>OY757016.1:124191121-124763048 GCA_963580285.1 Lucinisca nassula | reverse complement strand
GAGGAGGAGGAGGGAAAGGAAAAGGAGGAGGAGAAGGAGGAGGAGAGATGGACTAGGAGGGGAGGCGTAGGGAGGTGGAGGAGGAGGAGGGAAAGCGGTTGTGTGAGGAGGAGGAGGAGGAGGAGGGAGGAGGGGAAGAAATGAAGGAGGAGGAGGAGGAGAGAAGGATTAGGAGGGGAGGCGTAGGGAGGAGGAGGAGGAGGGAAAGCGGATGTGGGAGGAGGAGGAGGAGAGAGGAGGATGGGGAAGGAGAAATGGAGGAGGAGGAGGAGGGAAAGCAGGATGAGGGAGGCGGAGGATGAGGGAGGAGGTGGAGGGGAAAGAGAAATGGAGTAGGAGGAGGAGGAGGAGAGATGGATTAGGAGGGGAGGCGTAGGGAGGAGGAGGAGGAGGGAAAGCGGTTGTGTGAGGAGGAGGAGGAGGAAGGAGGAGGAGAAGGAGAAATGGAGGAGGAGGAGGCGAGATGGATTAGGAGGGGAGGCGTAGGGAGGAGGAGGAGGAGGGAAAGCGGATGTGGGAGGAGGAGGAGGAGAGAGGAGGAGGATGGGGAAGAAGAAATGGAGGAGGAGGAGGAGACGGGAAAGGAGGATGAGGGAGGAGGAGGAGGGGAATGAGAAATGGACGAGGAGGAGGAGGAGGGAAAGGAGGATTAGGGAGGAGGAGGAGGAGGGAAAGGAAGAGGAGGAGGAGGAGGAGAGCTGGACTAGGAGGGGATGCGTAGGGAGGAGGAGGAGGAGGGAAAGCGGCTGTGGGAGGAGGAGGAGGAGGAGAGAGGAGGAGGATGGGAAAGGAGAAATGGAGGAGGAGGAGGAGGAGACGGGAAAGGTGGATGAGGGAGGAGGAGGAGGAGGGGAATGAGAAATGGACGAGGAGGAGGAGGAGGGAAAGGAGGATTAGGGAGGAGGAGGAGGGAAAGGAAGAGGAGGAGGAGGAGGAGAGCTGGACTAGGAAGGGAGGCGTAGGGAGGAGGAGGAGGGAAAGCGGATGTGGGAGGAGGAGGAGGAGAGAGGAGGATGGGGAAGGAGAAATGGAGGAGGAGGAGGAGACGGGAAAGGAGGATGATGGAGGAGGAGGAGGAGGGGAGAGGAGGAGGGAAAGGAGAGGAGGAGAAAGAGGAGGGAGGGGTGTATGTATGTATGCATGTAATCTGTCTTAAAGTTTGAATTAAGGTACTGTTAGTACTTTGATTTTTTTCGTTGTAAGCCTTATGCACAATAAGGTAGATTCTCGGCACTGCTACTACTTTGATTTTTCTTCGTAGCAAGCCTTATGCACGATAAGGTAGATTCTCGGTACTGCTATTCCTTCGATTTTTCTTCGTAGCAAGCCTTATGCGCGATAAGGTAGATTCTCGGTACTGCTATTACTTTGATTTTTTTCGTAGCGCTCCTTATGCACGACAACGTAGATATTCGATACTGTTACTACTTTGATTTTTTACATGTCTTTGAGGGATCACCTCATTCTAACAAACGCTCAGAACTTAGGCGTTATGCGCCGCCTCACCGAGGCTGGATCCCGAAACCCGTATTTAATGATCCACCTCAACGCCCATCCACAACGTATCTTTAACGAGATGGTTCTGTTGTATGTATGTCTGACGCGGTGATTATTTCGATGTCCGAACACGCTCCCGAGGATGAAAGCCAAAAAGTGCACCGTCCTTCGGATCGATACGGTGCAGTTTAAAGACCCCTACCATTATAAAGTTAGAGAACCATGTGAAAAAACAGCGTATAAATCTATATGCCATATTCTCTGGGTCTAACCCAGAATGGAATCTTCTGCCTAAAATTATGGAGTGTTCCAATAAAAGCTGTGTTAAGTTAGCGATAAGCTTTGCGAGATTAATGAGGTCAAGACCTACATCGAGCGCCGAGTCTGATCTGGGCCCACACTGTTTGCAAATGTCCCCGAAAAGGGCCAATAAGCATATGCGGAAAACGTGTATCGAAATTGAGAAAATATTTGTTACAATACATAAAGGTCATCAAACGGCGTTTAAAGGAACTCACCTAACCCCATTTAAGCCGAATGAGTCCTTCCATCTTAGACGAGTGTAGACAATTCGGTCTGTGTCTGAACACGCTCCATTGGCATCATTTGCTGGGGGTAAAAGCCAAAAATTGCACCGTCCTTCGGTTCGGGACGTTAACTGGAGGTCCCCTTTGCTGGAAGAGTCATCTCCTGTGCAGGTCAAAGACCCTTACCGTAATTACACGCTTACTTTGTAGGCTTTCAACCCTGCAACCCGGAGTGTATATAATGTACACCTGCGAGTGATGGTTAAATGTGACCGATCGCGGTAAAAGCAAGAAAAAAAGATACAGAGACGAAATGACATCTCGAGCCCTATCGCCCGATGAAACCGATAGGGTTTATAAGGGCCTCCTCGCACCGCTTTGCCTTGGCAGTCTTAGAACCTTACCAGAATGCGGTCGTTTCATGTATGCGCAGCCCCCATCTATTCCTTCAAGCCCCGATTAGCTCGGGCGGCTGAAGTTTAAAAATAGACCATCGAAATTCATAAAAGTTAATACCTGGGTATATGTTGAAAAAACAATTAACGCGATCTAATTTAACGACCCGTAACGCGTAAAACTGACATAAACCCATTTAAGTCGAATGAGTTTCTTAGACGAGTGAAGACAATTCAAATGGCGAAATCGGGCGAATGTTTTTCTCATTAATTTTCATCTACGACGGAGAGAATTTTCCGTATTGCTGGAGTATTTAGACAATGGCGATATATATAAAATAAACTAACCGAAGTCAGAAAAAATAGCGTATTTATCTATATGCCATTTAGGCTTGAAATGGTGTCGAATTTAATGACTCAGCGCTGTAGCGCGATAAAAACTGACCAAAAGCCATTAAGCCGAATGAGTTCTTCCATCTTAGACGAGTGGAATCGACAGGTAGTTGAAAAATGGCATTTACTGCCACGCCTTTGCATATATTTTGATAAAACTTTGATAGAAATGTGCCATCTACGATGCGATTTTAGACCTCTTGCCGATTTTTATGAAAAAGTCATGATTCAAGACATTCCCGTATAATAGCCCGTACCGTTTGCCTAGGGTCGTGTCATCAGGATCTCGTTCCATTTATAGGATGTTAGGCTTGAAACGGCGAGTGCTCGTAATGAGTGCGGAATGGGCGAATGGTTTTCTCATTATAGATCCACGTTGGTCTAATCCATGTATAACAATGGACTCTCCATGACTAATAAGTACGGAGTGTTCCAGTTTCCGACAGTTGGTGGTGAAGACCTACACCGGTCTGAAAGGTCATCTAGGGTCAGCCGACGTATTAAACGAAGAGTTTAGCCATTCTGCAAACATTTAGTAACGAGGCAGCAAAGGGAGAAGGCAAAATAATGCGAGTTATTATTTTAATTGTCGTCTGCTAAATATTTTGACATCTAATTTAGTCAAAAGAAGAAGAAGGGGCTCGAGCTTCACCGCTCCTATCCGGTTCCATATGGCTCGGATCGAGGTAAAATGGCTTCAAAACAGGAAGCCTACTCGCTTACGGGAGGGGGACCGGAACGAGATTCCGGAGATCTAGAGTGATTGTCGAAGGGCTGGACAGCATGTGGGATACGGATCTGATGGATATGGTGTCTCTGTCTAAACAGTCACCCGGCGGCCACCTTGACCTACAAAGGGGGACCCCCGCAAGGTCATCCGACTAGACATTATACGGATTGATCAGTCCCGATCGGTGTATGTTCGATAATCCGTAAAAAGGGGTCACCCCTCCACCTTGTAGATGAGCCTGTATATATAGAAGGCCCCCTTGCCCTAGGACGTGACGCTACCTTCCCGTGGTCTAGGGCGTTTCTACTAAACGCGTCACCTCATCCTGCTTATGGCGGCCATCTTGGTCTCAACTCCGCATCGAGAGCGACCCCCGCGAGGTCAACCCGGGGTCAAAATGGCGGCCATCTTGTCGACCATCCTGTGACGTAATTTGGGGCCAAGAGTCCCCTATACTACTTAAGGTGTAAGAAGCCTATATTTTATTTATTCTTATCCTAGTTATCTGCATAATATTACATTTAACGGGTTCAAATCTCATGCCCCATTTTCGTGCCCAGCATCCTAATCTATCTATATCCTTCTGAAGTTTCATTGAGTCCTCAGTATCTTTGATTTCCCGATAGCAAACACAGTCGTCTGCGAACAGTCTTATTTCCAATCAATGTCAGTGAAAATATCATTGATAAACAGGGAGAATAGCAGCAGGACCAAGAACAGTCCCCTGGGGGACCCCAGATAAAACTGGTGCCCATACTGAAGATTCACCATTAACAACAACACGCTGTTTTCTGTAGCAAAGGAAGGAATCTATCCATTTGAGAGTCTTCCCTCCAATTCCATAACCAAATAATTTGGATTTAAGTAGTTCATGAGGAGGGGTGTCAAAACCCTTCTCGAAGTCCAGAATAATTGTGTCCACTGGTGACACGTCAAATGACATTCATAATCCTATGTCCAGGATTTTTGCCCAATCATTAATAACCATGCTAAACTGAGTTTCGCAACTATGCCTTTTCCTAAATGCATGCTGTCTGACAAAAGTTCATGTTCATCCAAGTGGGCAATGATGTTTGAGCAGACTATGTCAGCTAATTATGTGATAAGTTTGTGCAGGCCGAGTTGGTCATGTGCCGAGTTTAAATAAAACAACATCTTCATCTTTTTTTTAGATATACTCCATTAAATATTGTTATAAAATTTGTCTTATATCCCTATTTAAATGGTCCTTATTTCACAAGTAAAAGACATAATTTTTTATTGATTGTTTGGACAATAGGTAATTGGCCCTGTCAGCTAATTATGTGCCGAGTTTGTACAGGCCGAGTTGGCCATGTGCCGAGTTTGCTATGTGCCAGTTGTCCCAGAATCGGTCACATATCTGAGAGCCAAGTTCTGCAACGGAAGGTCAGGTGGTTTTTCTCCGGGTACTCTGGTATTCCAGTGATTTTTTTACCCCTGCGTCCTGCGTCCAGGACGCACAAATAGGACTGAGGACGCACAATCATAAAATATGTGCGTCCGTCGGACGCAAAAAAATCATGGGCGAAAAATCCAACTTTCGTTTTGGCGGCTGTAAATATCGGCGGAAGTGATAAAATACCGCACTTTTACCGAACTGCCCAACGAGTCACTGAAAAATCGATACAGGTACAATTTAATGATCCAACCACAAGACGAGGATCCCTTCCATCCAAAACAAGCCCGAACTTTCACACAACAAGTTCAATGCGAACATCAAAGTTTTCCGCCATCCAAATCGCCGCCTACAAACCACCAATACCGTTTTTCTGCACGTGATCGGTAAATGACGTCATCTGATGCCAGCAACCTCACACATGTTTAATGCCATTGTTTTATTTTAATGGGGTGTATATCTTTCATAAAAAAAATGTTTGGACCCGGTAAAAATATTTTCTCGATAGCGCAACGGTTGTGAATAGAGGTGGATAGAAAACGGCGTTCTGCACAGCTCCCGAATTATCCACAGAAGCTCGAACAACAGCGTTCGACTTTTCCCGTCTAGCATCTGCTATTTGGCGCCAAAACATAACATTCAAGAGATAGAAGAAAAGTCTGTTTTTATTATGCATACATAGGGGGATAAACACAAATTAGAGAGATAATTGACCATATTTTCACACCTTGTTCAAGTTGGCTTATCGATGAAATGAAAGACACGCACTGCAGGGCAATAATGTTTACTTGGCAATTATATGAAAGGAATTAACAATAGTGTCATAATTGAACCATTATATATACACAGACGATTTGTTTCTGAATTGTCAACAAAGCCAGACACTGCAGCAATTATTGTGATTTACTAACTCTAGTTTTACCGTATTTAAGGACTCAAAGGCTGACAGTTGTAGACGATTTTTTTGCACTTGCTCGAACGGGCGTCGTAAGGTCAAAGTGCACATGCCCGGCGCGTTTTCGGACTTGTCCTGGGCAGCCAAGCAATGGATTTGACAGCAACTGTTTAGATAGCTGGTGTCCCAGTCAGGAGGAAACGTTCAGGATTTTACCTCCATTGTGCATGAAGTAAATTTCACACAAGTTGCGTTGCGGTGTGCATTTATCGAAAATGAAAGTAGAAAACATTCCTCCGAAAAAGAATCGGAAAATAGACACAAAAACGTACAATTTAGCTGGAATTCTTTGGGCTAGTAAACAACAAAAGATAATGATTGATTCTGTTCATTGCAAATAACAGATACTAGACATTCATTCATCACCACATTATTTTTAACTATACTGAACCGATCTTTTTTTTTTTTTTGCTTCCCATTTTTTCCCTCCAAATATTGGGACTCATACTTTCAGATTTGGGACGCACAGTTTTTGGGTTGAACGAGTCCCAGGACTCATAGTTGAAAATTTGTAAAAAAATCACTGGTATTCGCCCACCTACGATGATTAACGATAGGCTTGATATGTCTATTTTCTTATACTGAGTTGGTCATATTTGGCCATTACCTCAGTTGGGTATCAGTTTGAGTGAAAGGGCCGTTAAACCGAAACCAAAAAATAATAATAAATAAAAAAAAAAAACACTGAAACAAACAACCTCATCCTTGACAAATGAACAGATCTTCCCAGGCTGAGGGTCTGTCATCCCTGTCAAGTTCTTGTGACTGTTACTCAACAATGAAAATGGGAAGCAATTCAAACAACGTTTTTGTAAAAACTTCAGTATTCTTTTCCTGTACATAGGACTATAAACAGTGACACTGGTGCACGTGTTAGATGTAAACAAACAACCGGTGTTGACATACAAAACCAAGGGTGCGTAAACATACCGGAACGAACCTAATTACCGGAACGGACCGGAAAAGACCAATTTCACTTTCTTTCTTTCTACTGATACTGCGTTGGTCACATTTGACCATTACCGCAGGTGTACATTGCATACAATCCAGGTTTTGCAGGATGAAAGCCTACACAGTAATCATGTAATTACGGTAGGGATCTATAACATGCACAGGGGATGGTTCTCCCTGCACAGGGGGGCTCCAGTTAATGTCCCTATCCGAAGGACGGTGCACTTTATGACATTCATCCCTGCAAATGATGCCAATGGAGCGTGTTCGGATACCGAAATTTTATCGCCGCTGCCCGCGATCGAACCCTGTACCTATAGCATCAGAGACAAGTTCACTAACCACTGAGCTATCACGCTCACCCCCGTTTCCACCTTCGTTTTGGGATATTTAAATATAAAAATCACACTATTTTCATCTTTTACTACACTGTACATGACCCTTTTCATAAATAAATTGTCAAATGTGAAATTGGGTCATTGTACAATGTTCTCACCCAGTGCATCAAAGCCACCACAGAGCAGAGATAAGCAGAGGGAAGATTCGGTATTCCGTTCAACCCGGACGGAATTGGAGAAAAATCGCTCGCTAAAAGAGAAGTGTTTTTTTAGCTCACCTGGGCCGAAGGCTCCAGGGGAGCTTATAGTATAGTGGGTCCTCCGTCGTCCGTCGTCCAGGGCCTCTCTTTTTTTTTTTTTTTTTTTTTTTTTTTTTCTTTCCCAGCTAAATTCTAAATTTAGCCACCCAATCAACTGAGGTAATGGCCAGATATGACCGACTCAGTATAAGAAGATAGATAGATAGATAGTCCGTCCGAGCCAACATATAAGTGTTAGGGGTTATATTTTGTCCAACCTTATGGGTTTATTCCGTTAAGTTAACACTATGAACTCATAAACCTTACTGCTTAGGGGCTATTTTTCGGCTTAGGAGCTTAATTTCTCTATGGGAGTTTATAATGGGAAAAGCCCATAAACCGGATTTGTTAGAACGTGCGTCCGTCCGTCCGTCGTCCGTCCACACTTTTGAGCAGCTATATCTCTGTATCCTGCAGGCTGATCTCAATCATTTCTCACATGTAGCATGCCTCTGGTGGGGCATTGATGACATAAACTTTTTTTTGAAATCGCTCTAAAACTTTGGTTCTTATGGCAACCACAAGGTCCCATAGACTTACTATGGGAAAATGCTTGTCATCACCGTGGCGCCTTCAGTTTTGATCGGATCTTTCTGAAACTTATATGTAAGGTGACTGGGGATAAAAACTCGGATGAGTTCGAAAACCGGCCAAGTCGGCCCATTTATCATAGAGTTACGTCCCTTTGATTGCTGAAAATGCCCATTTTCGACCTTGTCATCGCCGTAGCCCCTTCAGTTTTGATCGGATCTTTCTGAAACTTATATGTAATGTGGCTGGGGATAAAACCTCGGATGAGTTCGAAAACCGGCCAAGTCCGCCGATTTATCATAGAGTTACGTCCCTTTGATTGCTGAAAATGCCGATTGTTGACCTTGTCATCACCGTAGCCCCTTCAGTTTTGATCGGATCTTTCTGAAACTTATATGTAAGGTGGCTGTGGATAAAATCTCGGATGAGTTCGAAAACCGACCAAGTCGGCCCTTTTATCATAGAGTAACGTCCCTTTGATTGCTGAAAATGCTGATTTTTGACCTTGTCATCACTGTAGCCCTTTCAGTTTTGATCGAATCTTTCTGAAACTTATATGTAAAATGGCACGGGATAAAATATTGGATGAGTTCGAAAACCAGCCAAGTTGGTCCATTTATCACAGAATAACGTCCCTTTGATTGCTGAAAATGCCGATTTTTGACCTTGTCATCACTGTAGCCCTTTCAGTTTTGATCAGATCTTTCTGAAACTTATATGCAAGGTGGCTGGGGATAAAGCCTCGGATGAGTTCGAAAACCGACCAAGTCGGCCCTTTTATCATAGAGTAACGTCCCTTTGATTGCTGAAAATGCTGATTTTTGACCTTGTCATCACTGTAGCCCTTTCAGTTTTTATCGAATCTTTCTGAAACTTATATGTAAAATGGCACGGGATAAAATATTGGACGAGTTTGAAAACCAGCCAAGTTGGTCCATTTATCACAGAGTAACGTCCCTTTGATTGCTGAAAATGTCGATTTTTGACCTTGTCATCACCATAGCCCCTTCAGTTTTGATTGGATCTTTCTGAAACTTATATGTAAGGTGGCTGGGGATAAAATCTTAGATGAGTTCGAAAACAGGCCAAGTCAGCCCATTTATCGTTGAGTTCTGTCCCTTTGATGGCTGAAAAAGTTGATTTTTGACCTTGTCATTACCGTAGCCCCTTCAGTTTTGATCAGATTTTTCTGAAACTTATATGTAAGGTGGCTGGGGATGAAACCTCGGATGAGTTCGAAAACTGGCCAAGTCGGCTCATTTATTTTAGAGTAACATCCCTTTGATTGCTAAAAATGCCAAATTTTGACCTTGTCATCACCGTAGCCCCTTCAGTTTTGATCGGATCTTTCTGAAACTTATATGTGAGGTGGCTGGGAATAAAATCTTGGATGAGTTTGAATACCGGCCAAGTCTGATCGGATCTTTCTGAAACTTAAATGTAAGGTGGCTGGGAATAAAACCTCAGGTGAGTTTGAATACCAGCCAAGTTTATCACAGAGTGACGTGCCTTTAATTGCTGAAAATGCCTATTTTCGACATTGTTATCACTGCTGCCCCTTTAGTTTTGAACGGATCTTCATGAAACTTACAAACAAGGAAGTCAGGCAGAAAGCTTGGAGGAGTTTGAAAACTCTTGTTTTTGAACTTGTCATCACCATAGCCACTTCAGTTTAGATTGGATCTTCTTGGCAAGTCAGGAATAAAAGCTTGAATGAGATTGAAAACCGTTGAGGTCAGCCTGTTTATCATAGAGTTAAATTCTACTTGATTTTCAGAAAATGCTTACCCTGTCATCACCATGTCCTCCCATAAAGCCTTCAGTAAAGGTTGGCACTTCCTTAAACATTGAATCTGTTAGCTCAGGTGAGCGATACAGGACCAAGCTAGCTTGGTCCTCTTGTTTTTGGATATCTGTTTGGGTTCTTGTCTTATTCATAACAGACAAGCAAAAACCAGCAACACATTATTGCTGGTTACCCTAGATGATTTTTTTTTCATGTAGATTGAAAAAAAACAACTGTTGAGATTGATCGATCGATTGTATAGTTGATTAATTTCTTTTTCAGTTGGTTGATTGATTGATCTATTTATTGATTGATTGATTGATTTGCTAGTCGATTGGTTGGTTGATTGGATGACTGATTGTTTGATCGATTAGATAGTTGGTTAAATATTTATCGATTAATCAGTAAATAAACTCATTTTTTACTTTTTATTTACCAAATTTTGTAATATGCATGTAAATTGTCTAAATTGTCTTTCCCTGCGCATAATACTCAGAAATGAGGGTGCCGCAGTATCGATAGATAGATAGATAGATAGATAGCCTTTTCATGTGATTTACATAAAAATATCAGTTGTAACCATGTAGGGGAAGAGCCGTAACTAATGTTGTGAGAACTTGTGGCCCAACCCCATTGCTTGTTTTGCAATAAAATATTATTTAACTAATTGTTGACATTCTTTCCCGCCCTTAACCCACTAGTGGGTGGGGTAACGCAGACTAAAATTCTTAGGATCAAAATTAGGTAGCTTGTCACATTCATTCTTCTGAATAGCTTGTGCGTGGTCAGATATTTGAGTGTGCTAAGCTGTATATAATTGGACCAGTGTACTGATTAGCCCTTTGTAGTTGTAAATGCGCTGGCTTTGATAAACTCGGAATCAGGATTGTTGCTTGACACCCATCATAAATCATTAGAAATCATCAAATCACAACTCAGTATGTTAAAATGAAGGTCTCCCTGTTTCCCGTGGTCTCAATTCTTGGGTTCATTCTTTGGAAAAGAACTTATAGAATGCATCCAGATGATGGAAATCAGGAGTGCAGGATTACAAATAAGGAGAGCAGTAGCAGAGTTTCCCAGTACTTGGCAATTACAAGAAAGAATGGGAACACGAGGTGTTCGGATGACCTGCGAAACTTCAAGTCCTCACGCGCTACAAACTTGGCTTTACTCATAATCTTGGCCGGAGACATTGAAACTAACTTCGGCCCAAGGCTTCGCTGCGGACTCTGCAACAATTATTGCAAAAGTTCTGAGAAATGGATAGAATGTGAGGACCATGACAAACTTTTTCACTCCTCATGTTCTGATTTTGATAACAGTCAATTGTTAGAAATTGAACCTGGAGCTGGAATTTGGTATTGCAAAGACGGCAAAGCTGACTGTGGTCTATGCAGTGATGCTGTCCTTAATTGCCACAATGTGATCAGTGTGAAATGTGGATACACACTGAATGTTCATTCATTTCAGATGCGGAATATGGCACTTTGGTAAACTCAGACTGCCACTGGGTTTGTCCAAAATGTGAGGTGTCCAACTTTTCAGACCCTTTTTCAACGAATATATAGAACAGAAGTGAAGGCAATGATCAGTAATCGATTCAATTAACCCACAGCTCCCACCAGAGACACAAATGGAAAGAAGAACAAACATGAAACAAATAGACCCTAATGGAAACATCAATAGCGGAAAGCCAAAAGGACAGTTACTTTCCCACAAAATGGCCAATTGGCTATCCAAAACAAAATAATATAAGCAATACACACACCAAAAGACAAACCATAACAAAAATAAACCGCGACAGAAGAACCGCCTTGGAACGGTCAGTGAAACGAATTCCACTAGGGGGCCTAAATCGATTTTACGTGGCCACAATCCTCGCCCTGATTTCCGTCGCGATTTAGACAAATATATTCAACGAATATATAGAACTGAGTAAGCCAAATGTCAAAGGATAAGAGAGGTAAATCTTCGACTGCTGACGAAAATAAGCCGAATTTTGTAAAAGGTTTTAAACTGTGCAGTATAAACATCAATGGAATAAGAGGAAAGATCCTCGATACGTTTCAACCGCATATTGTTGCTGTTCCGGAAACAAAGATTGACAGTTCGATTACCATATCTGAGCTTTTCCTTAAAACATGTCAGTACAGTGTCTATCGAAAAAATAGGAACTCTCATTCACAGATACATCCCTCACATGCCTTTCATGGGGCTGGAAAATGACAGCGAATCGATCTGGGTTAAGATTTTTGCAAATAATGTGTGGCGGCGGTAAAACGTCTCCCTGCCTTACATCATAGTGTAGATTATATTTTCTTGTCCTTTGGGATCATTGATTCCATTGTGGAAATTTGAAAATATCTGAGGGTCACTGATGAGGCCTAATTGGCCGAAACTAGCTAGTCTGGCCCAGAAAACATGCACACTTCATATTTTTCACTTCTGTAGTGTATTCCTTGCTTTCAAAGGATAACCCTTTTATAGAACATATTTAACTTCACTACAGCTGGTGTGTGGGAATGTGTGGCGGCGGTAAAACGTCTCCCTGTCCTACATCATAGTGTAGATTATATTTTCTTGTCCTTTGGGATCATTGATTCCATTGTGGAAATTTGAAAATATCCGAGGGTCACTGATGAGGCCTAATTGGCCGAAACTAGCTAGTCTGGCCCAGAAAACATGCACACTCCATATTTTTCACTTCTGTAGTGTATTCCATGCTTTCAAAGGATAACCCTTTTATAGAACATATTTAACTTCACTACAGCTGGTGTGTGGGAATGTGTGGCGGCGGTAAAACGTCTCCCTGCCATACATCATAGTGTAGATTATATTTTCTTGTCCTTTGGGATCATTGATTCCATTGTGGAAATTTGAAAATATCTGAGGGTCACTGATGAGGCCTAATTGGCCGAAACTAGCTAGTCTGGCCCAGAAAACATGCACACTCCATATTTTTCACTTCTGTAGTGTATTCCTTGCTTTCAAATGATAACCCTTTAATAGAACATATTCTCACTTATTAGCAAGTTGGTATCGACCACCAAATGGTACGGTCGAAAACTTCTAGTTGTTTAAAGATCAGTTGGATTGCATTAAGTGTCAGCACAAGGGTAAAAACTCCCGGCTGTACATGCTATAGGTGACCCCAACTTCAGAGACATTGTTTGGCCCGACAGGTTCAGCTAACAAGGCACAATGCTCAGTCAGTCCGAAGGACAAATATTAATTGACAATATGAACGATCATGGCTTGGAACAAATTAATTGTTAACTTCCCGACCTCGTGATAAGAACACATTCGATCAGATCCTTACGACTTTGCCAGGGCAGTTTGAAGATATTCAGTCTCCAGATAAACTAAATGATCACGATATTGTCTTCGGATATTTAAAAAGTCACATTCCACCAATAAAGAAACCTCGGAGGAAGGTGTACTCGTATCAAAAAGGTGACTATGAAACTATGCGGAAGGATGCATTTAGATTTGCAAACGAGAAATACTTTAATGGTCATTCAGATGCTCAGTCTGTCCAAGAGAACTTTGATTTGATAACTTCTTTCATTCATGCTTCATAATAATGTTTCTATAAAGACATACAACCATTGTCACAATGTAAATCTAGTGTGTAGGTTTCACTGTGATGCCAAATATTCTACAATTGTTTGTTTGTTTGAATGAGGTTTAACGTCCCCGACAATACTATTTAGGTCATTTTGGAGACGTTGCTTCCAATTTTGTGGGACTTTTATCCGACATTGAGATGAAATGGCAGCTCAAGCCCTGGCGCCCAATGAAATCAAAAGGCTTATTTGCGTCGGACGGTCTGACTCACACCACTTTGCCTGGGTAGGCTTTTAAGCGGTTTATCAGTACTCGCGTGCGGTCAGTTTCAGCACAGCGTGGAAGCACCGCGCAGCTGATCTATTTCTCCAAGCCCCGATGGATGGGATAGAAAATTTACCAATGCACGAGAAAGTGTACAATACGATTTGTGCGACCAGCGAAACGTCATATGATCCCACAGATTTTATTCATGAAATTCTGTAGTAAAAGATGGAATCTCTCGCTGATGCAAGTTTAAATTGTTCCATTTTTGAAAGTTCAACATTAATGAACAGAAATAAATATCTCTTCAACGTATAAACGTCATATGAGCCTGTACATTCGTATCAGAGTTTTCGCTGGTGACGTGTGTCTTCTGCAGCCTCCGAGCTTTCTAGGGGTAAACGAAAACCTTTCACACATTGGAAGGCTGAGGCTTCACTGGTCGATTTATTGTAGGTTTTGTCATTGGTTGGCCCATTCAGATTAAGACAGGTAAATAAAAATAAAAAATGAGTTCCTTTAAGAGCAATGAAAACATTCATAAGAAAGAAGATAGTCATACTACGAAGTTTCGGCTAATAAAGCCTCATCAGTGACCCTGTAATGATTCGGCAAAGAAAGCCAGAGGAAACATACTACAACTTTGCGAATTTCGAATAGGCAGTCGATACAAAGACTGATATAAGTCAAAATGGGGTCCAAATAATAAAAAACCTGTCTAGAAAATGAGTCTAAACCAATAATTTATTTCTGATTTCTCAGAATATTCACGCTGATCTCAAAGGACCAAAAGTAAAATATAAACTGCACTATGGTTGATGTACGGGGAAAATGGAAAAGAATGGTATTGCACTCTACAACTGTCAAGGGGCATGTTCAAAGGAGGAAGTCATTTCTGTGAAATCCATTTTGGTTCGAGAGCATCGTGGCATTGGTGTCGGCGCTGCATACAGACGCGATGTCGACGTATCCTGGATGCTGCTTCGTCTAAAATGTTTAAAATGAGGAAGTCATTGGCCCATTCAGATTAAGAAAGGCAAGACTTGGAAAAGAATGGTATTGCACTCTACCACTGTCAAGGGGCATGTTCAAAGGAGGAAGCCATTTCTGTGAAATTCATTTTGGATCGAGAGCATCGTGGCATTGGTGTCGGCGCTGCGTAGAGACGTGAAGTCGACGTATCCTGGATGCTGCTTCGTCTAAAATGTTTAAAATGAGGAAGTCATTTCTGTAAAATCCATTTTGGTTGTGAGCAGCGTGACATTGGTGTCGGCGCTGCGTGGAAACGTAGCGCCGACATCGATGTATCCTGGATGATACTGTGGCTAAAACGTTAAAAGGAGGAAGTCATTTCTGTGAGTTTTATTTGAAAGCAACGCGCCAGTATCTAAATTTTAAAGGATAATTGTTAGGAACATTTAATAAAATTCCATACTCTACCTTATCGTAAACTATAAAACTATCTTCAATGGCCCCTTTGCGGTTCGACCCAGTCACGGGAAGCGATTATGAAATAATTTCGCTCATCTCCTGCTGATCCAAGAAAATGTTCAGTTTGTAAGAAAGTTAATAATAAATGTAAATGAAATATAAAGTATTACTATGGCATCGATGACGGTGATGATGATGATGATGATGATGATGATGATGATGATGATGATGCTAGAAAGTGATTATGAAATAATTTCTCTGCCAGTCTCCCGCTGATACAAGTTTAAATTGTTTCATTTTTGAAAGTTCAACATTAATGAACAGAAATAAATATCTCTTCAACGTATAAAAGCATTCCCTTTCCCACAGATTTTATTCATGAAATTCTGTAGTAAAAGAATCGCTCAAATAAGGATTATGTCAGTAATCAAATAAATGCCAAGCGTATCGATTAACCTATCAATATTACATTAATCGATACACTTGTCGTTAAAAACCTATAAATAACTAGATTATCGCAGGACAGAGGGCGTGAGGGCATCATGGACTTGTAGTGTATACCGCGACAGAGGTAAGGGCGAGGATTATGGCCATGTAAAATCGATTTAAGCCCCCCCCCCCCCAAGTGGAATTCTTTCCACTGACCGTTCCAAGGCGGTTCTTCTGTGCCGGTTGATTTATGTTGTTGTTTGTTACTTACTGTGTGTATCACTCGTGTCTTTTTATTTTGGATGGCCATTTGGCCATTTTGTGGGAAAGTAACTGTCCTTATGGCCTTCCTTTGTTTAGGTTTCCATTATGGTTTGGTCGTTTCATGTTTGTGTTTCTTTCCCTTTGGTGTCTTTGATGGGTGGAGTAAGTTAATTGTATCGATTCCTGATCTTTGTTTTACTTCTACTTTGAATTAAAATTACACAGGACATCATTGGTAATCGCGTGTGCTCAAGGGAATTGGGGGTCTTCAACTAAAGCAAAGTTGTTTTTGGGTTGTATGTTACACATTTATTTGGTCTGATTTTAATTAAATTTGTTATGTTCTGTGCTCATATAACCTGGACTCCGTTTTGTGTTTCGTTTCGGCAAGGCGGGACCCTGGGAACATTAGCGCGTTGTAGGTATATATGACAGGATTAGTGCCAGTGCATGATCTTGTACAGGTGATAAGGTTATTCCTGGCACGGGTTTCAAAGCTAAAACACAAAACAAAATGTACATTTTATCATTTTATCGTTTATCATTTGCATATATATTTACATGTAGATATGTCAAATTGTGTCATCATATATGAAAACAAAGTAGAAGTAAAACAAAGATCGTGAATCGATACAATTAACTTACTCTACCCATCAAAGACACCAAAGGGAAAGAAACACAAACATGAAGCGACCGGACCATAATGGAAAGTTTGTTTGATTTTAGGTTTAGCGGACCCGTCAACACTGTATAGGTCATTTTGGATACTTTGCATCCAATTTTAACCTGACATTGAGATTAAATGACATCCCTAGCCGCCCAATGAAACCAAAAGGGGTTTGTGTGCATGGGCGGTCCGACTTGCACCATTTTCCTGGGCGGGTTAAGTGATGTTTTCCTTGCTTCCAAAGGAAAAGCCTTTCTATAACATATTTAACGTCACTACAGCTGGTGTCTGGGGATGTGTGGCGGCCGTAAAAAGTCTCCCTGTCCTGCATCATAGTGCAGTTTACATTTTCTTGTCCTTTTGGATCATTGATTCCATTGTTGAATTTTGAAAATATTTGAGGGTCATTGGCGAGGCCTAACTAGCCGAAACTAGCCCTGAAAACATGTACCCTCCATATTTTCAAGTTCTTGTGGTGTATTCCTTGCTTCCAAAGGATAGCTCTTTCTAGAACATATTTAACATCACTACAGCAGTTGTCTGGGAAGGTGTGGTGGCCGTAAAAAAGTTTCCCTGCTCTGCATCATAGTGTAGTTTATATTTTCTTGTCCTTTCGGATCATTGATTCCATTCTTGAATTAAGAAAATATTTGAGGGTCACTGACGAGGCCTAATTTGCCGAAACTAGCTAGTCTGGCCCAGAAAACATGTACCCTCCATATTTTCCAGTTCTGTGGTGTATTCCATGCTTCCAAAGGATAACCCTTTCTAGAACATATTAGAACCTCCAAGCGGTTTACCAGTACTCAAGTGCGTAATCAATACATTAACACACCTGTGCGCTATAATGACGTCTAACTCTTCTCTAGAATTAACATTTTTTTCAGATGAAAATGTTGAATGTATATTTTTAGTTCACCTGTCACGTAGTGACAAGGTGAGCTTTTGGGATCACTTTTTGTCCGTCGTCCGTCGTGCGTCCGTGCGTCCGTAAACTTTTCTTGTGAACACCTTAGAGGTCACAGTTTTGGGCCAATCATCATCAAACTTGGTCAGAATGATCGTCATGATAATATCTCGGTCAAGTTCGAATATGGGTCATGTTGGGTCAAAAAGTAGGTCAGTAGGCCAAATCAAGGAAAAACCTTGTGAACACTCTAGAGGCCAAAGTTTTGGTCCGATCGTCATCAAACTTGCTCAGAATGATCATCTTGACAATATCTCGGTCAAGTTCGAATACGGGTCATGTCGGGTCAAAAAAATAGGTAAGGAGGTCAAATCATAGAAAAACCATGTGAATACTCTAGAGGCCACAGTTTTTATCCGATCATCATCAAACTTGCTCAGAATAATCGTCTTGACAATATCTTGGTCAAGTGTGAATATGGGTAATGTCGGCTCACAAAGTAGGTCAGTAGGTAAAAAAATAGAAAAACCTTGTGAATACACTAGAGGCCACAGTTTTGGTACGATACATATCAAACTTGCTCAGAATGATTATCTTGACACTATCTCGGTCAAGTTCGAATATGGGTTATGTCTGGTCAAAAAGTAGGTCAGTAGGTCAAATCATAGAAAAACCTTGTGAACACACTAGAGGCCACAGGTTTGGTCCGATCATCATCAAACTTGCTCAGAATGATCTTGGTTACGTTCGAATATGGATCATGTCGGGTAACAATGTAGGTTGGTAGGCCAAATCATTGAAAAACCTTGTGAATACACTAGAGGCCACAGTTTTGGTACGATAATTATCAAACTTGCTCAGAATGATTATCTTGACACTATCTCGGTCAAATTCGAATATGGGTCATGTCGGGTCAAAAAGTAGGTCAGTAGGTCAAATCAGAGAAAAAACTTGTGAACACACTAGAGGCCACAGTTTGGTCCAATCATCATCAAACTTGCTCAGAATGATCATCTTGATAATATCTTGGTCAAGTTCGAATATGGGTCATGTCGGGTCACAAAGAAGGTCAGTAGGTAAAATCATAGAAAAACCTTGTGAATACACTAGAGGCCACAGTTTTGGTCCAATCATCATCATACTTGCCCAGAATGATCATCTTGACGATGTCTCGGTTAAGTTCGAATATGGGTCATGTTGGTTCAAAAAGTAGGTCAGTAAGTCAAATCAAAGAAAAACCTTGTGAACACACTAGAGGCCACAGTTTTGGTCCGATCATCATCAAACTTGCCCAGAATGATCATCTTGACAATATCTCGGTCAAGTTCGAATACGGGTCATGTCGGGTCATAAAGTAGGTCAGTAGGTCAAATCATTGAAAAACCTTGTGCACACACTAGAGGCCACAGGTTTGGTCCGATCATCATCAAACTTGCTCAGAATGAGGATCTTGATTATATCTTGGTTACGTTCGAATATGGATCATGTCGGGTAACAATGTAGGTTGGTAGGCCAAATCATTGAAAAACCTTGTGAACACACCTAGAGGCCACAGTTTTGGTCCGATCATCATAAAACTTGCCCAGAATGATCATCTTGACAATATCTCGGTCAAGTTCGTATACGGGTCATGTCGGGTCATAAAGTAGGTCAGTAGGTCAAATCATAGAAAAACCTTGTGAACACACTAGAGGCCACAGTTTTGGTCCGATCATCATCGAACTTGCCCAGAATGATCATCTTGACAATATCTCAGTCAAGTTTGAATATGGGTCATGTCTGGTCGAAAGTAGGTCAGTAGGTCAAATCATAGAAAAACCCTCTGAACACACTTAAGACCACAGTTTTGGTCCGATCATCATCAAATTTGCTCAAAATGATCATTTGACCATGCCTCGGTTAATTTCGAATATGGGTCATGTCTGGTCAATAAGAAGGTCATTAGGTCAGATTGTTGAAAAACCTTGTGAACACACTAGAGGTCCCATTTTTGGTCCTATCATCACCAAACTTGCTCAGAATTATCATCTTGACAATATCTGGGTCAAGTTTGAATATGGGTCATGTCGGGTCAAAAAGTAGGCCAGCAGATCAAATCATAGAAAAACCTTGTGAACACACTGGAGGCCACAGTTTTGGTCCGATCATCATCGAACTTGCCCAGAATGATCATCTTGACAATATCTTAGTCAAGTTTGAATATGGGTCATGTCTTGTCAAAAAGTAGGTCAGTAGGTCAAATCATAGAAAAACCCTCTGAACACACTTGAGGCCACAGTTTTGGTCCGATCATCATCAAATTTGCTCAAAATGATCATTTGACCATGCCTCGGTTAATTTCGAATATGGGTCATGTCTGGTCAATAAGAAGGTCATTAGGTCAGATTGTTGAAAAACCTTGTGAACACACTAGAGGTCCCATTTTTGGTCCTATCATCACCAAACTTGCTCAGAATTATCATCTTGACAATTTCTGGGTCAAGTTTGAATATGGGTCATGTCGGGTCAAAAAGTAGGCCAGCAGATCAAATCATAGAAAAACCTTGTGAACACACTGGAGGCCACAGTTTTGGTCCGATCATCATCGAACTTGCCCAGAATGATCATCTTGACAATATCTTAGTCAAGTTCGAATATGGGTCATGTCTTGTCAAAAAGTAGGTCAGTAGGTCAAATCATAGAAAAACCTCTGAACACACTTGAGGCCACAGTTTTGGTCCGATCATCATCAAATTTGCTCAAAATGATCATTTGACCATGCCTCGGTTAATTTCGAATATGGGTCATGTCTGGTCAATAAGAAGGTCATTAGGTCAGATTGTTGAAAAACCTTGTGAACACACTAGAGGTCCCATTTTTGGTCCTATCATCACCAAACTTGCTCAGAATTATCATCTTGACAATATCTGGGTCAAGTTTGAATATGGGTCATGTCTTGTCAAAAAGTAGGTCAGTAGGTCAAATCATTGAAAAACCTTGTGAACACACTAGAGGCCACAGGTTTGGTCCGATCATCATCAAACTTGCTCAGAATGAGGATCTTGATTATATCTTGGTTACGTTCGAATATGGATCATGTCGGATAACAATGTAGGTTGGTAGGCCAAATCATTGAAAAACCTTGTGAACACACCTAGAGGCCATAGTTTTGGTCCGATCATCATAAAACTTGCCCAGAATGATCATCTTGACAATAGCTCGGTCAAGTTCGTATACGGGTCATGTCGGGTCATAAAGTAGGTCAGTGGGTCAAATCATAGAAAAACCTTGTGAACCCACTAGAGGCCACAGTTTTGGTCCGATCATCATCGAACTTGCCCAGAATGATCATCTTGACAATATCTCAGTCAAGTTTGAATATGGGTCATGTCTGGTCGAAAGTAGGTCAGTAGGTCAAATCATAGAAAAACCCTCTGAACACACTTGAGGCCACAGTTTTGGTCCGATCATCATAAAATTTGCTCAAAATGATCATTTGACCATGCCTCGGTTAATTTCGAATATGGGTCATGTCTGGTCAATAAGAAGGTCATTAGGTCAGATTGTTGAAAAACCTTGTGAACACACTAGAGGTCCCATTTTTGGTCCTATCATCACCAAACTTGCTCAGAATTATCATCTTGACAATATCTGGGTCAAGTTTGAATATGGGTCATGTCGGGTCAAAAAGTAGGCCAGCAGATCAAATCATAGAAAAACCTTGTGAACACACTGGAGGCCACAGTTTTGGTCCGATCATCATCGAACTTGCCCAGAATGATCATCTTGACAATATCTTAGTCAAGTTCGAATATGGGTCATGTCTTGTCAAAAAGTAGGTCAGTAGGTCAAATCATAGAAAAACTCTCTGAACACACTTGAGGCCACAGTTTTGGTCCGATCATCATCAAACTTGCTCAAAATGATTATTTGACCATGTCGTGGTTGATTTCGAATATGGGTAATGTCTGGTCAATAAGAAGGTCAGTAGGTCATATTGTTGAAAAACCTTGTGAACACACTAGAGGTCCCAGTTTTGGTCCGATCATCATCAAACTTGCTCAGAATTATCATCTTGACAATATCTGGGTCAAGTTTGAATATGGGTCATGTCGGGTCAAAAAATAGGCCAGCAGGTCAAATCATAGAAAAACGTTTTGAACACTCTAAGAGGCCACAGTTTTAGTCAAATCACCATTAAACTTGCTCAGAATGATCATCTGGACAATATCTCAGTTACATTCGAATATGGGTCATGTCAAATCAAAAAGTAGATCTGTAGGTTAATTTGCCATAACTTTTGACCGTTTGAGATAGAGCCTTCATATTTGGCATATAGGTTCCTTGTGACAAGGGCTTCCCACACATATAAAGATTTGACCTGTGACCTTGACCTGGGAACTACTTTATCATAACTTTTGAACCATATGAGATAGAGCCTTCATATTTGGCATGTATGTTCCTTGTGACAAGGTTTTCTCAACCATTCAAACTTTTGACCATGACCTTGACCTTTGACCTACTTTGTCATAACTTTTGAATCATTTGAGATACAGCCTTCATATTTGGCATGTAGGTTCCTTGCGACAAGGGCTTTCTATTCATACTTAAATGATCTTTGACATTTTTCCTTGACATTTGACCTATTTTATTTTAACTTTTGAACCATGTTGTATAGATATAGGAAAATAGCATAAACGATTAACAAATGGTCACAAGAGCTAAAAATAGAAAAACATTGTAAATTTGCTTCAAATGCGAACTCCTTCTAAATCCTTGGGCCAATTGGATTTAAAACTTCACCGGAATGTTGTCTAGATGACTCCCTACCAAAATAGTTAAAACTCAATCCACTCAAATGAACAAGATGGCTGCCAGAGCTGAAATAATAAAAAAAAATCTTCAAACGACAGTTTCTTCTGTACCCTTGGGCCAATTTCATTCAAACTTCTAAGTAATGTTGTTTAGATGACCCTCTACCAAAAAGGCTAAAACGATCCCGCTCCGATGAACAAAATGGCCACCGGAGCTGAAAATAGAAAAATATTGTAAATTTGATTCAAACGTGAACTCCTCCTAAAACCTAAGGCCAATTTGATTAAAACTTCACAGGAATGTTGCCTAGGTGACTCCCTACCAAATAAGCTAAAATCACTCTGCTGTTGAGCAAGATAGCCACCAGAGCTAAAAATAGAAAGTACTCGAGACAGTGACAACCTCTTGTTTTTCTCTCTCTCTCTTTTATTTCTGGCCCGGATATAGAGTGTGGGTACTCGTTAGAACAACCTCAATTAGGGGTTCTGGCGGGCACCAACAGTCTGTGTTTGGGGGCGGAAGGGGGGATATAAAATGACTACTCCTGTAGATCACCATTTTTCTCTATTGACGGTTGGGTTTGGAAGGGTCTTCATTTCATGGACTTGTTAACCTGACGGCAAAGATTTTTGATTTTTGGCTGTTAGAAGGAATCAAACAGTAGACAAAACTAGGGTTGATATGGTACAAAGTTTTTCACATACACCTTCTTAATTTACCTTAATTCAAGGTAATGTTGGTTGGTGCCTGATGCTCTATCTCTGGTCGGGTCCATCGGAGTCTAATTGTTGGTTTTCTTTTGCTCCAGCATTTCAGTGGTTTCTTGCTGTCGAGTCCTCACCGGTGTTTCCTCTCTGTGGTTGTTTGATTATTTGTGTTCACGGAGATGTTGCACTGATGAGTTAGGAGGCCTTCATGCGGACTGAACAAATTATTTGTCTAAATCGCGACTGAAGTAAGGGCGAGGATTGTGGCCACGTAAAATCGATTTAAGCCCCCCAGTGGAATTCGTTTCCGTTGACCGTTCCAAGGCGGTTCTTCTGTCGCGGTTTATTTTTGTTATGGTTTGTCTTTGGGTGTTTGTGTCAATTATATTATTTTATTTTGGATAGCCTATTGGCCATTTTGTGGGAAAGTAACTGTCCTTTTGGCTTTCCGCTATTGATGTTTCCATCAGGTCTGTTGTTTCATGTTTGTGCTTCTTTCCCTTTGGTATCTCTGATGGGAGCTGTGGGTTGATTGTGTCGATTCCTGATCATTGCCTCCACTTCTATATCGTGGTAGACGTTTATTAAGGGAAATAATTTTGTCTGAGAGCTAAAGTTGAAGTTGCTACATGTACATATGCATGAACCTTTATTACATGTCCTATAACATTCATGTTATATTCATTGTCATTGCCATCACACATGTTTGTATTATGTCCTGAAGGGCTATCGGAGTCTAACTATTGGTTATCTTTTTCTCCAGCATTTCAGTGGTTTCTTGCTGTCGGGTCCTCACCGTTGTTTCATCTCTGTGGTTGTTTGATTTTTTGTGTTCACGGAGATGTTGCACTGAGGAGTTAGGAGGCCTTCATGCGGACTGAACAAATTATTTGTCTAAATCGCGTCGGAAGTAAGGGCGAGGATTGTGGCCACATAAAATTGATTTAAGCTCCCCCATCCCCCCCCCCCACCCCACACACACACACACCCCAGTGGAATTCGTTTCACTGACCGTTCCAAGGCGGTTCTTCTGTGGTGTTTTACTTTTGTTATGGTTTGTCTTTGAGTGTTTGAATCGCTTGTATTATTTTGTTGGCCACTTTGTAGAGAAGTAACTGTTCTTTTGGCTTTCAGCTATTTATGTTTCCGTTGGGGTCTGTTATATCATGTTTGTGTTCCTTTCCCTTTGGTGTCTCTGATAAGAGCTGTGGGTAAATTGTATCGATTCCTGATCATTGCTTTCACCTGTATTTTTATAGCCTTTGGCATTGTGAAATAAAGATATCCTATCCTATCCTATCCATCATTTTAATAACTGATAAAATTTATACACAGTAAACCCCACTACCAGTACGAAAATGCGTCTATTTAAATATATTGTAATATATTTATTTTTTTTTTTCAGAAAATTAAATATTTCTCATAATGCTGCTCAAAACATAGGTTTGGAAACAGGTTAGAACCGCCCCGGCGAGGTGGTTCTAACGAGTGCCCACAATCTATGCTTCTGAGCAGTTATAAGAAAAATAACGTAATACCCCTGTAAAGCCCGAGATAAACTATATAAAAGTGCAGTTTAAGGGGTCAAACTAATAAAAATAAATATGATATATATTTTATTCAATTATAATCTGTCTCTCATTTGGGCGGTTCTGACGAGTACCCACACCATCTCGGAGAAGAAATAAACATATTATATATAAATATAATTTGTGTTTTCTTGAAAATCTGTTAGAACAGTGAAACCGGTAGAAGCGTATAAAATATACAAAATTGTGTGGCGATATCGGACTTTGTTGATTTTCTATATATATATCCTCGTTTGTGCCCAGTCCTCGTAGTTCAGTCGTTCCATATAGTTTTGTATGTGTAATTCGTAATTCTCTCTCTCTCTCTCTCTCTCTCTCTCTCTCTCTCTCTCTCTCTCTCTCTCTCTCTCTCTCTCTCTGAGGCAGTTCTAACGAGTACACACAACATTTCGGATAAGAAATAAGAATAAATACTGTATATATCTCGTTCATTTTGCTCTTTCTCCTCTGTCCCTAACTTTCATCTTCTATGCTGTCTCTTTTTTCTCCTGCTATTGACGTTTTTTAAGCCCCAATCAATCTCTCTCTCTCTCTCTCTCTCACTCTCTCTCTCACACTCTCTCTCCGGCCCCCGCCAATCGGGGCTTGAAGAAATAGATGGGCTGCATGATGCTTCCACGCAGAGCTGAAACCGACGGCACACGAATACTGGTAAACTACTTACAGGATATAAAATAGAAGTGGAGGCAATGATCAGGAATCGATACAATCAACCCACAGCTCCCATCAGAGACACCAAAGGGAAAGAAAAACAAACACGAAACAACATACCCGAATGGAAACATCAATAGCGGAAAGCCAAAAGGACAGTTATTTTCCCGCAAAATGGCCAATAGGCTATCCAAAATAAAATAATATAAGCGACACAAACACCCAAAGACAAACCATAACAAAAACCGCGAAAGAAGAACCGCCCTGGAACGGTCAGCGAAAAATAATTCCAACGTGGGGGAGGGGGGGGGCTTAAATCGGTTTGAAGTGGCCACAATCCTCGCCCACACTTCCGTCGCGATTAAGACAAATAATTCGTTCAGTCCGCATGGAGGCCTCTTACCTCATCAGTGCAAAGCGGTGCGAGTCCATGCTTACAAACCCTATTGGTTTCATTGGGCAACAGGGCTTGAGATGTCATTTCATCTCAATATCGGGTAAAAGTCCCACAAAATTGGAAGCCACGTCTCCAATGTGACCTATACAGTGTTGATGGGGACGTTAAACCTCAAATCAAACAAACATACATTCTCTCTCTCTCTCTCTCTCTCTCTCTCTCTCTCTCTCTCTCTCTCTCTCTCTCTCTCTCTCTCTGTCCGACTATACTATCTGTCTGTATCTTACGTCCTTCCGTATATTTATGAATATCAATCTACATTCAATCTATCTATCTATCTATCTGTCTATCTATCATCTATCTGTCATGTCAGTATTCCGGTCCGTCCATGTATTTGTATAAGTATTTCTCCCTCTCTCACCCTCTCTCTATAGTTTTCATTTTTTTTTTATTATTTCTAATCAAAAATGGTTATCTTACTAAATTTTACACGTGCATTACATTGATTTCTTTCTTTCTTTCTCTTTCCTTTCTCTCGTATATATAAATCGCATTATACTGCATTGGCGGCGGTTAAAGTAAGATAGCCATTAATATCAACACCTATGCTGACACGTGCGGTATGCATTAAACCCGCTATACTTATTGTTATTACATGTAAAATCTTATTGTAATAGAAGAATTCATACCGGAAAGAAATCATACACTTTACTGTGCACTGTAATGGTTAACCGCGTACGTATACGCATGTCCAGGTTTGGTTTTGGTTTTACAACCCTTTCAAGATTATTTCACTCATGGCAAACCGACAATAGTAACAACATAGAGAGGCGAGGGAACGGAACGCATTGCAGATTTTGCGATGACTGTGGCGCATGGAAAAATGTTAAAACGCCTATAACTCACTTTCTTCACAGAGACGGTCGAAAATAAACCAAGAAAACGTGTTTTGTTGGAAAAAAAAAACAAGTCAATAAAAAAGAGTATATTTACTACTGGAACTGCAGCCTAGTGAACATGAACTCTGGACGTCCATAAATCTCCTTTTCACTAAATTAACAGACGTTTTCAATGCAATGTGTCCTTTTCGTATTAAAGAAGTCCTTTTCACATTTATGGGTAAGTTCTGGACTCCTTTTTGCGAAAAGGATTTCAGGCTTACTCCTTTTCATTTAGTTTAGTTTAGTTTATACTAATTTATTTTAGTTCGATTGAGATGAAAGCTGCAGGCTTATTGAATCGCTCTCGAACACTCATTCCGGGTGTTTTCACGCGCGCGAGAAAGAGGCAGTGGCTTTTACACCACTGCTACCCATTTACACCTTGGTGGAGTGGAGCAGTGTCATTACGTGTCTTGCCCAAAGACACACCTCGATACGGTGGCCGGTTCGAACGCACAACCTCTCGATCATAAGTAGAACGCGTTAACCACTGCGCTATCGAGGCTGTTTTAGCTTTGCTATGTGTTCATTAGATTTCAAATCCTTATATTTCAAACTACCGTTATTTCATACCAAACTTTCCAGTCCCTTTGAGTTTGATTATTTGATGATAATCTAATGGGAAGTTGTCAACCTCATGATCTCAAGAACATGGTTATGAAAAGGGAATTAAAAATAATAATAAAACGGCACAAAATAGTTTGTCAATCGATTTAAAGTACGACAGTTCAAAGCCATTAAAGTATATTACAATGATAATCTTGATAATACAAACCGATAAACCTGAAATTGTGCTTTAGTATTCTCTTTACCTTTGGTGAAGATAATCTCGAACCCATCATAATTGATGGGCCCGAGGGATAATGTAATTATCTGAAATTATTTGTTTGTTTGATTTGAGGTTAAACGTCCCCGTCAACACTGTATAAGTCATTTTGGAGACGTTGCTCCCAATTTTGTGGGACTTTTACCCGACATTGAGTTGAAATGACATCTCAAGCCCTGTCACCCAATGAAACCAATAGGGTTTATAAGCATGGACGGACCGACTCGCACCGCTTTGCCTGGACAGGCTTAGATCCTCTAAGCAGTTTACCAGTACTCGTGTGTGGCTGGTTTCAGCTCTGCTTGGAAGCATCATGCAGCCGATGGGCGGGGCCAAATTATCTAAAATAAACAAAGAAAGAAATAAATGGAGTAGAGATCTAAAAAAAAATAAAATAAAAAAGGCCAAAACATGGCTATTGGCTTTTCAGATGTGATTTTGGAAAGTGTTTCTTAATTCTTCTACAAACATAGATTGTAGGTGCTCGTTAGGAAGCCCAAATGATTACCCACGATCTATGCTTAAGGGCAGAGATGAGAAAAAAATGTTTGTGCCACAAAGGGGTTCTAAGGGTGGTAAACGCACCAACAGGAGAAATAAATAATCACGTTATCAAAATAAAAGTGAAGGCAATGATCAGAAATCTATCTATCTATCTATCTATCTATCTATCTATCTATCTATCTATCTATCTATCTATCTATCTATCTATCTATCTATCTATCTATCTATCTATCTATCTCTATCTATCTATCTATCTATCTATGACACCTTAACCTCCGTAGAGGACTTCAGTTGGTGTTCTGGTAAAACCAAGTGCTAAAGGGGGTTAGTTGAAGGGAAAGGGGGGATAGAAAAGTCGGTGAAATGAGTTTATACAGTGCGATCGAGAGTGTTAGTATAGTTAAAAGATAAAGATAGGTACTAGCATTTAAGGTGCTGAGTGGACTACCTGGCAGACAGCTGTGCTGAACTGTGCCACGGTAGGAAGAACTGGTATGTGGGCTGTCAGGGCATTCCAGTGGATGATAGTGCGGGAAAAGAATGAGAACTTGTAGTAGTCTTTTAGAGTCATGATCTGTCTGTACGCAAGCGGATGATTTTTGGTAGAAGGACGGGTGTTCCGGATCAGGTAGTCTGCAGCAGGTATTGCAACAATGTCATACATGTGACCTTGTATTGAAAGACCAATCGACTGCCTATGCGCCGTTGGTCAAGGGTACGCCAGTTGATAAAATAACCAACATCACCCATCAGAGACAGGTAAGTCACCCATCAAGTCATATATTGAATCAGAATTGGTGCTGGTGACGAAAAAATAAACAATAATTCAAAAACTTATATAAACCAGAAATTCAACTTCGGTGAAGTTGATGTCGCACCTGCTCCCAACCTGCCCAATACAAAAAATAAAAGTTTATTTAAGGCAGAAGAGATGAATATAGGGCTTTGAGAAGAATCCGTAGCCTATATATGTGAGGTAAAAAACTGAATAATTTCACAATGTGATAAAATGAACTAAAATGATCCAAGAATTATATCCAAAGCATATGAACATCCTCATATCATGAGAAAACACAAGCTAAGTTTCAAAATGATTAGTATAAAACTGTAAGAGGAGTTGCGATGACGAGGTACCTATCATATATCAACTGAAGGTTAACAGTGACTAAGTTCACAATGTGGAAAAAGTGACAAAAATTGATTCGAAGATTAAGTCCAAACCACATGCAGGGCCTCATGCCATGGCAAAAACACATGCAAAGTTTCAAAATGATTAGGATAAAACTTTAAGAGGAGTTGCGGTGACAAAGAGGTACCTCCTGTATATCAATTGAAGCAAAAAAATGACTAATGTTCATAATGTGCAAAAAGTGAAAAAAAAAATATTCTGAGAATTATGTCGAAAGCACACGCAAAGTTTCAAAATGATTGGTATATATCAATTGTAGGTTAAAAATGACTAAGTTCACAATGTGAAAAAAGTGACAGATAAAGTCCAAACCACATGCGCATCCTCATACCATTGCAAAAACACACGCAAAGTTTCAAAACAATCGGTATGAAACTGTAGGAGGAGTTGCGATGACATGACACCCAGTGTAAAATGTTGACGGAAAGACGGACGGACAACCAGATGAACGGACGGAAACTTGCACGCCAATGTCTTCCTGCTAAAGCAGGTGCGACAAAAAGGAGGAAAAAAATCTGTCCGGTCCGTTCCGGTAATTAGATTCCGGTAAATTAACGCACAACCGGTGTTGGTATAAAAATGTAGGTTTGAAATAGAAAAACTACTCAATAATGGTTAGAAATCGACAGCAGTAGACACTAATTTATCGATATTATATCTTTACAATATATGCTATTGATATGTCTTAAAAAATAGCATGTCTTTGTTTATGTCAATTCGCAATTCACAACGGGAAATTCTTTATAGCTACATTGACCTGGTATGTTCGGATGGTTTCTGGTCAACTCGTACCTAAGTCAACTCGTACCTTAGTCAACTCGTACCCGAATTTGGTCAACTCGTACCTTAGTCAACTCGTACCTTAGTAAAAATAAAATTTGTTTTGGGGTAAGTTTGGCTTAAGTACACATATATACAGGTTAACTTTATGGTCTATGCAGACTCCTGATCCTTTTCCCGACGATGAAGACGATACATAGTGTGTGCATGACGCCATTACGCACGTGCGCCAAAATGGCGCCTTTCATGTGTATGACCCCCATATCCCTTTAGCCAGACATAATTTATGGGTGCTCGTTAGAACTATCCCTGTGGGGCAGCTCCACCAAGTGCCAACAATCTATGCTCCAGATGGATGTGATTGGTACATAACACCATGCTCAACATAAGACGAACTTCATATGTAAATATGTAAATGAAAATAACGAGAAAAATATAATTGTAGAACTTACATTTCATGCTCAGTTGCAAATAAAATGTAGTTATACAATTATAATTTGTTCTCATATATGCTCAAAACATAAATGTTGGCTAACATAAATGTTGCATATTCCTTATTACTGTTACTTTACGATAACACACCCGTGCAATATGGTGCGTTTTTCACATCTGCAAACTGGCAATTTTTCTTACGAAAATCCGTGTTTTTTTTTTTTTTTTTTTTTTTCTTATTTATTCTTCAAACATAGGCTGTGATCTTTAGTTGGAACGACTCTAACGAGTACCCTCAACCTATGTATTGGAGCATAAATAAAGAAAGATAATGTATACCACCGGTAAACCCGAGTTTCTCTATATAAAGTGAGGTTTAGGGGTGTGCCCATTGCACGGACAAAACCGGTTACATGTCGGCGAGTATAAACACAGCGGGATGTACAGGTAGCACAATAAAAATAAATTCAGTCATTTATATAATTTTATTGCTTAAATTATAAACATTTGTTATACCGTTTAACTAACAAACTCTTAAATAAAAACAATCATCACGAATGCAAGCCTATATGAATTTGTCCCTCTTAAAACCCACTTTTATATATAAATAGTAAAACTGGGATTTAATTTTAAGTTTTGTCAGAACAAAAACAGCCGCTCGCCGGCAAAATTAAAGCAATTAAAAACAGTCTTTAATGAAGGACGATTAGATTAAACTAGTACCGATAATCGTTTTTTACACCCACATTAATCGGTACACGATTAACTAAAGTGTTAATTAAATTAACCCAAATGGAATCTTCCATCTTATATATTTCGAAATTTAGGGGTGTCAGGTTGTGTTTTCTTCAAAATTTATTCGGGAAGTGGCTATACTTTTTCAAACAGCGTCCGCCCTGATCAGACGTCGCCGCGTTCTGCGGCGTCTGATCTGGGCATTCAGTGTTTGACTGCCCAAATGGAATTTGCTATCTTATACATTTCGAAATTTAGGGGTGTCAGGTTGTGTTTTCTTCAAAATTTATTCGGGAAGTGGCTAAACTTTTTCAATCAGCGTTGGCCCTGATCATACGACGCCGCGTTCTGCGGCGTCTGATCTGGGCCTGCAGTGTTTGACAAGGCATCCCTTTGTGGGTTTCTGATACTGAATGGGTTAAAAGTGAATAATAGTAAAATAATAATAATAATAATGATAATAATAATAATAACTAGAGCAGTTGATGGCGCGCCATCGCATATCCCCGCGTTCTGCGGCGTCGGATTTTCGCCTGCAGTGTTTGACAAGGTACCCCTTTGTGGGTTTCAGGGACGGAATGGGTTTAAAGTGAACAATACTAATAAAATAATAATAATAATGAGAATAAAAATAATAATAACTAGAGCAGGTTGATGGCGCGTGACCGCAAATCCCCGCGCTGTGAAAACCATGTTACAATAAAAGGACCCAAAGTACTTCTTCTGGCCTCCGGTGAACTCAAGACATGTCTCGGGGCAAGTTATAACCCATTTCAACTATTGTTCGGAAAAAAATAGAGTACCCCACCTACCCCTGGGGTACGAGTTGACCAAAATAGGTACGAGTTGACTAGGGGGTACGAGTTGACCAAAGAACGGGTACGAGTTGACCAAAAACAGGTACGAGTTGACTCAGGTACGAGTTGACTTAGGTACGAGTTGACCAGTTACCTGTTCGGATACATCTAGTATTCGGACACACAAAGTAGTGATTCACTGCACTGCCTGTGAACGATTCATTTATTTGTTATTGTAGACAATATAAGTAGCAAAATAACACAATTTTTTTACCTGCTTAAAAGAGCCCTTTGGTTTCCTTTGGCCATTTTGACATACATCTCTGACCGAACAGTACACAGGGTCATTTCGTCCGCGAGTCATTTCGTCCGTGGGTCATTTCGCCCTGATTTGGTGGGTCGTTTCGACCTAATTTTTTTCAAGCCCTATGGATTGAGGTTAGATATGTTGTAAAGGTCCTATTTGGTGTATGGGGAGTCCCGAAAAATATTGTATGCCGCCCCTCCCGGTTTTCGACCATCCATTTTTTACCTCTTATGCAAAAAATATTTTTCTTAACCTCTGATGCGCTAAAATATGCAGGTACACTCAATATACCAGCCGAACCAGTCGCTTTTCGGTTCATGCTGTTTTATTTTGCGATCGGGCTCCATATTTTAATAATCTGGCATGACGTCACCACTGGGTTTTTGATGAAGATGGCCAATTAGTGTCATCATTTAAATGGAAAGAAAAGCGGAAAAAAACTAATTTTAAGTGATATTATGACAGAACAGCTTTTTATCTTTATTATGGTTACCTTTTAACTTAATTCTTTCGTGGAGATTGATCATGAAATCTTTTCTACGGTCATTCTCTCCCTTCCGCTGATTCAAGAAGGGCAGTTGTCAGTTTCTGGCGAAAGAATGTGCACTGTACTGGTTAACCGCTTACGTATAAGCCTGCCCAGGAAAGTGTTGATAGGTAAACTGACCGGCTCAAAAATGACCTAAATAGTGTTGACTGGGCCGTTAAACTCCAAAACAAACCAACAAAAACCTTTTAACTTATTTCAAGTATGACGATGCTCCAGAGTGGGCCCTGTACTTAATGGGAAGAAGAAGATTCTCATTCATTAAAAATGCTTTGTCTTGTACAAGTTTAAATTGGACTACAGTTTAATAAGTTTCACCCAATTAAAACCATTAGCAGTTACTAAAGTAATTTAAAAATGTTGCTACTGACAATTCCCTTTTTTTTCTTACATGACAGTAGTTACTGGCCCGTAGGGGCTTGAAGAAATATATGGGCTGCATGATGCTTCCACGCAGAGCTGAATCCGGTCCGCACACTAGTACTGGTAAACTGCTTAGAGGATCTAAGCCTGTCCAGGAACCGTGGTGCGAGGTGGACCGTTCAAGCTAATAAACCCTATTGGTGTCATTGGGCGACAGGGCTTGAGATGTCATTTCATCTCAATGTCGGGTAAAAGTCCTACAAAATTGGAAGCAACGTCCCCAAAATGACCTTTACAGTGTTGACAGGGACGTTAAACCTCAAATAAAAAAAAACAGTAGTTACTGACAACAGGGCCGAAGGAAAATATCACATATTATTAAATATTTTACATTTGTGCAGTATTTTATGTAATGATGTGCGGTATTATCGGTATATTGTGATACAGTTCAGAAAAAAAATCATATCACAATACGGTCAGCCAGTACAGATATTTTCTGTTTTCATCCATTTTTCATTTTTTCTTTCGTAACTGATCGGTAAATATAGCTCCATGAAAACAGAATCATTCCCGCGGCAAAAGTAAGTAATTTATTTGATTTCCACCCTTTATGTCTAAGCCGGTCATCGCGTAGGCCGAGCTAGGATTTTGGTGAATCACGCATCTGTTGTTATTGTATGCACCGTTTTAGTGTAAGCTGCCCAGCATTTACAATTTAGCGTAATCGAGAGAAACCATAACAAACTTTACCATGGCCAACTACCAACTTGTTTAAAATCAAAATGGAAAAGCCGACATCAAGCAACATTTCGGGTTGCAAAAGATGAGTCACAAATAAAGTGACTGAGGCCATCAATCTAATATAACGTTTTATGGCATTTTCCTAGCCAACAATTCTGATGACATTTTCTGATATTATCTTTATTTCACCTCATGTGCTTTTGACAGAAACCAATTATTGAAGCAATGAATAAATAAAAAGTGAATATATTTATATAATATTTACAGGTTTGAAGCACATTTTGCGTCATTGTTAAGGATTGACAGATGGAATTTCCCAAGTGAGTGAGTGAGTTTTAGTTTTACGTCCCACCAACAGCTAAGGTCATACGGAGACGGGACTTCGGTTTAAAGACTCATCCGAAAGTCTGGAGAAGCCCGGGATCGATCCTGCGATCCCTGGTTTACAAGGCGAGTAGCGTAACCACTGCACCACGGAGGCTTATAGAGGAATTTCCCGAAGTTAATATAAGAAAGATCGTGACATCCGCTTATATTGTCGAAAACTGGGTGGACGACCATTATATCCTCATTTGATGCCATATTTGACCATTACTCACTTTACATGGTTCACCCACTTTTTGTGGTTCACTGATTTTGAAAACTATTGCTTCAAACCTAACGTTCGCCCTTCTTGCTTCTTGGGATGGCAGCGATAATGAAGCACCCATATTTGACATTGACCCACTTTTCATGGTTCACTGGCTTTGTAAAATATTGTGTCAATTCTAGCGTTTATCCTACTATTTAAGTTTATTTCTCAATCGGCAAAGCAGTGTGAGTCCATGCTTATAAACCCTATTCATTTCATTGAGCGACAGGGTTTCAGAGATGTCATTTCAGCTCGATGTCGGGGTAAAAGTCCAACAAAATTGGAAGCAACATCTCCAAAATGACCTATACAGTGTTGATGGGGATGTAAAACCTCAAATCAAACAAAATCTGGGCCTTACGGTTTTGGAGAAGAAGATTTTTGAAGTTTTTTCCAGTATAAGTCTATAGGAGCTAATGAGCCCTGGGGCGTGGCCAATTTTGTCCTAAAGGGCGTGGTAGGCAGGATTTATGTAGGCGACCATTTTATGTTGCTATATACTAATTATATCTAAGGTCTGTACTTCATGGTTTCAAAGAAGGTGTTTGAAGCTTTTTTCTATTATAAGTTTATTGGAGTTAAGGGGCCACAGGATTTGGCCAGTTTGGACCCCAGGGGCATGATTCATGTAGGCGACACTGGACATTGCTACATGCTAAATAACTGAGCTCTGCCTGGGCCTTTAATATAGTTTCAGAGAAGAAGATTTTTGAGGGTTTTTTTTTTTTTCATTTACAGTGTATGGTAGCTAATGGGCCCAGGGCATGGCCAATTTTTGGCCCAAGGGTCATGGTTGGCAGGATTTCTTAAGATGACCATTTCATGTTGCTACATACTAAATATCTAAGCTACATGTATGGGAGTTTTGGTTTCAGAGGAGAAGGTTTTTGAAGTTTTTCCAATTGTAAGTCTATGGGAGCTAAAGAGCCGTGTGTTGTGGCCAATTTGGATCCCAGGGGCATAATTGGCAGGATTTATGTAGGTGGGCACTTGACGTTGCTACATACTAAATATCTAAGCTCTGGGCCTTATGGTTTCATGAAGAAGTTTTTTCCATTATGAGTCAATGGGAGCTTATGAGCTTGGGCGTGGCCAATTAAATTTTGACCCCAGGGGCAGGGTTAGCATGATTGATGTAGATGACTTTTTAATGTTGCTAGATACTAAATATCTAAGCTCTGTGCTTCATAGTATTAGAGAAGAAGATATTTTAAGCTTTTTTCCATTATGAGTCTATGGGAGCTAAGTAGCCCTGGGCGTGGCGAATTTGGACCCCAGGGGCATGACTGGGAGGATTTATGTAGGTGACCACTTGCCATTGCTACATGCTAAATATCTAAGCTCTGGGCTCTGTGGTTTCAGAGAAGATTTTTAAAGTTTTTCCCCTTATAAGTCTATGGGAGCTGATGAGCCCCGGGACTTTGCCAATTCTGGCCCCAGGGGTATGGTTAGCAGGATTTATGTAGGTGACTATTTTATGTTGCTACATACTAAATACATGTATGTAAGCACTGTGCTTCGTGATTTCAGAGAAGAAGATTTTTGAAGCTTTTTTCCATTATAAGTCTATGGGAGCTAAGGGGGCCCCGGAGTGTGGCCAATTTGGATCCCAGGGGCATGATTGGCAGGATTTATGTGAGTGACCACTTGAGGTTGCTACAAGCTAAATATCTAAGCTCTGGGCCCTGTGGTTTCAGAGAAGAAGATTTTTTTTTAATTTTTCCCATTGTAAATTGGAGCTATATGTTGCCATGGCAACCAGAATTCCAATCCAATCAGACCAAAAACCTTATGCAGCCTTTCCCCCTACCTGATGATGCTTCTCATAATATTTGATCAAGATTGGCCATGGGTATTAGAGATATACTTATTTGAAATTGTTTACGGGTGCATGCACGCAGGACAAAGGACAGACAAAATGTGATCACAAAATCTCACCTTGTCACTTCGTGACAGGTGAGCTAAAAATGCCCAAAACATTGCTAAATGTGGTAGATGCATGAATGAACTCTAAAATATATTTATCTTCTCATTTAAAGTGTAATTTGGTCGATTTCCTGTAACTTTCAACTAAAATATGCCCGTAATATTAAACCTATTTACAATGTGTTTATATGGAACCAGGGGCTTTTTGCCAACCACGAAAGATTGTTATCAAAAGGAAAAGTAATTTTGCACATGCACAATGACATGTCAAAATGCGCAAGGTCACATGTCAAAACATTGGATCCCTCTATAGGTTTACCTGTACATATATGACAGGTTGTAACATTAAAAAAAAAAAAAAATATTTCATGATGTCTGGTACAAAGCTTTCAGTACAAAAAAATAATGGATCCGAGTCATCTAAGTTACATCACTTACATAACACACCTAAAAAAAAATAGGTTTTATATTTGGACATCTTTGCTTAAAATGATACGAAAAATTAATAAAGTTCTTTATTGCTGTGTCAGTGCTAGCACATATAAATACATGTACCACATGAGAGGAATTTTCTCTGGTAAATCAGTGGATATACATTTGTTTGTTTGATTTGAGGTTTAACATCTCCGTCAATACTCTTAAGGTCATTTTGGAGACATTGCTTTCAATTTTGTGGGACTTTTACCCGACGTTCAGATGAAATGACTTCTCAAGCCCTGTCGCCCAATGAAACCAAAAGGGTTTATAAGCATGGACGGTCCGACTCCCACAGCCTTGCCTGGGCAGGCTTAGATCCTCTAAGCGGTTTACCAGTACTCATGTGCTGGTTGGATTTAGCTCTGCGTGGAAGCATCATGCAGCCCATATATTTCTTCAAGCCCCGATGGGCGGGGGCGACATGTATTATGTTATGCCCCCCTGGCGTACATCCGTCTGTAAACTTTTCGTTTCCAGTTAACTCCTCCTACAATTTACATCCAATCAAGCTGAAACTTCATACATAGTTAGACCATGATGTGGGGCAGCGCATTTTGTTTCAAGGTTACGGTCCACCAAATAATAAGAGTTATGCCCCTTTGAAATTTTTTGTAAACTTTTCGTTTCCGGATAACTCCCCCAACGGTTTACATCAGATCAAGCTGAAACTTCTAACATAGTTAGACCATGCTGTGGGGCAGCGCATATTGTTTCGAGGTTACGGTCCATCAAATAATAAAAGAGTTATGCCCCTTTGAAATTTTTTGTAAACTTTTTGTTTCTGGATGACTGCTCCTCTATTTTACATCTGATTTAGCTGAAACTTCATATATGATTAGACCATGGTGTGGGGTAGCGAATATTGTTTTGAGGTTACGGTCTGTCAAATATTATTCGAGTTATACCCCTTCCACAGATTTTTCTAAACATGTCGTTTCCAGATATCTTCTCTTATGTTTTACATCTGATGAAGCTGAAACTTGACATATAGTAGGACCATGATGTGGAACAGTGCATATTATTTTGAGTTAACAGTTCAACGAATATTACCAGAGTTATTCCCCATTTTTCTAAACGCATTTTGTTTCCGGATAATGCCTCCCACATTTTACATCTGATGAAGCTGAAACTTTACGTATAGTTAGTCTATGATGTGGAGCAGCGCATATTATTTCAAGGTTACAGTCCACCACTTGCCAGAATTATGCCTATAATATTATATTGAGGTTATGGTCCACCAACTATAACTGACCATGAAAATTTGTTGGTGACAGGTAGTTTGAGCCATTGAGGGTTATTAATAGTGCCAGGTAAGAATATATGGAGCACACATTGTTCCTTGGTTACATTCTACAAACCCAAACTTGTACAACAGTCAGTATATATATGCTCCCATCTTACTAATTGCCACAGGCATATAATGCCCTGCTTGCGGAGCTCTTGTTACCATTTCTTCTTAACCCCTGAAGGGAACACAGAAGTTATATGTATTACCTGGTATACACTCCAGATTTGCTTACACAGTAATCACGTAATAATTGTAGGGGTCTTAAACCTGCACAGTGGATGACTAGTGATCTGAAGGACACTTTATGACACTCATCCCCTCATCTCTGATCATCTCTAGGAGCAGTCGGATCAGGGTCCACAATCCACACTGTTTGTCTTACAGCATAAATATGTTTGAAAGTTTCCAAGAAGATGCAGCAGATGAGAAAAACAGACAAATGTTTTTAGATAGTGATTTCTTGGCAGCTTAAAACTGGTTATAAGGGTTAAAAAAGAGGTATGGTATTTTCCAACCCACAAACACAAAAGCGCAGATCAGACTGCATGGATGTGTAGCTTATCGGCACCTTTGGGCCCAGTTTTTCAAAGCATCATTAGCTTAATGAGCTCGTTAGAGGTCAAATTGTTTTAAAACTATTCTAGTACATGTTAGTACAATATCTAGTACTCTAGTATTTTGCTGAAAAAATGTGAAAAGCTGCTTACATTTTTTTTTCTGATAAAAAATATTGGCATATTTGCCGTATTTAATGATCAAAGTTTTAACGACATGTCAACTAAGGCTGGCTAATCGGAGCTAAATAGATAATCGATTATCAGTCCTGTCATTGCGATCGATAATCGATTAGTAATCGCTAAGATTTTTGTCATTATTTCTCCTGTCTGGCTTTCTGTCTGAGTATGACTCTTACCATCTGTTGCACTTTACCATATGTATATTTGAACAGACAGGCCTGAGCAAACAGTGTAGATCAAGATGAGACGCCGCATGATCTCATCAGGGTCTGCACTGTTTGCCACTCACCCAGCTATTTTAGGCATAACTTAAGGTAGTAAATTGTACCTATCAAGTAATCGATTAAAAGCAAATCAGAAATGATAATCATTTTTGTGGAATTTATCGATCGATTAATCGATTATACGATTAATCGTGGCAGCCTTAACTAACGGCATTGTTAGTTTTGAACAACTTGCTCTTGTTGTCTGCAAATGGCAAAAAACAGGATTTCTACTTTGTTACCGACAGCATTTCCTCCCCACTTTTATCTACCTTGGTAGATTACGCATAATTTATAGGTTTATCACCACTTTCTAACAACTGCGTCAGGGAGTCGACTGTTTGGCTCAGTGGTTAGAGCATTGGTTTTCACGAGTGTAGGACAAAATCCCCCCCGGACAAAATCCCTCCCACTCATTTTTGTATAGGTGGACAAAAGGATCTATGACGAAACATAGAACGACAAAACAAAGAAAAGCAAAAACATAGAAAAGACAAAACATAAAAAGACAAAACATAGAAATAAAACATCGAAAAAACATAGAAAAAAGATCGAAATAACATCGAAAAAGTTCAGAAATATCGAAAATTTTATTTCATCGATTTTTCGAAAACAATACTTTGTTCTGTATTGTAAACGTATCTCGGGGATACAGTTGATTAACGATCAATAGTTTAAGGGACAGTAATGTTTCATTTAATATATTACGTTATGTGCCAACCCCTCAAGATAGCCCATACAGGTATGTCTGTTATTTGTTAACAATTTTCTGGATTTTTTTTTCACACGATTTATGGCTTTGTAAGATTTTTTGGACAAAGATTCTCCACGGAGGAGAGCTTGCTTCCTCAACTCGGTATTTTTTTTTTTATTATTTGAGGTTTAACGTCCCTGTCAACACTTTAAAGATCATTTTGGAGACGTTGCTTCCAGTTTTGTGGGACTTTTATCCGATATTGAGATGAAATGACATCTCAAGCCCTGCCGCCCAATGAAACCAATAAGTTTACAAGCATTTACAAGATTTACGAGGTAGAGCTAGGACTGGTCGACCCAGTGTCAGGATAATGTGACTGGGTGTGGTATCATGTAATGTGTCTGGGACATGATACTTCAGTGAGGCAGCACTATAAACCCGAATTCACACGCACGCACGCGCGCGCCAGTTAACTGGTGCTTAACTGTAACTATTGTTTGTCCACTTAGTGATCGGTAGACTTGATCGAGTGAGTGAATGTTCAATGACGTGTAGCAATTGCCGAGCGGTCAGATAATTATCGTTCACACTTATTGTTCTATTATTGGTCGTTCTATTATTTGTCAATCTATTAAATGTCGTGTCTATGTTTTGACTTTTCTATTTTGTGTCGCTTCTCTCTTTTGTCTTTCTATGTTTTGTCGTACAGCGCGACAAAATCCCTCCCATGTTTTTTGCAAGGTGGACAAAATCCCTCCCACTACTTTTTACAAGGTGGACAAAATCCCTCCCATGTTTTTTGCAACTAGGACATAATCCCTCTCGTACATTTTTACAAGGTGGACAAAATCCCTCCCATGTTTTTTGCAAGGTGGATAAAATCCCTTCTAAGAATGTTCCAATTGGGACAAAATATATGTATGACTACCAAGCACATATAAATTTGCCTAGTCTGATATGAGTTTTCACAATCCACCTGAAGAAAGTGAAGACCCTGATCAGACTGGGAATGTATCTATGTTTATATGAATTTTGGCTGGATTCAAAGACAAATTATTGGTTTTGTCAAACAGTGTGTGTATATGTGTTAAGAAAATATGATAAAATGTGTGCTATTACCAAAACATGAAAATCCCAAAGACAACAGCAAAAATAGCTAACTCTTGTACATATTGCTGATGACTTTTATTTATTATGGTTTCTGGTTAATTTGTGCTTATTTTCTTATTTATTCTTTTATGATCATTTCTTGTTAATTAGTGCCTTATCCATTCATGCTGAATATGTTTGTATTTTAAATGTGCTAAAAAGCAATTGTCTAATTGAGCACTATTAATGTCAATCAATTTTTTCTAATTGCCTAATTACTGTTCACAGTTAACTCAATTATCTTTATATTCTTTCTATACTTAAATGGTTATCATTGCTGTTAGACACAAACAATTATTTAATAAATAATGTTTGTTTGTATGCCTGATTAAAATGTTGGCAAAGACTTGGTCTTTCTGTTGTAATTGTAAAAATTGAAACCATGCATAATATTTCCTACTTTATCATGTGTGCCTGGTAAAAAGGGTAAATTCCCATGGATTATGGCTGTGCAGTCTTTTAGGAATTTTCACTTGAAGAACTTGCTATTGTAGGAAATGTTCAATGCAAGAAAGAGGATCCCACAAGCAATTATTGGAGTCTTGAGGAAGATGCTAAAATAGTAGCCAACTGATGTCAGCCGGGAGGGGTTTTGTCCTTGTTGCAAAATTTTCAGGAGGGATTTTGTCCACCTTGTAAAAAGTAGTAGGAGGGATTATGTCCTAGTTGCAAAAAACATGGGAGGGATTTTGTCCACCTATACAAAAATGAGTGGGAGGGATTTTGTCCGGGGGGGATTTTGTCCGGCTACCGGTTTTCACCCAAGCGACCCGAAATTGCTCAAATTTATTTGGATGTCTAGTATTTTAAGGCAAACTTAAACCGTTCGTTTATTGTCACTTACTGCTCAAGAACCATTAGTCTTGACAATGATCAATCATGAAGGTGTGAATTTCATAGATGGAAAGAGAACAATGAATGAAAGTAAAAAGTCAATGAATAAAATTGGTATATGAAGGAAGGAAAATTCAGGAGATGAATAAGCCTCTGAATGATCAGGCACCAATTAGATTAACAGTGAATAGGGCATCATTGTAGTAAAACATTTTGCCCCTATTGCAATTAGCATTTCTTAATGGGTCCAAGAAACACCTTCAGGGGAGGCAACTCCTGCAAAAGTACTTTTGTCAGTGTCACCCATGTCATTGATGATGTCAATAGGTGTCACTTCTGTGGGACAGAGTTTATAGACAAGCGAAACAGGAAGTCCCGAAAGTTGTCTCCCTTTGAAAAATGGCTAAAAATCTGCCAGATGTTCCCATTCCCCTTAAGGCTAAATCAGTCCTGAAACAAAACAAACATTAATATTGAGTCTATGACAAAACATCGAAACGTCAGTTCATCAAAAAGATGGGATATCGAAAGAAAAGAAAAAAACAGCAAATAAGACAGATTATCAAATGGACATTTAATCAAAACGAAAAAAGAAATGTGCACTTGCTTCCCGGTCACCTTGCTTAGAAATTTGTATATGTCTGGGTAATGATCCCAAGTATTGCGACATGCAGACCTAAGGCACAGGCAGACCTAAGCAAACAGTGTAGACCCAGATCAGACTTAGGAGCAGTACGATCAGGGTCTACAGTGTTTACTATTCCATCTGCACTTTTTGGAGTCAAAACTGCAAGTCTTCATGGTGCCCAAATTTTTACAGTAACATGCCCTTTTTTCCCTATATAAAGTGGGGTTTAGTAGGGTGTTTGTGTCACATACTCTTACCATTAAAATAATGATCTTTTTTGTAGATTGAATTTATTCAAAGTCCTTGGCAGTTTTGATGGAGTCTTTGATTATCTGTTTACACATCTTCTCTGGTGTACGAGATCCACAGTGGGAGATTGACAGTTCAAGCCCTGATTTCAGAACAGTCACTAGTCTGCTTCAGAACCACATAAACACAGAACACCCATCTATTCTAGGATACCATGGCTACACAGTGGTGTGGATGCGTGATGGGCACACATTGCAAGAATACACAATAGGGAAGAAGACATCAACTGAGTTGGAAAATCTGCTGTTAGAAACAGCCCCTGATGAAGTGAAGCAAAGGTTGGGAGGAACTGTTGCTCAGGCTTTAGCTGCCCCTTAACTTGATTCATCATCTTAAAATTGACTCTTAAATGGTAAATACACCACAACCTCTTTATAAAACTGTTCATTATGACACTGTTTTTGATATGGCCCTCAACCTCTTTATGACACTATTATTGGGGTCAAGAGCAGAAACCATGTTAGTTAAACAACTGTGTTATATCCAAACTTAGACGAATAGATTATATAGAAAAATGACCATTTATGGTCATTTTTCTATATTTATAATTATACAGTTTGGAGATCCTCTTGAAACCATGTTACATTGCTGTCCAAAACTGTTATAATGAACAGTGTTATAATAAGGTTGTGGTGTAACACAGTTTAGAGAGTTATCCCAAACAATGGATGTCAATAGGTGTTTGATTTTCTATTTTATCTATACATTTGTTCATTATTTTTGAACAAGTCTTGTTCTGACTATCTGTACATTTTGTTGGTATTATATTACACAGTTGTTCAACTAACACAGTTTCTGCTTTGAGCCCCAACAATGTTGTTATGAAGAGGTTGGGGAGTACATGAGAATGTCTTTAGAACAGACTGCCCTCATGGCTCAGTTGGATACATATCTGACTCCTCATGGCTCAGTTGGATACACGTCTGACTGGTGATCAGTTCATATGTTTCGCCCCTGCAAAATTTCGCAAGTTTAAGACTTGTCAAGCTACATCTGTCCCAGTCTGAGAGGAATGGATACACTGGTTCTATCTTCTTTTCTGCTTTTTTAAAAGGGAGACAACTTTTGTGACTTCCTAATTGCTTTGCTCCTTAAAGAATTTGCTCCTCAGGATCAAATTCTTAGATTTTGGTAAGGGAGACAAAACAATTGCCTCCCTTGAAGGTGTATCCATCTCCTTTATGAGTCTTGCATAATAGTCTATAACTAGGAGTACAGTGCCAAAACCATCACTGTTGGACATGATTAACATGTTTGGACCTACCGTAAACATCCTAATAATTCTGACATCTTGAGGACTTGCTGTAATTCTCCTAATACTTTAACAAGTGTGTTTCTCGATCCAGGAAGGAGTAAAAAAAGTGGAGACAGAAATGGTAAACAGTGCAGACCCAGATCAGACTTCTCCTTTAAGTCTGATCTGGGTCTGCACTGGTTGCTTAGGCCTATCTTTGTTTAATTTGAGGTTTAACGTCCCCGTCAACACTGTAAAGGTCATTTTGGAGACTTTGCTTCCAATTTTGTAGGACTTTTATCCGACTTTGAAATGCCCTCAAGCCCTGTCGCCCAATGAAACCAATAGGGTTTATAAGCATGGACGGTCCGACTCGCACCACTTTGCCTTAGCAGGCTTAGATGCTCTAAGTGGTTTACCAGTACTCGTGTGTGTGTCGGTTTCAGCTCTGCGTGGAAGCATCATTTAGCCCATTTATTTTTTCAAGCCCCCATGGGCGGGGGCTTTAGGCCTTTCTTTCCTAATAACTAGGAACATTACGGTAAGTTTAAAAGATTACATGAAGGTCTTCTTGAGAGGTCATTGTTGTAATATTAACAGTTGTCCTGTTGAACCAGGATCTTCAACACCTTTGCAAACAGTGGAAATCCAGATCATATGGATTTTGGAGAAGCCAACTGTGTTTGTCATTCAGGTGGTGAATTTATAGGGAAAAATTTCATAAAATAATTTGATTGGTTGATAGTCAGAATTGGTTGTGGCTTATTAATTTATTCAAAAGAACAAGGGTTAGCTACTCATATTAAATGGTACAACTTGGCATGTGGAGTTGGTGAAGATAACATCACCATCTTTTTATCTTTACCACTCTTGGCTAATTCTGCCGATGACAAATTGTTGATATTTTTCTTATTTTTCCCAGTAAAGAGGACTTGACATCTCATGCAAATTGTCCCCATAGGAGACAATTTGCATGAGATGTCAAGTCCTGTTTTCTGGGAAAAAGTAGAAAAATATTTCAAAATGTTGTCTGCTGAAAAAACACCCAGCATGCAGAGCGTTATTAATTTGCTTTTTGCCCTGTACATGAGCAATAGTCCATAAATGACCCAAACAGCCTGTGAAAACTGATCAGACTGCATGCATACATTACGATAACACACCCGTGCGACATAGTGCATTTTTTCACATCTCCAAAATGGCTACTTTTCTTGCTAAAATCTGTGATATTTTTCGCATTTATACTGCAAACATAGGTTGTGGGTGCTCGTTAGAACCGCCTCATTGAGGCGGTTCTAACGAGTACCCGCAACCTATGTCTTGGAGCAGAAATAAGAAAAATATTGTTTACCCCCGTAAACCCCAGTTTTCTCTATACAAAGTGGGGTGTAAGGGGGTGTTCATTTCACGGACTTGTTCACGTGATGTATAGGCTGATTTGAGCCTTGACAGTTCATCAGTGCAAACTTGCACCTATTCCTATGCACTGGCATGGGCAGGCGAATTTATCTTGTGATATCTTTTTCAGTGGATTTGACCTACCATAGAAAACAAGCACAATGAATGGTACAGTAATTGCTAACACACCAATAGCAGTAGATTTCTGGAAGTTGAGGGAGTGCCCACAGGCAAAACTGTTCTTCTTAACTCATCTACATGGAGATCATATTGCTGGTAAGGATAATGGTGTTATGTCCTAAAGGGTATTAATACACTTCTAGGGGAGAAACCAGTTTATGAAGAGGTTTTATCTATCTGATTAATAGAGGTCTACTCTTTAAGAAAAGAATTCGCTCCTAAGGAACAAATTCTTTTCTTTAAGAGTATGTCTCATTTTTAGAGGGATTAATGAAAAAAGATATCATTTGCTTCTCAGTTTGGATCCATTCTGGATTTGTGTAGTAATTGCTAACACACCAATAGCTTTTGATTTCTTGAATTAAGGGAGTTTCCACAGAACAAGCTGCTCTTCTTAAGGTCAAGAATATGTAAATGATGTCACTGCCACACCTATCTCGTGATAACCAGCAAAGTCGTTAGATACCAAACAAACGTCTTGATTGAAAACTTTCTTTTTCTCCCATGCCATGTGGTTAAATGATAAACTTCTTCAGTCTTTCAATTTTTGGAAAAATTGTCATAACTCGTCTTTAGATACACCCACAAGAAACTGTTGACCTGTAGACCTCAATGCATTTCTGGACCTATATCTCCTACCAGATAAGTGTTTCTTCAATTTCGGAAAGAGGAAAATCAAACATTGACCTTTTCAGACTAAAAAAACTGTACTACAATCGAGGATTTGTGGGCAGGAGCAGTCATGTAACAAATGGACATTCTGGGGACTGGTTTTTGGACCTACTTTTCTCATTTTTGTTTGCAAGTGAGAACCACGTTCTTTTTGGAACAGCAATTTACATGTGTGGCCCAGAATTTCTGAAGAAAATAGCATATAACCTCATTTCTGTCACTGTTTGTATAGCAATAGTTGGCCTTATGTTTCAGAGCCCATATCCTATTATACACTTTTCAGTGTCTCATAAAAATGGACTCAGTCTCATCACCAGTTATATGAGACTATCAAACGCCTTCTTCTGATAGTTTTGGGTACTTCTTCAGCAATTGCCTTGCCATTTGCACCATCATGCAATTCTGCTAATCGGTGAGCAAATGGGAATCCAGCAAATCCTTAATTTTGTAGCTTTAAGGGTTTCTTTAGAATGAAATGGACACATACTAAGCCCAAGTTTGTCATTTGTGACATCTGTCTGACAGTGAAATGCGCATCTTTCTCAATACATGTAATGGAGTCTAACTGTTGGGTATCTTTTACTCCAGCATTTCAGTGGTTTCTTGCTGTCGAGTTCTCACAATTGTTTCATCTGTGTGGTTGAATGATTTTTTTTTGTTCACGGAGAGGTTGCAATGGTGAGTTAGGAGGTCTTCATGTGGACTGAACAAATTATTTGTCTAAATTGCGCCGGCAGTAAGGGCGAGGATTTATTAAATCGATTTACCCCCCCCCCCCCCCCCCCCAGTGCAATTCGTTTCATTGACTGTTCCAAGGCGGTTCTTCTGTTGCGGTTTATTTTTTTATGGTTTGTCTTCGAGTATCTTGAGTGTTTGTGTCGCTTATATTATTTTGCTTTGGATAGCCAATTGGCCAGTTTGTGGGAAAGTAACTGTCCTTTTGGCTTTCCACTATTGATGTTTCCATTAGGGTCTCTTGTTTCACGTTTGTGTTTCTTTCCCTTGGTGTCTCGTAAGGGAGCTGTAGGTTAATTGTATCAATTCCTGATCTTGCCTTCACTTCTATTTTCTTATTAATGCTATATTTGGTAATTGCAAACCTGGGTCATCCTGAAAAACGGACATCTGTGACTTATTCCTGACCGGAACTGAATTTTGAAAACCAACAATTAATTGTGGAAAATGACATTTGTTTATCCCATCACCTATCTCATCATGAATGCTTTTAGCACTCAATCCCTATTAATGGCAGGCTTTTATATAACACTTGATTTCAGCAACTTTTTCTATTTGTTTTTGTGGACTCAAGCCCTTGATAGAGGACCCCGATTACAGGTGTACATGGTGCCAAGGAACTGCAAATCCCTTAGATGGCAGACCACAGAAGGAAGTCCAAGTTAGACCAGACAAGCTGGAAGTGGTGGCTTTCTTTTGCTACCTAGGTGTCATGCTCTCAGCAGCTGGTGACTGTGATCTTTCGACCACATCACATGTGAAAACAGCCTGGAAGAAATTCAAGGAGCTGCTACCAGTTCTCTCTTTCCGCCACGTCTCGTTCAAGACACGCAGCCGTGTGTACGGCTCTTGTGTGCAGAGCCAATGCTTCATGTCAGTGAGACATTAAAAAAGCCAAACCTCCAGAGTCTGCAGCGGAATGATAGGGCAATGATCAGATAGATCTGCAATATCAAGCCACAGGACACTGTCACTATCAGGTCCTGTGAGCTACTTGCACGGCTTGGCATTGAGGACCTGGATCTGACAGAAAGAGATCACAGGGAGTGGAAGCTCTCTGCTATCGACCCTCACGATAGACATACCTGGAGATCTGATGTGAGATCTGCCATGCGTGCAGCAAGCAAGCCCTGGAAGGCGGCCCATTTATGTGGTGTTGCCCCTGTACCTGCATGTAAACAAAACTCTGATGGTGATGATGAACCATTTTCAATGCAGTGTCTCTGAATAAGGCTGAAAATATGTTCTGGAAAGGATTGTCTTTTGGAAGCAAGAAATACACCGCAGAACTGGAAAATATGGAGTGTACATGTTTGGGCCAGACTAGCTAGTTTCAGCCAATTAGGCCTCATCAGTGACCCTCAGATATTTTCAAAATTCAGCAATGGAATCAATGTTTTCAAAGGACAAGAAAATATAAACTACACTATGATGTAGGGCAGGGAGACTTTTTACGGCCGCCACACATTCCCAGACACCATCTGTAGTGACGTTAAATATGTTAAAGCAGTAGAAATTGCAAAAGATATCAAGTATATTTATACACGATATACAATGATGATACACACACGAGTGCTGGTAAACCACTTAGAAGGTCTAAGTCTGCCCAGGCAACATGGTGCAAGTCAGCCTGTCCATGCATATAAACTCTATTGGTTTCATTGGGCATCAGGGCTTGAGATGTCATTTCATCTCATGGCGGGTAAAGTCCCACAAATTTGGAAGCAATGTCTGCAGAATTACCTATAGCTTGTTGATGAGGACGTTAAACCTCAAATCAAACAAAAAACAGTGATGATCAGTCATCACTCTCATATTAGTTTTGTACAGGTAAATCTCGTGATTGCAAAAGTTTTTGAACTCCCCTCATATATGTTTTGCTTTTCATTTAAACAAACAGACCATGTGTATAATGTTTTGCTGTTCCATTCAACAAACAGATCATGTGTATATTGTTTTGATGTTTCATTATACATTTGTAAAATGTTTTGATGTTTCATTAAACAAACAGATTATGCACATAATGTTTTGTAGTTCCATTAAACAAACAGATCAAGTGTATAATGGCCTGCTGTTCCATTAAACAATCGGATCATGTGTATAATACTTTGTTGTTCCAGGTCTCACTCCTTCATGGAACTACCCTATCTACTGCTCCGAGTTTACAGCCAAGCTTCTGTCTCTTCACCATCAGATCAAAAATCATCTCATACACCCATTAACACTTGACACAGAGCACATCATCTTTTTGGATGCAGAACATCGAGAACAAATGACGGTGACGTTGGTTGATGCGAATCACTGTCCTGGAGCTGTCATGTTCCTGTTCGAAGGCTATTTTGGGAGGATATTACATACCGGAGACTTTCGTTTTCACCTCTCTATGATAGAGGAACCCCCATTGAAGAAATATGAAGGTATTTAATAAACAAACTGAGCCTTGAGACAACAATATTTGGGTACAGCCAGTGGTGACACAGATCAGCTTGGGCCATGTTTGTTTTGGAGTTTAACAACCCTGTGAATACTGTTCAGGTCATGTTCAGCCGGTCAGTTTACCTAACCACCCTTTTCCTGGTCAGGCTTATTTATGCGTCTTTTTATTTTGGACGGCCATATGGCCATTTTGTGGGAAAATAACTGTCCTTATGGCCTTCCTTTGTTAAGGTTTCCATTATGATCTGGTCGTTTAATGTTTGTGTTTCTTTCCCTTTGGTGTCTTTGATGGGTGGAGTAAGTTAATTGTATCGATTCCTGATTTTTGTTTTACTTCTACTTTATACATAAGTGGTTTACCAGTACAGTGTACATTCTTTCATCAGAAACTGGCAACTGTCCCTCTTGAATCAGCAGACAGGCAAGAATGATCGATCAAAGAAAATATTTCATGTTCAATCTCCACAACAGAATGTTGCTGACCTGGCAGGTATTGAAGGCGCGACCTGATCATCAGTCAGATGTGTATAGGAGTGAGCTATGAGGTTGGCCCCTAGAGGTAGACTTGCTCCATATAAGGCGCTTTTTTCAGCCAAAAAGTACTAATATTTTCTTATTTCTGCATGAAAACGTATGTTGTGAGTACTCATTAGAAACGCCTTGTTGAGGTGCTTTTAATGATTACCCACAACAAGTGTTTTCATGCAGAAATAAGAAAAATGATAGGTTGATGTCCCCTCTTATCAGGGGCTATTGGACGTTTCATCGACATTGCAATGTCAAATTCAATGCATCGCTTTGAAGTTGGTTTTATGTAGACACGACATTGTTGACACGCTACATATCGGTTGACGTAGCATCATTTAACGACAAACTATAATTTACATTTGCCTGCGCTCGCTAATTGTTGGTGCGCTAAGAGAGAGAGAGATATATATATATCGTATGTACAATATATCATTCTCGTAATGCGAAATTTCACATCTGGCAGCATATCGGTGTTTCTCCCATTACCTTACATTAGAATTCCCCAAAAGCTTAAAATAATTCCACTGTTTTACGCTGTAATTAACACTTTATCTGTCCCACTGCCTTTGAAGCAATACGACAGATGACGGCCAGGGCTTTTCCCGTTCTATTTTATGAACCAGAAGTACATCACGAAAAAAGCTCCTATTAAAAAATGGGCTTTTAAAAGCAGTTTTAATCAGTCCTATTCAAAAGTGGTAAGACCATTTAGAACAGTCAAAAATGTGGTTTCTTACTAGAGGACTTTTTGTGTAGAAAACACGAAGAAAAACTAAAACCTTTTTTATGTGTTTAAAAAGAAGAATTTGCCCTAAATATTTTAGCTGGTCTTTACCCTTATCCTGCTGTTCACGACAACCTTTATGTTTGCAAACAGTGAAGATCCAGATCAGATGGCTTCTGAATCTGATCAGAATCTACACTGTTTGACATTCAGTTTATGAATCTGTAGGAATAAATTACAGTCTAACCTGTCTCCAAAGACCATACAAGGGAAAGAAGAAATATGGTCTCTGTCCACAGGTGGTTTTTATTCAGAGGGTCAGTTTTGCATCAACTGCTCTACCTCTTTAGAAGACACGGATTGCTACTTCAAGGCATTTATGCAGATATATATTGGATAATCCCAGTTACACCTAAATGATTCACTGATTAAATCCCCTAAAGGTAACATTATGTCAGGTTTTCACAATGAATAATTAAAAATAATTTGGCTCATTAAAGGATGTCCACAAACAATTAATTGCCCAATTGAAACTGGTCAATGCTATTCAAAGCAAAAAGTGGTCTTTGTTCAGGGTAAAAATATGCATTTTAGAAGGATTTTGACTGTCCTCCGGTCCTTGTACACAGGTGGTCTCTCTTGACAGGTGCATTATATAGTCTTACTGGATGGGAGGAATTGGAAGTGGTTTTTGTAGACAGATGGTCTTTGTTCACAGGTGGTCTTTAAGACAGGTTTGATTGTACATCAAGTAGTCTGATTTGTTCAAAGTCAGAAATGGGTGTGGCCAAATTGACTATTCAGCAGGATAAGGGTTAGTAGGGGAATTTCTCTGCCTGTGGTTTAGAGATGGAAAGATGAGTATTCAAGAATATTTCAACAAAGAATTATTCTCTGAATCAGTGCACAACAAAACTCACTATATGTACTGTACGTACATGCATTCACACAGTCTGAATATAGTTTTCTCTCTTTGCTGTCCAAAGAGCAGAAAGTAAAATAAGTCGATAAATGTTAAAGACTGGCTATTCTGGCTGGATGCACAGCCTGAGCCTATTCGAGTCTTTGCTGGTAGTAGAGGACTGATTGAAGGTTTTGGTTTGTCACACAGCTCATATTTTCCAGTGTTATGTACCACAGCTCCAGATCAGGAGGTATTACATGTACATGTCAAACATAAGGATAATGTCACTTATTTTTTTTTATAAAAACTTATGTTGTAGGCACTTGTTAGAATCGCCTCGATTCCAACAAGTACCCAGAACACAAGCGTCACACCAGTATGAATCTAACATACTCTACAATTTAACTAGTTATTGTTGCATTTTATTATCTTCAGAACTTCAAAAGCGGTGTATTCATGTAATGCCCATTTATTGCAGGAGATGATTGAATTAAGCAAGATTGCTTGTTTTCAAATCCTGTTGATCTTTTCTTGTATATTCCTTTCTTGTTATATAACTGTAGTAGAAAAGTTAATAAATTATTGTTTTCACAAACATAGGTGACAGAAAAGAAATAAGAATGTTACTATTTAATTATCTTTGTAACCCCTCATCAATAGCTACGCTTACCATGTGTGTTTTCTATTTTTTCCAGGTAAAATTGATGTTCTGTATTTAGACAACACCTATTGTTCTCCAGCATGTAGATTTCCTACCAGAGATAAAGCCACGGCTGTAATGATTGATATCATAAAGGCTCACCCTGAACATGATGTTGTTATAGGCCTCAGAAGTCTTGGGAAAGAAGCATTGCTGTGCAAGGTAGCTAAGGCTGTGAACGAGTGGATCTCTGTGCCACCAAAATTTTATGAAACACTTCAGCTTCTCAGTGCACCAGATGTGTTCCAAAACAATGACCCAACATGTAGAATCAGAGTTGAACCATTTCACAAGATTTCTAATAAGTTTGTTGATAGTCTCGACAAAAAGGTTAAAACAATAGCAATTTTACCAACTGCCATTTATTGTGGTATAGATGCTGTACCATTTCATAACAATGATAAAGTGTTCACAGTTCCCTATTCAGATCATTCTTCATATACAGAACTGATGCAGTTTGTTTCTTTCTTAAAACCATGTAAAATTCTACCTGTAGTGAGTGGTTCAACAAGGGGACCTTTTGGTTTCAGTGTTGCTGATCGAGCTGATATGTCAAGGTTTGATAAATACCTCAATGTTACAGAAACATCAACTGGTAATCAGGTGCCAGATACTGTAATGAAATTCATGAAAGGAAGAGCATCTGTGATGCTTCAGATTTTTAAACAAGGCATCAAGAGGAAAGCAAAGAAACAGCAAAGGAATGGTCCAGTCAAACTGGTAAAGAAAGGTGTAGACTATGAAGATTCACCTGAAAAATGTATACAACAAAAATCACCCTTTTTATCAACTGTCAACAAGCTAAAAGATAGCCATTCTGAAAACAAGTTTGAAAACGAAAATTTATTTAGTGGGAAATCTGTTGGTCTTAATGAAACAAGTCAGAATGAGTCACATCTGAGACCAGATCAGAATGAGCCAGAGAGTAATGCTGAGCTTAAATGTAAAGAAGTAGATGATGGTGATTTGGAAGGTGAAGCTGCAATGTCAGAATCACAAGGTTTCATTGTTACTGGTGAGTACAATTTAGATGATGAGCAGAGTGTTCAGTCTCTGGGATTTGAAGTTGATTCAGATGGTTCTGGTTCAGAAACCAATACTGAAATGCCAGTTTCAGAGAATAATGAAGAATCACTGAGCAAAAAGAAAGATAGAGTAGATTTTAAGCAGCAAGAAGAACAGTTGACATTAAACAGGATTAATAAAGCATCTGATTTTGTATCAAGCTCACCAGAGGTATCTTACGTTTCCCACTTGGATGAAAATGAAAGAAATTCACTCAATAAAGCCAGAAAGAAGGTAAAGAAGTCACTTGAATTTATATCAGTAGGTAGGAATCAAGGAGATTCTCAAAATGGGAATTCTGAAGGCATGAGTGAAGTGAGAAAGGGACAGTTATCTCCTAATAAAGTTTTATCATTTAATTCCAAATATGTTGTCAGCAGTCAATCAAATAATGGCAGTGATAATGATTGCATTAGTTTCAGATCATCCATTAATACTAGTGAAGAAATAAGAACAGAAGAAGAGCACGAGTCTGAATCGAGTTTTGGGAATCACGATGGTGAATCACAATCAATTCTTTGTAGCCCAGTGAATAGCAAACAAAATATAAGGGACACGAAAGTTCCTAATGAAACCACTGAAGGTAAATTGTTGAAGATCAACAAAGAACAGTCAACTCATAACAAGAAAAGTAACAGTGCAGATATGGATGTTGGGAATGGTGAACCTTCTGAAGACAGTGCAATAATTGATAATAGTCTGCAGGGTTCAGACAATTCTGTTATATTAATAAGCAGTGATTCTGAAAAGACATTTTCAGCTGACTCCCAAGAAAAGTGTGAGACTGTAGATATTTTGTTTAATGACACAGACACCTCAAGTACAGGGCTTGAAGCTAAAGGCATGTCTAACAAACCAGAATCTGGAACTGTAGGTAAAAATTTGAATGCAAACCGTTATGCCTCATTTGAAACTCTTAGTGTTATAAAATGGCAACCAAATTTAAGCAGGCTTAGAAAACAGAAGTTTCACGAAATGCTAACCAAGGTTGCTGATGGAATTCAGATGTAATGCAGAATACTTGTATAAACCAAATATAACAGTCTCAAAAAGTTCTACAGTATCAAGGCCAAAGAAAATTAATGGTACATCGATCAGAAATCTTTCTCTGAAGTATGGGCTACTCTTTCTTTCCTTTACAAGCAGCCTCTATGATGTGGATATGATTTGTTTTACTGTTTGTTGGCCCTGCTTCAAGCATGGTAGGATATAGGAGTCATGTTTTCTGTCTGTTCATTTGTTCATCACTCTACCCTTTGTCAGTCGGTCAGCATTTGCGAAAACCCTCGTGTCAACCCAGATGTTCACACCCATTTATCAGAAACTTAGCTACAGTCGCAGACATGGCATAGACTTTTAAGGCGGAGTTCTTGTTAAACAGAAAAATTTTGATAGCTCGAACAACAAAGGCTAGATAACCATGTTTGATTCAAACTCATTCTTAGTCCCTATGGAATTTTCCCTGTAACCCCAAATATCAATATATTTAGGATAATTTAGGGAGATTTCTCTTAATGTTGAAAATGCATGTGGTGTATACAGTTGAATTTTCTCATGGAGGTGATTTTAATGAGTACAAGCAAAATATCTATATTTTAAAGAAGATTTTCACTTCCAACTTGAGGATATGATTTAGCACTCAGTCGCTTGAATAGCCTGTATCTGGAACAAATTTTCATAGTCCCAAAGGTGTTTGAGCCATTCAAGTTTGGCTGTAGTCAGGTGATCTCTGATCTCTGTTTATTGTGGACATTCTGCATTGTCGTTTTTATGCACATACACAGTGAAATACAACTATTACGTGGTCCCTGCCCATCAGGGCTTGAAGAAATAGATGGGCTGCATGATGCTTCCACACAGAGCTGAAACTGACAGCACACGAGAACTGGTAATCTGGATTTACGCCTGCCCAGGCAAAGCAGTATGAGTCGGACCATCCATGCTTATAAACCCTTTTGGTTTCAATGGGACCCAGGGCTTGGGATGTCATCTCAATGTCGGGTAAAAGTCTCACAAAATTGGAGGCAACATCTTCAAAATGACCTATACATCGTTGATGGGGATGATAAACCACAAATCAAAAAAACAAAAACCACTATTAAGACCACCTAAATCTGCTTTTAAAAGCTTATTGAGACTGTTTTGGCTTTTCTTTCTTTGTCTTTTCTACACACAGTGTCTTCTAATAAGAGACCACCTTTGGGACTGTTCAAAAGTGGTCTTCAAGACCACTTTTGAAAGTCCCAAAGGTGGTCTTAATCTAGGAATTTTACTCTATACATAATTATATGTGCATAAGGAAAGAACTAGAGTTAGCAGGGATATGTATATGTGTCAGACTACAACAATCTAAGCTAAGTTGTTCAAAGCTCAGAAAGGCACATAAGTTTATATTACTCTTAAACTTTATCATTTAGAGTGAAAAAAAACACATTATTTTGCTGAAAATTAAATGTGAGCAGTACTGAAGAAGGGAAGGATTGCAATGATTTGCAGCCAAGCCAGTGCATTAGTTTAAATATATTTATTCAATAAATTAGAAAATAATGTGCATGCAAATGTGACATAAGAAATAACAGGATTAGAACGAAAGCACTTATATAGTTCTACTCCTGATTTGTAAAATGTAAACAGTTCGTTGAAACTTGTAAGACGATTAATTTACTTGGTATGTTGTAATATTACTTTGACATTCTATTCATTCAACATTCTACAAATAAATAAATAGATAATGTATATAAATAAATAATCCTTGGTTGTGGGAAATTGCATTGATGTACAGACATTCCAGACAAGCCCATTGCATTGACATGCAGGCAAGCTGGATTTACTCGGCCTTTTGGAATATTGTGACCACTGAAATTACGAGTATTTTTCGATGATGTGAAAATATTCCTGACAGAATAGTTGTAAGTGCAGACTCTGATCAAACCTCCACCAAGAGCCAACTTTTCTGTGTCTATACTGTTTTCATAAGAATGTTATGTTCAGTATATACAGTAGAAGTCGAACTTCACTAACTCAAACACCTTTGGGACCATGAAAATTTGTTCCAAGTGTGGGTAGTTTGATTTACTTCGGTTTAATCACAGTGCCCGCCCATCGGGGCTTGAAGAAATATATGGGCTGCATGATGCTTCCACCCAGAGCTGAAACCGACCCGCACACGAGGATCTAAGCCTGCCCAGGCAATGCAGTGCGAGTCGGCCCATCCATGCTTATAAACCCTTTTGGTTTCATTGGGCAGCAGGGCTTGAGATGTCGTTTCATCTCGATGTCGGGTAAAAGTCCCACAAAATTGGAAGCAATGTCTCCAAAATGACCTTTACAGTGTTGATGGGGACGTTAAACTTCAAATCAAACAAACAAATCACAGTGCCAGGTCTTGAGGCATAATTTAGATCACTTAAAGGTATCTTTTTTATCTTCTATAAAATAAAGGTATGTGGTGTGTACTCATTAGAATCGCCTCATTGAGGCGATTCTAATGAGTACAGACAACATATAATCAGAAAAAGTCCATATATTATCCTAAATACATTGTATATGGATATCTGGAACTTTCAAAATAATTCCAAAAGGACTCCAGAATGAGTTCGAATTACCAATGGTAAATGAACTATCAGTGTTTGAGTTATTGAAGTTTCACTGTATGCAGTTGAATTGAAAGCTCATAAGAAAAAAGATACTTATGCATAAGCAACCATTAAAGGCTGTACCAAGATTGCCCTTAAATGCACTCTCGCTAGAGCTTTCACTGCTGTCATACATTGGAGAATGCAACACGCCCTTTCAACAACTACAGAGAGCCCTCACTATAATGACAGTATTTGTTGGAGAATTTGTTCCCACTATAAAGAATTCCAATAAGGATTAGTATAATAGGCAATAAAGGACTTTCTCCCTTAATTACTCCGAGAAAGAAATGCCGCACTGGGGTGATTTTAACAAATATCTACAACATTTGCCAAGAAATAAATGTTGTGGACATTTGTTAGAGTCGCCTCATCACGAGGCGATTCTAACAAATATCCACAACATTTGTTTCTTAGAGTATTGAATAGTAACAATATTTTTAATATCTCAATTAATTGTTTCATCTTGAGCTATTAAAGGATTTGTTACATTGAAATTGTCGTTAAAGCAAGTTTTTTTGTTATATCGAATGCTAGTATAAAGAGGGTTCACTATGTTTTAACCCTTGTCCTGCTGAATAACACACATTTCTGACTATCAGCAAATCAAACTGCTTGATTTTTATTCAAGTTCACAAACTGTATAACAGAGAGTGTAGATCCTGATCAGATGTTAAGAAGTCATCTGATCTGGTTCTACACTGTTTGCAAAAGTGCATGTAAGTTTTTTATGGTTCAGCAGGATAAAGGTTAAATTCTGCTTCATAATCCAATAAATGTTCAAAGAATAAGTAGTAGTTTCATTTCATTATGTATTTGTTTTGGAATTTAATGGCCCAGTAAACACTATTTAGGCCATGTTGAGCTGATCTGTTGACCTAACCTGGACAGGCTTTGTATTGCAAAGAGCTTGACCAGTGCAGTGTGCACATCTTTAGGCATCCATTCTGGATCAGCAGACAGAATTTTATTATCTTGATTTTATCAGTCTTTCAAGATTATTATTATCCCCCCTCTGGCTGCATGAGATTTTTCTTTTCATTGAACCAATTGATGGATTCTAATCCAGCTTGTATGGATACATCACTAGGATAGGGGGAAACAGTTGTTTGGTTTTGATGGCTGTGGCCTCAGTTCAAGGGCACGTGCCCCCAAATATATTAATAATGTTAACCCCATGCTTTAAGCTTTTTATACCCCCAGCATAAGAAGTATGTCAGAGGGTGTATAGTTTTCGTCTTTCCGTCTGTTCGTCCGTACATGGTTCGTTTGTTCGTACTTCCGTCTGTCCCGCTGATCGCCAACCTTTACGTCAAAGTTTTGCGTTAAACCTATTTGATTGCTCATATCTCTGTATTCACATGTTAGATTCTCTTCATATGTGTTAAAGGATATCTCTATAGCATAAACTTTCATATGGAATATCTAAGCCTCTGGATCAAGCCCTTGGGTGGGCTGTCCGTCCGTTCATCAACGTTAACGTCAAAGTTTTGTATTAAACCTTTTTGATTGCTCATATCTCTGTAACAACATGTTAGATCCTCTTAATATTTGGTAAAGGATATCTCTATACCAATACCTTTCATTTGGAATATCTGAGCCCCTGGATCAATCCCCTGGGTGGGCTGTCCGTCCGTTTGTCAACTTTAACATAAAAGTTTTGTGTTAAACCTTTTTGATCGCTGATGTCTCTGTAACCACATGTTACATTCTCTTCATATTTGTTACTGGATATCTCTATAGCATTACCTTTCATTTGGAATATCTAAGCTCCCGTGTCAAGCCCCTTGGTGGGCTGTCCGTCTGTTCATCAATTTTTATGTCAAAGTTTTCCGTTAAACCTTTTTGATTTCTCATATCTCTGTAACTTCACGTTACATTCTCTTCACATTTGGTACAGAATATCTCTATAGCATTAATTTCCATATGGAATATCCAAGCTCCTGTGCCAAGCCCCTGGGTGTGGCTAGGGGTCAATAATTAAGACTTAGGCATTTTCATTACGTCAAAGTTTTGTGTTAACTGTTTTCATTATACTCCATGCATACAAAGTATATCAAAGGCTATAGTTTTTGTCTTTCTATCTGATCGTTTGTTATTAGTTACAGGCGAACCTCGGTATTTCAAACTTGCATATCTCGATAGAACCACTTATGTCGAAGTGATCTTCCTTTCCCGAGCATTTTCCCTATATATTTATTGCATTTCAACCCCGTTTGTGTCGAACTCGGTTAACATGAAGACTTGGTTATTTCGAAGAGATTTTCTATTCCCCAAAAGCAGTTTGCCATAATATTTACTACCGCTTGTGTCGAAGTCAAAATTTTTGGTTGAAAACTTGAACCGGCGCCATTAAAATGTGTTGTCAATCACCAACGGTCACGTAAATTCCTAAGTTTGACAGTACAAAAGTCTTACAAATGAGTTGATAAATGAAAGGAATTTTAAATCGAAGAAATTTACCTTTCATTGATCGATCAATATCCTTTAACTGAGAACAGATTAATCCATTATTGCAAACAATGTCCGATTAATGAGTGTAATTGATGCCGACATACTGATCAGCTGTTGTGTAGACTAATTGACCTCGATTGTTTTGTGTATACGTCATAGGTGAATAGAATAGGTGTGTTCGATTCGAAACTTCGAGCAATCAGCGGCGTCTTTGATATTTAATAAACTGAGCACTGTTAAGCGGCGTCCTTTGGTGAGAGGGGTTAAAAACAGTCTTTAATTTGTTTGGAAACTGTCTGAAATTAGTGTTATAAATGAGTAACTCATACAGAAGATATTTAATGCGATTTTATCGCATGCTCAATATCATTCGTGATAAAACCTTTATGATGTCTGCGCTGTCTAATGCCGAGCAATCTAATGAAGGACCCGGGTCTGGCCCTGGGGGGGATAGTTAGATCGGTGAACTTTACTCCTGTTGCTGAGCAATCCAGCCAAGGACCCGTCTCCGGGGGGATAACTGGATCAGCAAGGAAAGGGGTGAAGAGAAAATTAGACAACAAGTCGCTGGAGCTGAAATACGAAGTGCTGATGGAGGTTGAGAAGGGGCTTCGATCCAAGAAACAGATCGCCGACCACTATGGACTGGCCCAGAGCACCTTATCTACGTGGGTGAAGAATGCTGACAACATAAAGAATGCCTTCCTGAATGGTGAATTCACGTTTTTCCGTGTCGCAAACGAACATGTACATTGTAGTTATGCTGATTCTAGATGGGTTCCCAGTGTCTACATGTATATTGATGACGTCACGATTTGCCTATGTCGAACTTCGGATAACTGGAAGTAGTATCTCCAGTCCCTTGGAATTTGACATAAAGGGGTTCGCCTGTAGTTTGTTCTTTTGTTATGCTGTGACCCTTGTCAGAGTTTGTCAGCTTATACATTGGCCCTTGTGATCTTAGAAACTACAGTGACTAGAACTATTAAAGTTTGCATAATATTTCCTCTTGAAATGCAGACAATAATAAATGCAAGTAAAAATAAAAAATGTATTGGTTTATTATGGCATTGTACAGCTACTTTAATTCAGCAAATGTTCTATGACAGCCTATTTTATGTTGTTTCCAGGTAAAATTGTTCCAAATTGCCACAAACTTTGAATTTTTATTATTCAGCCAAGACAAGCAGTTTCATCTTTGGATATGATAAATTATACTATATTTGTTGAAATTCAATAGGTATTCTCAGTGGACTAAATAGAAAGTTTATATGGAAAGATTCAGTGCTTCAGACAAATTATCATTTCCACTCAAAGGGGATGGCACTGGCCTGGGGTATACGTGCCCTACTGGACACTTTGTCTAGTTTTCATACAAACTGAAAGTCATCTACTAGTCTGCAGTCCTGAATACTTTAATAAAGATGGGCATCTGTTGCATAGCGTATCTGCTGTACTTGCTATAAGCATGGAGCTTACATGGCACAATATAAGAGTCTGGTTGTCCGTTTGTTCATCAATATTTGTGTTCACCCTAACGTTCACCGTCATGTAAGAGTCCATTTCACAAGACTATAAGAGCTTCATTAATGATACTTGGTACCATTTTGCATTTTCAGATAGCAACTTTAATGCAAGCGTCCATATTCAACCTTGACCAGCATAAATATTCATGGTTCATTGAGTGTAAACTATTGCATCCCTAATGTAAGAGTCCATTTCACAAGAACTATAAGAGCTTCATTGATAAAAAGTAGTACAAACTTCCATCTGGGGATGAGGGTCTGAAGGAAGATTGTTTGCACAATTGAGTCACCCTCTTTTTATAAAGTCTTTACTTACAACTTTAATGCAAGCATCCATATTTGACCCTGACCTACATTTCATGGTTCACTGACTTTGTGATCTTTTGTGTCAATCCTATCATTCACCCTGTTCAAGTCTATAAGAACTAAGCGCACCATTTATGATACTTGGTACAAACTTGTATCTCTGGATGGCAACTTTTATTCAAGCATCCATTGTTGACCCCGACCTATATTTCATGGTCCACTGACTTTATGAAATTTAACATCAAACCTAGCGTTCACCCTAATGTTCAAGCCCATTTTTCAAGAACTATAAGAGCTTCATTAATGATAGTTTGACAAACTTGCATCTAGAGATGGCAACTTTTATACATGCATCCATGGCCTACATTTCATGGTTTGGGGATTTAGCTTGACTTTATGAACACAGTGAACACTGACACCGTTTGAGATATTTTCACAAAACCGACGTGCTGAACATAGAACTGTAACTCTGGCCTGCCTATTTTTGGCATTATTGCCCTTGAACATAGCCAAGTATACCAGTACTTGTGTGCTCCATAACTCTGATACAGTTTGAGTTATTTCACGAAACTTCACACAAATGTAAAGCACCATGAGGCGATATGCAGAACATAGAACCATAACTCTGGTTTGCCTGCTTTTAGAATTATTGCCCTTTGGACATACCCATTTCTACCATGTACTCGTGTTTGCTCTAGAAGTTGAAAACCGTTCAAGTTATTTTCATGAAATGTAAAGCACCGTGCGGTGACATGCGGAACACAAGAACCATAACTCTGGTTTACCTAGTTTACGATCTATGGCTCCTGGAACATGGTAAATATTGAAAATAGCCATTTCTAAGATGTAATTGTGTCCACCCTGTACGTCGGAAACTGTGCCAAATATTTTTATTAAACTTTACACAAATTTAAAGCACCATGATATGATGTGTAGAAAAAATGAATCTTAACTCTGGTTTGCCTACTTTTGGATATTGCCCTTTGAACATTCCACATATCCCTTTCTACCGCTCTTTAACTTGGAAATCTTTTTCAAATATTTTGATGAAATTTTACACATGTGTAAAGCATCATGAGACGATGTGTAGAACACAAGAACTATAACTCTGGTCAACCTATATTTGGAGTTAGGCCCTTTGAACATTATAAATAATGTTTTTGTAATATATTTGTGTTTGCTGGGTGACTTGAAAACAGTTAGAGATATTTTCTTGAAACTTAATGCAAAAATGTATATTACCAGGGTCTACACTGTTCGCACAGAATGCATGAATTTAATGGTTCAACCTTAAGTGGTTCAACTGAATGGCGTATATCCCCATTCAGGATCTTATTCTCAGCCCCTACACTCAGAGACTGCTTTGGGTTCTAGATTTAGCTCTGCATTACGATAACACATCCATGGAACATATTACATTCTTTTATATCTCCGTAATGTTGAATTTTCTGATGAAAATTTGTGATATTAGTCTTATTTATACTTAAAACATGGGTTGTAGATGCTCCTTAGTACCACCTCTTTAAGGTCGTTCTAACAAGTACCCACAAACTATGTCTTGGAGCAGAACTAAGAATACCCCATACACTCCAGTTTTTTCCGAATAAAGAATGGTTTACGGGGGTTATCATTTCAAGGTGTGGTGGTCATCTTGTTCATTGGAGTGCAGCAGTTTTTCCTGTCTGCATAAACATGGTGAGGGTTACCAAGGATCTGTACAGCTCCTGATTATCCTGGGTAAATACTAAAGCAGATGGCCCAGCACATAAAAAACTTACAATAACCCTTTTTGTACCAAATGGAATCTTCCTCCTTATATATAGCAGGAGTCCATTTCAAAATTTAGGGCGTCAGGTTGTGTCTCCTTTAAAATCTAATTGGAAACTGGCTGAACGTTTTGCAAACAGTGTAGGCCCTGATCAGACGCCGCATTCTGCGGCGTCTGATTTGGGCCTGCACTGTTTGCCAAGTACCCCTTTAGGGGTTACCGGTACTAAATGGGTTAAGACTTGTGTGACCTGCAAAGACTTGGATCAGCCTGCACATCAGCTCAGCGAAAACTCAAATCGGCCTACACAGGCTGTGTAGGCTGATTTTTCACTGAGCAGACACGCATCAAATCAGCCTACACAGACTGTCACTGACAAGGGGTCCAGTTGAAACACAGATTTTCCTGTCTGCATAGTCAACGGGTCATAGTTAGGGTCAACGGGAATTCAAACAGCGCCTCTTATCAGTCAAGACTGATATGAGCCTTTGCAATGCGCTTGAAACTAGAATTAACTTGTTGCTGTCATTACAACTGCAATGGAATTGATGGAGAGGGTTGAACCTCAAAAGCAGTGTTATGGCTGACCATCCAAAGGCTAGCTGTGGGAAGTTAGTAGGAGAGCAGTTCCGAACTTCCGACCGAAGCGCAATCTCCTGCTGGCAGGACCAGCTGGATAAATCCAGTTCTAGCCAGATCCCCATCTCTTGCTAGCAGGAACTATGAAGCAGGATCAACCTAAAATCACCTACATGAATATATTTCTCAAACATTTTGTGAATAATTCGATTTTAACACCAACGACACATTATTTTATGGAAACGGGTATTTGCTCGAGACTCTTGGCGGGACATGGAGACCTGACGGATCCCAAGCAGACCTTCTAGTCTGCTATTCCAGAAAAACTCTTGTTTCATGGGAAATGGGTGCGGGAAATGTTCCGGGAAATGAGTATGGCTGGCTGGGGGTGGTTGGTAGTTTTTCACGAACCCCGTCCAACGGTGAGGTGCGGGAGTTGGTGACATAGTGCGACTTGGGCATATATGGATCCCCTAACCAGTGGTATGGGTGGGTACTACTAGCCGGCTGTTCCGGAAAAACTACCTGGGAAATGGGTTCAGAAAATGAGTGCAGCAGCCTGTGGGTGGTGGTAGATTTTCTCAAACCTGTTCCATCGGTGAAACAACATAGTGTGACTTGGGCATATATGGGTCCCATAACCAGTGGTAAGGGTGGATATACTGAGAAAACTTTGGTTGGTGAAAACTGGAGGCTAGAAAATGGGAAAAATGCCCATTTGCGCATTATATCTGAGTCTCCTGTCGGTTATGCTTGCGAAACAGTGAACTGCGAGAGCTAGCGAACTGATGGAACATGGATGCCTGACAGGCCCCTATCAGACCTTCTAGTCGGTTGTTCCGGGAAAACTCGTGTTACCTGGTAAATGGGTTCAGAAAATGAGTGTAGCAGCCTGCTAGTGGTGGGTAGGTTTTCTCAAACCTGGTCCAACGGTGAGATGTGGAAGTTGGCGCCATAGTATGACTTGGGCATGTATGGGTCTCCAATGTTATGGATGAGTATGCTGGGAAAACTCTGGCTAGTAAAAACTGGAGGCTAGAAAACTGGGGAAAATGCCCATTTCTGTTTTATATCTCAGGCAATGGAATAAGAGTTCCTGTCGGTTCTGCTTGTGAAACGGTGAAGTGCGGGAGCTATATAGTGACATGAAGGGACATGGAGGCCTGACGAGCCCCCAGCAGACCTACTAGTCGGCTGTTTCCGGTAAATCTCGTGTTTCCTGGGAAATGGGTGCGGAAAATGAGTAGCAGGCTGGGGTGGTGGGTCGGTTTTCTCATACCCGGCCGAACGATACGGTGCGGGGGTTAGTGAAAAACGGAAGCGGAAAATGAGTGTGACAGGCTGTTTTGGGTGGGTAGGTTTTCTCTAGTCCGACCAAACGGTGGCGACATATGTGACTGGCACGAATCGGTCGCCTAGTCAGTGGTGTGCCTGGGAATACTGGGAAAACTCTTGATAGTGAAAATTGGAGGCGAAAAAAAGGTGAAAAGGGCCCATTTCCTTTCAGTGGGATGCGAGTTCATCCTAGTTCTGCTAGCCGGCATCGTCCGCACCTCGCCGTTTGGCCAGACTCGAGAAAACCTACCCACCAACATCAACCTGCCGAACTAATTTTCCGCATCCGTTTTCCGGGAAACACGAGCTTTTCCGGAACAGTTTACTAGCAGGCCTGCTGGGGCCCCTTCAGGTCTTCGACTTGCTCTCGCACCCCACCGTTTCGCTTGAGAACCAGAAAATACCCTTTTCCGCGTTAGTTTGAAGTCATTGCACTGTAACCACTATGACGAGAAAAATAGGTATTTTTACCTGTTTTCTTGCCTCCACTTTTCCCAAGCAGAGTTTTCCCAGATTACTCACTCACACACTCTCTAGTTGACCTATCTACGCCCAAGTCACACTGGGTCATCAACTCCCGCATCTCACCGTTCGGCGGGGTTCGAGAAAACCTACCCACCATCCCAGCCTGCCAAACTCATTTTTCGCACCCATTTCGCAGAAAACACGAGTTTTCCCGAAATAGCCGACTAGGTCTGCAGGGGGCCCGCCAGGCCTCATTTTCCCTTCAAGTCGCTAGCACCCGAACTTCATCGTTTCGCTGGCACAACCGACAGGAACTGTTATTCCAATGATATTCAGCTGCCCTGTTTTCAAGCCTGCAGTTTTCGACGCACCCATTTCCCAGGAAAAACGAATTTTCCCGGAACAGCCGACAAGTAGTTCTGCTGTGGGCCCGACAGGCCTCCTTTTTTTTCCTTCAAGTCGCTTGCTCCCGAACATAGCCGTTTCGCTAGCAGAACTGGGTGATGGGTAGGTTTTCTCGGACCCGGCCCAACGGTGAGGTGCGGGAGTTGGACGACAAGGATCCGTACAGCCGATAAAACAAAAGAAGATGAGCCAGCACATAAAATATAAATAAGATGTGTCTGATCTGCAAAGACTCGGATCAGCCTGCGTGTCTGCTCAGCAAAAAATCAAGTCAGCCTACACAGCCTGCGTAGGCTGATTTGAGTCTTCGCTGAGCAAACACGCAGTTGAAACGCAGTTTTTGCGTGGGCCTATTAGGCCCACGCAGTAAGAATATGGACGAGATTGAAAATTGGCTATGGTAAAACATCAACGTTTGCGAGACGCTTCTCAGCCACGAAATCAAGCACGAAATCAAGCGTTTGCTTCACGTGGATCAATAGATTGGTTCCCTATTAGATTGGTTCCCCTTCGTTATTACCTCCACTAGATTGGTTCCCTCGTCGTTATCTCCGCTACATGGCTACTTCTTCTTTGGTAGACTGCTATCTCATTAGTAGGGACCAGCTGCGTAAATGTGTTAATAAATAAAAACGGGTTTCCCATTGAACTGTAAACAACCCATTAATGCCAAGCGCTTCACTGTCAGTCGGAAGAATTGTCGTCTGCTCGCTGCATGTATTTTGACAAAAGCAGCAAAACCCCTGACCAGACTGTGCATATGCGCAGGCTGATTTCTGTCTCTACTTTTCTGATTTCTGTCTCTACTTTTCGCAAAATTAGTTCAATATTTCTTTGTGCCTTCTATGGAACGATAGGCAAATGGGGGTAGTCATTTCCAAAAACGTTCTGGGGTTAATAACCTGAAAATATTAGTTCAGTGCACATACGTTGAATTTATCCATGGGGCTTTTCAAAAATGCAAGGTTTCGCAAGGGTGAATGCAACTTCTTTACTACTGCTATAGCACTGAGTAGATCGATATGTATTTGTTAAAACTGCCTCGTCGAGGCGATTCTAACGAGTATCCATATTATCTAAATCTAAGTTTGGTCTGAAAAGAAGGAATATTTAGCAACAGTATTTTATGGCCCTGATTGATTGAATGAATGATTGATTGATTTAAGGTTTAGCGTTCCCGTCAACACTATAAAGGTCATTTTGGAGACGTTGCTTCCAATATGCGGGACTTTTACCTTCATCTCAATCCCTGTCGCCCAATGAAACCAATAGAGTTTATTAGCATGGATGGGCCGACTCCCACCGCTTTGCCTGGGCAGGATTAGATTCTCTAAGCTGTTTACCAGTACTCGTGTGCGGGTCGGTTTCAACTCTTTTATGGCCCTGAGTTTGCAAGACTTTCTAACGTAAGAACACACAGAGAAACTAATAAGGACTGAACTAACCGCTTTTATATAGCTAGGTACATTTCCATGTAGAGTTATGTCTTCATAATTGTTTAAGATGTATTGGGTTGATTTGCAGAATTGTTTGCGTAACAGTAACAGCTTAGTTGGGGAAATATCGATCGTCTCTGAGTGTAGGTTTGGAAAATATATCCTGAACTGAGAATTGATCTGTTCGTTGAACCATTAAATTCCAGTATTTTAAGCAAGCAGAGTAGGAGAAGACACCGCGTTATGTGGCGTCTGATCAGGTATACACTATTTACCAAAGCCCCCCTGCACGAGCACAGCCCAGAATTTACTTTTTACACTGCACCTCTTAGGTGCTATAAACAACCAGTCCCTCGATTTTGTTAATTGTCAGTAACAATAAACAGCAGGCGTGAAGTTTCTGTATTAGAGAATGCCTCGTACACGAGCCCAGTCCAGATTTTCTTTGTGTCGATTCCTAAGTCAATACCCCGTACATGAGTCCAGTCTAGATTTTACGTTTTACACAGCCCTCTGATGGCACAGGGAGAAGACTAAACACTGCTGCGTGGGTTTTGTTCATAGCCAGCAATAGTCACGCGGATAAAAACAACCAACAGAAACACTGCATTATAACGTAGATTGTGGGTACTCGTTAAATCGCTTCTTTATAAGAAAAGTATTCAGTGAAAAAAAAAAAAAAAAATAAAATAAATGGCGTTCTTGGTGTTGTACTGGAAGCATTTTCCTTCAAGACATTACGCAAACACGCCTATACAAACACATTGCCACTTTTATCGCCGAAAAAATGAAGGCTTTAAGATGAAAAATTGTGATATTTTTCTTATTTCTGCTCAAAATATAGATTGTGGGCACTCGTTAGAACCGCCTCAAATATAGATTGTGGGCACTCGTTAAAACCGCCTCATCGAGGCGGTTCTAACGAGTACCCACAATCTATATTTTAGAGCAGAAATAAGAAAAAATAAGGTATACCCCCTGAAACCCCAGTTTTACTAAATAAAAGTGGGGTTCAAGGGGGTTAAAATTATATAGGCGTGTTTTCGTGATATTTTCCAAATTATTAACGTATCATTTGTTAATGTGTTTATTCGCCTTCTGTATACACATATATCCAATCATCTCAACAGATTTATAAAATTTCATTGATAATGCTTAGCCTCATATGCAAGACAATATGCACTGATATGTGCTTGAAAAGTTATTACAGGTACATGTATATCTCCTGTTTGAAATACCGAGGGAGGTACATGTAGAACAATCCGATAACGGATTTTTATGCCCCCCCCCCCCCCCCCCCCCGATGTTTATTAATACCACATTTCAAATAGAAGAAATGAATAATCTCTATACTCTATATTACATGCACTTCCATAGACTTTAAGGACCGAATGGATCTTGAATTTTGGGTCTGAATTTCCGTTCAGTTGACTGTTTACAGCTCATGTTAACGGTTCAATCAGCGTAGTGTTACAGAAGCTGGTTGGAAGAAAAACTGGATGGCCGCCATTTTGAAAGCGCTTTCTACAGTTTTGAACATAAACAGAAGAATCAACGTGTTTCAGTGATAAAACGCATGTCCATGTTTTCTTTTGTTTAAGAGTTGCATCCGACCCAAACGTCACTCATTCTGAACGTCTGTTGATGTCTTCCCAGACACCATTGCAATGACGTCATGAATGACGTCGACGAGACTGAAACTTTCCCGCATTTGAATATAACGGTTTACTGCAAAAGCGGTATCTTGTATCTTGTACATAAAGTAGTTCCAGCTAAAGAGATTTATTTCTCCGGCTAAGAGGAAATATTTCTTCTCAGCAAAAAGGAAAATACCAAGATTTTGTCTGGTAGAAATCATAGTATTTCTCTGTTATGCATGTAATATAACATTTTATCCAACTCCTCCTTTGCAAACAGTGTAGATCCATCGAATGCTTCTGCTGATCAGTATCCACACTGCCATAGTTTCTCTTCTCTCGCATTTCCTCGCTCAGTCCCACCACTGCATCCCAGCTACTGAATAACAGTGATTCAGTGCAATGTTTTTAAACAAAGTAATTTGTTCATTCTACCTGTTAATGCAGGCCCGTACGCAGGAGTGAAAACCCCCACCCACCCCTCCTGATTTGGAAAATTATCTCAAATTCATGCAGTATTTCACACTCTGCAAATTACCCGGAATTCGCACCCTCCCCACATTTTATAGAGTCTGCGTACGGACCTGAATCATGTTCTAAAATGAAAATGTTGCTGTATGTATGGCGAACAGTGCTGGTCCTGATCAGACGCGATTTTCTGTCTATCGAATTTGGGTCTATGCTGTATGTCTAATAACGATACCACCTTTAAAAGTTTTGCTCTAAAATATTCCTAGGTTCTAAGATATGTTTTAAGCAGAAGTGCGAAAAGTAACGTTATATTGTCTTTTTTTTTTTTGGTCGGCTTAGCATACATATGTGCAAACGTCCATTTCTTTCCAACAATTTTATTAATAGTATTTTCCGAAAGTCGTCGTGTGAGAGCGCGGGCTATATTAAGATACTGTTTTTGTTTTCCTTTCATGACGGAGGCAGCCTGGCATTGGCCTGACCTATTTCGTTTGATCCTTAAATGCCAGTATTTAAGCAAACAGTGTAGTCATGAGCAGCCGGCTGAGCAGACGCCACATTCCGCGCCACATTCTGATCTGGGTATTCAGTGTTTGCGGAACCCAGCACACGATTCCTTACCAGACTCTATAGATAGCTCTGACTTACATGTAACATCGACAAAAACAGCGCGAGGTTTTCTATTTATAATGATAATATTGGTTTCCCCAAATCAGTGATTGTCACGTGGGCAACAGCATTATTTTTTTATTTGCCTTATAGTAACTTTGGGTCGATTGTAAAACAATCGACCCAAAAACAGGTGTTGAATCTTTACATTTCTGATACAGGTTTAAAACTACATGTAGTGGCATGTTTTAGAATTCGTCTTCGTTGCCTTATTCTCGATCATTGGAGGTCCGCTAGAACCGCCTCAGTGAAGCCATTCTAAACGTTCTTTTTAATAGAGTTATCTCTGCAATCCCCACTTTTTATTATATAAATCATTGCCTTCTCTTCTACTTAACAGCAGTGCTCACTGCAAGGGTGTTAGTGTAATGTACGCACTATAACAAAATGAAAAGTCCGTGAAATGAACACTCCATCAAACCCACTTTATATAGAGAAAACTGGGGTTATAGGGGTACAAATTATTTTTTTATTTCTGCTCCAAGACATAGGTTGTGTGTAAGAATCGCCTAGCAGAGGTGGACCTAACGAGTGCCCACAACCAATGTTTGCAATATAAATAAGAAAAAATATCAAGGATTTTCATCTGAAAAGAAGCCATTTTGGAGATGTGAAAGAATGCACTGTGTCGCACGGGTGTATTATCGTAATGTTTTGAGGAATAATATCCCTTGCACACTCCACATTTTCTCTCCATAAAGTAATGTTTGCAGGGGTGTATATTACTTTAACTTTGTAACGCGATGGGAATGTCAAGGAATAAATTTTTTGTTTTTCAGAAAAATACAAGGTCTGCATAAAACCGATCAGAAAAAGCAGAATGCGGTAAAAATTCATTCCTTTATTATAAGCTGCATTTATTACGATGATTTACATATTAGATGAAAGTAGATTCATGTAGGTATTTGGATTCTTATCCCTGTCGGTGTTGCAGAGTAATTTTCTATAAACAAAGGAAGAGAAACCATCAGACAGCTTTACAATTCTGTGATGTATATTCATTGACCTACAGTAGCGCTCGGACAAATCACGTGATCAGCCATCAACTACAATCGTCCGTTTTTAAAATAGAAGTCTGTGTAGCTGTCTACTTCTTTGGGTAAATAAAACATGTAACTGTGTGTAAAACTTTAGGTAAAACATGTAACTAAGACTTCTAGCCCGAGACGCCGTTCTACGCTTTTGGTAAATATGAAACCAAATCTTCGGATTTGAGACATCTGTATATATATAATGTAATAGACAAATGGAGATTGAAGCTGGATACATGTAGTATTCATTTAGCAATGGGCAGAAAAGGTTTGGGAATTCGTAGGCACTAATACTACTAATACATTGAGACTATTCAACCGCATAGGAAAACTGACGTAAAATAAACATTTACATTAGTTTAGCCTAAGTCAGACTTTGAAACAGCTCTCAAACGATGCACAAAATAAGTCATATAATGGACTGAACGGTACAGAGCAGTTAAGTTTAATTTGAAACACTTTCGAATACATTAATGTTTAAACGATTGAAATGTTTTCATTGATTTAAGCAAGGTTTAGCATTTTATAATGTGCAGATATTCCTGTCATTTGCTTGTTTTTTTCATAAATTACAGAAAAAATGGTGGCTATCTTTTATATTAATCTTCGCGAGAATCCTATCCGCCATTATTATAACCACCCAAGTGAATCATTTTTCGTGGCAGATCCAGTTTTGATAAGTACTTACATTACGTTAAATCTAGCCAAAAGATACTTTTGTGTAAAGACAAAATCTAGTCTATAACAAGAAAATCAAATCAAAATACACCTTCGCATGTAATAAGTTCTATAAAAGGGTTATCCTTTGGAAGCAAGGAATACACCACAGAACTGAAAAAATATGGAGTGTACAAGTTTTCTGGGCCAGACTAGCTAGTTTCGGCCAATTAGGCCTCATCAGTGACCCTCAGATATTTTCAAAATTCCACAATGGAATCAATGATCCCAAAGGACAAGACAATATAATCTACACTGTGATGTAGGGCAGGGAGACGTTTTACCGCCGTCATTCAGTTTAAAGAATTATCTAGAAGCAACTTCTAAAACATTTTTCAATCGTATATGACTGCACATCTCTCACCGAAACATGCTTTATTATTGATTTTGTAGCAATGTGATTATTATTGCTAAATAAGAGTACCAATAAGCTATTCTAAAAATGCTTTGTTTTTCTTTTAATTGCAGACAATTAAAATACTTTAGACAATAAATAGTTGCAATATTTTTGTATTTATTTATTTGTTCTACAAATAAACTGCTGGTGAACTGATTATCTTATGTGTTTTAAAAATAATCCAAAACCCAAAGTTTAGAAAAATTGCCAGCCCACGTATTGGATTCCTTTTTTGAAGGAAGCCAACTTGTTCCTGTCTGCACAAAGATGTTAAGAGTCAACAGGAATCCAGAGTTTTACTTGGGCACAGATAAGCCGCCTAGCCAGTAGCATGGCTGAATGTATTGGGTAAACTCTAGTTGGTTGAACTGGAGTCAGAAACTATGCTGTTCTTGCACATACTGTTTAAGAAATAGATCAGCTCTGGAAGTGAATTGAGTAATAAATCATAGTTTGGAGGTCAGTTGCAAAGTAGATCAAAATACGAGCGCCTGGCGCAAGTGATTTGTCTACTTACAACTGTCCGACAAATTGTGATTAATAACTCAACAAATCACATACTATAGCTTATATATTTCGGTTCTAAAACACCAAAACCCGACAATAATTGTGTTGTTTCATTCAAATTCTCCCAACCGTTTCGCGTCCCGCCACAATTGTTGACTGTAGGACACATTTATGTCATTTTGTAATGCCATTTTTGATGCGAGATAATAACGTTTCACCGTCAAAGATCTACGATCGACGTCATTAAAAGACGGCTTTTTACGACATCTCTCGTCGCGCTCATTTGTCCATGATTTCAGAATCAGAATTGTTACTGGTGACACGTCAAAAGACATTCATACACCAGGACCTGTGATGTGGGAAGATTTGATGCTGAATAAATCGCAGTTCCTTTCCATTGCCTATATAGGCGCACCGTGTTCGGATTGGTGTTTTCATTACGATATAACACACCCGTAGGACATAGTGCATTCTTTCATATCTCCAAAATGACTACTTTCCCGATGAAAATCCGTGATATTTTTTCTTATTTATACTGCAAACATAGGCTGTGGGTGCTCGTTAGAACCGCCTCATTGAGGCGGTTCTAACGAGTACCCACAACCTATGTCTTGAAGAAGAAATAAGTAAAATATTGTATACCCCGTAAACCCCAGTTTTCTCTGCATAAAGTGTGGTTTAGGGGTGTTCATTTCACGGGCTGGGTCACGTGATGTGTTGTGTCTCCATGACACTAAGACAAGCTGTTCTTACAGTGGCTTGAGCTGGTGCTGTTCTTTGATCTTAGCTTTTCCTAAAAAAAAAACTTCTCATTTCTATTTTATGTCATAGAAACCGCCTTTGGTTCCTATTCGGTTATTATTGTAAAACTCTGATTGTCACGTTGAAAAGAAACATACACATTACAATAAATATCAAAGTGGTCCGTTGGTTCTTTATTTAAGTATGTCTTTTCTGACACTTGACAATCTATTTTACGCATTGTCATCGCGTCCAATTTTCTCATTACAAAATCTACTTTGCGATAAAGAACCAAAACTAAAGACTTGTCAAAATTGAAACATTTTTTTTTTTTTTTTTTGAAAGAATGCATAAACAATTGAATAAGCAAGAATCAGTGGTGTAGCCAGAACAAAAATATCCTTGCGCACAACAAGGAAAACCTATTTACCATATGATGTCGTGTCTGCCATTTATTAAACTAGTGGATTAAATATGCAAATTAATTACATAAGTCCCGTAACGTTACACGTAATACGTCCTGAATGACGTCGCGTTTATTGACAGTTTTGTACAAAAATCATGATTTTAGATGTCGCATTGCATTCGTGCTCACATATTGTTGATATTAAACACGTTGTCGGCCCCCGCCCATTGTGGCTTGAAGAAATAGATGGGCTGCATGATGCTTCACCGACCGCACACGAGTACTTGTAAACCGCTTAGAGGATCAAAGCCTGCCTAGGCAAAGCAGTGCGAGTCGGACCGTCCATGCTTATAAACCCTATTGGTTTCATTGGGCGACAGGGCTTGAGATGTCAAAATTGGAAGCAACGTCTCCAAAATGACCTATATAGTGTTGACGGGGACGTTAAACCTAAAATCAAACAAACTCGTTGAGGAAAAAGGATAAAATGCTCGAGTTTAATTATTGAATTTATTAAACGAGCAAAGCCGCGCATTTTATCCCTTTTCCTCAACTCGTTCAATAAATTCAATAATGAACATTCATGTAGGATCTTCTATGTAAAATAACCTTTCTTCAGATAGAGGCTGCTCGTAAAGGAAAGAGCCGCCCCCTATAATGCGTAGTGGAACATGTCATTATTTATGGGTTTTCTCTCTATAAAAATAGCTTACATTACGCAGATGCGTTAATGGCGTTGCGCCTACAAGAGAATCCCGTGGTTCTGATCGCTCCCCTGAACTCTGAGCACTATATGAATAACCTTTATCTTCGGTACTAACCTGTATAATGTGTGTCTACCTGACTTTTTGCATTAATTGATGTTCATGTGTTTTAGTGTGTTTCTGTGTGTGTGTGTGTGTGTGTGTGTGTGTGTGTGTGTGTGTGTGTGTGTGTGTGTGTGTTTCTACTTTCATATCATCTATATGACAACAGATTTGGAAAATTACATTGTTTTACTTTTTCCATACAGAAGCCCATTGGCATGCAGAAATTAATTGACCTGGGCCATTCGAACGGTCTCCTATTGCTGATCATTACGGTAACTGGTATTATATAACTTTTTTCCATTCAAACGCTTAAAGAACCAAATCTGACCTTATTATAAAATAGTTTTGGGTCACCCAAGGGCCGATCTTTTAACAAATTTACTAAAGGCTACACACAGTAGCCCCGCCCCGGGGCTTGAAGAAATAGATTGGGCTGCATGATGCTTCCACGCAGAGCTGAAACCGACCGCACATGAGTACTGGTAAACTCTAAGCCTGCCCAGGAAAAGTGTTGCGAGTCGGACCGTACATGCATTATGAACTCTATTAGTTTCATTGGGTGGTAGGGCTTGAGGTGTCTTTTCGTCTCAATGTCGGGCAAAGTGCCACAAAATTGGAAGCAGCGTCTCCAAAATGACCTACACAGTGTTGACGTGGACGTTAAACCTCAAATCAAGCAAACAAATGCTACACAACAAGTTTCAAGGCCATTGGCTAAGCGGTCGGTTGAAGTTTAATATTTTTACCCGCCAACTTGGTCATGTTACCTGGGATATTCGAACAAAATTTCGCTCCACCAGGAGGCTGCATATGACTTGTAATTGAACTTGACCAAGTGGCTATGAAGAAAATGTCTTTTGCAAAGTCGATGGACCTGTAAGCCAGGTGACCTGGCGCCAAGGTCGCCAAATGACCTTTACCATTGGCCGCAATGATTCATTGACTTTAATTTTGTACCTACTCTAATGTCATTGACCACAACAGATATCGCCAGATGCATTGCTTAACATTCTTCCCATGGACTAAATTTGACCTTGTCGCAAAATAGGTGAAGGTCAATTTAGAGTCATCATTTGAACAAACTTAACAGTACTCGGTCAAGACGATCGGCACAGCTTCTCTGGAGATTTTATTTTAAGGTTTTTAACACATTTGGCCATTGCGACCATCTTTGTCATGCTACCTGGACCATTTGCCAAAACTTTCATTTGACCATGAGATGTGATTAAAATTGGCTTAGCGGTTTTTATCCCCCGACCGAATAGGCTAAGGGATATAGCGATCAATCTGGCGTACGTATGTGCGTCCGTCCATAGAAACCACCTTGTGATCGCCATAACACCAATGCTCTTTGAGATTTGTTGATGGTACTTAGTATATTACACTTGTGGTCAAGAAGGAGTGTCATGCGCAAGAACCACAGCTCTTGATGTCATTGGCCTAACGGGAGAAGTCCTTTAAAATGTTGATGAACGGAGGCCTACCATCCTATAAGTTCTCACGGAATCTCTGGCTCAGGGGAGCTAAACACCAAGAAGCAAAGAGTTTTCTTTCCATGTTAAGGGGAATGAGAACACCAACCAGATTTTTCGCCATTTTCAAAGGAAGATAACTTTCGGAACTTCCTATTCACTTTTCTATCAACTCTGGTCTCGGAAAAAGGGGTCTACTCTTAAAGGAAGGAATTTGCTCTCGGGGCGCAAATTCTTTCCTATAAGAGTTGTCCCCTATTGACATAGGAGACAAAAATACTTTTGCAGGAGTTGCCTGCCCTGAAGGTGTATCCTTTCCTCTTAAAGCGAGAGTAGATAAAGCAATGCACGAGGATGTACGTAAACGTTCATCACTTTAGCTTGCAAAGGCATAAACACAAAGAATAAATGGTTTCAAATTGTCTGAAACACCACAACTTTTTCATTAAACGACACCCTTGTCTGTGGTCTTTCATTGTTGACTACGGAGTTCTTCTCCTTCTCCTCCTCGAGTTTAGCATTTTGAAGTTGGACCTTCCTCTTATTCTTGGCTCTAAGTTCTAGTCGCTTCTTTGCGTCTGGTGGTACACGGCTGAAATTGTCGTAGCTGAATGCCAGCTTTTTCCCCAACCTTGCGAGTGCTGGGTTTCCAGAAAAGCTACTCAAGTGGTTGAATTGGTCGCTTACAGCGGAGTCTGGAATGGGCGTTAGTTTGCGTCTGATTGGTTCTGACTTCCTTGAAAGTGGTGTATAAGCGTCACGTTCGGAATTTAAGTGTTTTCTCATTGGACTTAATGACTCCGACATTTTCCAGTACAGTTTGTTCGTCTGATCGGGCTTTGAAATAGGCTGCAAAGGTGCTTTACCAGCAAGCTTTCGTTCATACTCTCTCAACGTCTCATCTTTTATTGCGTTTACTTTTGAAACTGTGTCTATTGTTTCAAGGTCACTGATTGGTCGTAATATGGTACTCCGTCCAATTTTCAGATTTGTGTTTTCATTTAGTGCGTTGGCTTCACTGGCCATCATAGTCTGTGGTAGTACGCGTCTTTCCTTAGCCTCTGGCAAATTTCTTCTTGGTTTAGTACTGTTTTCGTCAACCTTCTCACTCTCATTTACCGTTTTGTATACTAACTTTAGCTTCTTTTCTAAGTTTCGTTTTTCCTTTTCAATTCTCTCTTTCTCTATCCTTTCAGCAGCTGTTAGAAGAGCATTTTCATGAAGTTCAATGGGACCGTCAGGCAGTTCCTTGTAGGATGATGTTCTGGATACCGAGGGTATTTTCTCACTTCCCTCGCGTTTTGTTCTGAAGGATGGTGACCGCTCTCTCTGTGGCAAGGGCGATGAGATCCTGCTACTATATTCCGTCATTCTTGTGCTTATTGGTGACAACGGTCTTGGCTTTGGAGTCAGCTGGCGTACTATAATCGCCTGCTCGTCTACCTGCTGTTCTTTGAACTGCTTTTCCTGCTTCTTGAATAGATTGAGCTCCCTAAACATCTCCGATGTAGTTTGCGGCCGATTGAGCAGAGGATCGGGTTTTTCTAATGTCATTGCTTTTTCATAGATTTCCAAGCGTCTCGGGTCTTTGGACCATGAATCGAGAACTTCAGTAGCTTCTCTTCGAATGAATTTGTGCATACCATTAGCGTTCTTGGCTCCAGCAGGATACAGTTTTTCACATCGATGTGGAACAGGCGGTAGCTTCCTGCGCTTGCAGTCTCTTTCTGTTTTAGTTTGCATCTTGCTTTCGGGATTCGGAGTGGGTGGAAGCATCCGCCGTCTTTCGTACTTTTCTTGCTCTTTTTTCCTCATCATTATCAGATTCTGACCCATATCAAACTGGGTTATTGATGTTCTGCTCTCTAATCTCAATTCACTGATGGTGTCGCGATTAATTTCTCCGGGTGCCGAAAAAAAGCTTTCTTTGTCATCTTGATACTTGATTTCCACACCCATGGCATGTTCTATTTTGGGAAATGCTGCAACAGCCACTCTCTCACTATTCCTTGATGCTGCTCTAGGGTCGTATTGTTTTTCACCAAGCATATTTACATGGGGCTTCTCTGCATTTTCTTTACTGTCATTATTGTTTTCAAGCGGCGGAAACTTAATTTTCAGTTCGTCTCTGTAGTTTTCCAGTTCTCGGAGCGACCCCAATGGCCTAGGGCCCTTACCTGATGCAGATAGTCTTTCCCTTTCAAACATGTCATATTTATCTGAATGCGGTCTTTTTCTTTGAGCACTAATTGGTTTGTCTTTCAGTTTCTCAATGTTTTTTAAATTGTTCGTCTTGTACGCGTACTGATAAGCAAGCATCGAGGTGAAATCATCTCTTAAAGCTTTTATTGCTTTTGTCGACTCTCCTTTCACATACTTTTCACGATCTAGCATCTGCTTCATGTCTTGGTCGTGTTTTTGTGAAAGTTTTTTGTTCCTGCTCTCCGCTTTAATCATATGTTCGTCTGACATGTGCATTATTGCATGATATCTAGCTTCCACCCCATACCATCCGCGGTAAGCTGCAGCTAGTTGTCGTTTTGACATTTTGCCATCGTTTGTAATATTTCTGGAATAGAATAACGTTAAAATATAAAAAAATAAAATCTACAAAGCATTTGGCGTTTAAGAGGCGTCGCATTTAAGAGGCGTCTCATCAACGTCGATGCAATGCTTGATACGATGTTGCCTACACGGGCGCCTGCTGGGTTTTCTTTGGTAGATAGTAGCGCTGGTAGAGCAAAATGCAAAAAAATTCAACTGAGCATGTGTTATTTAAGAAATGTCGCATCAACGTCGACGCAATGCCCTGGTGTTACATTGACGGTGATACGAGTGTCTGATGGGTTTTCTGAGGCAGATAGTATCCTGGTAACAAATGCTCGTGATTTTCAATAGACGAACATCAAAATAGAAGCCAGCGTTCAAATAGAGCCATAATTTGTTTTATAGCATAATTTGCATTTGATTCGTATGCGCTGCAACAGGCGAAAATGTGTTTGAGGACATCCACTGTGTAATTCTGACACCTTTGAACCCCACTTGTTTATAGTACAACTGGGATTTCCAGGGGTAAAACTTAAGATATAGATTGTGGGTATTCGATAGAACCGCCTTGATGAGGCTTTTCTAACATGTACCCACAATATACCCAGCAGGCACACGTCGCTAGGACAACGTCAAATCAACGTCGGTGCAACGTCATGACGTTGCACCGACGTTGATGTGACGTTATATTAACGTCATGACGTTATACCGACGTCGATGTGACGTCACTATTACGTCATGTGCCTGCTGGGTACATTTTGAGCAGACATAATAAAAATATCCCAATTTTTCATCTGAAAATCGTTTTTTTCGGCGGTATTTAAATAGGCGTGTTTTCGTAATGCAGTGATTAGTGTCTGATCGGAATACAGTATTAAGCGCATAGCGAAGACTCTGTTTAGTCTGTTTAGACTACTGATCTGAATTCTCGCTGGGCCCACATTGGTCTCAGAATGGTTTCCTTTAAAGAGGGTTAAAAAACAGATAGATAATCTTTTAAGTTCTTTGATTGCATTGTGGCATCTTCAAAATATCTGAGGGATCATTGATTGCATTGTGGCATTTTCAAAAACATTTCAGGGCCATGGATGAGGCCTAACTGGCTGAAACTAGCTAGTCTGACCGAGAATAATTTGTTCACTGCACAATTGTCTGTTCCTATAGGTGCAACCCATGCTATAAACGAAAAGACCATGTGACCGCTTCGGCCCCGGCCCATCGGGGCTTGAAGAAATAGATGGGCAGCATGATGCTTCCACCCAGAGCTGAAACCGACCCGCACACGAGTACTTGTAAACCCCATAGGTAATCTAAGCATGCCCGGGCAGAGCGGTGCGAGTCGGACCGTCCATGCTTATAAATCCTATTGGGTTGATTGGGCGGCAGGACTTGAGATGTCATTTCATCTCAATGTCGGGTAAAAGCCCCATAAAATTGGAAGCAACGTCTCCAAAATGACCTTTACAGTGATGACGGGGACTTTAAACCTCAAGTCAAACAAACAAACATGTGGCCGCTTCGTGAGAAAACCTGTTTTATGTCATTTGCAAATATCAGCATGCGCATTCTCGCAATCTGATCAGCACCTTTTATGTTCACTATACCTCTAGTTTCTATGCTTATACTAAGAAGACTGTTGCCATACAAGCATGGCAGTCGGAAAAGGGAGGAGGCGCCGAACGAGAGAGAGAGAGAGAGAGTTGCTATCTGGGTGTCTGAGCGCAAGCCGATTTGTGATTACCTGGACAAAAATTCGTGTACAAGGTTTCTTAGGGCGATGTTCATTTTAACCCTTTTTGCACCAAATGGAATCTTCCACCTTATATATAGCAGGAGTCCATTTAAAAATTTAGGGGTGTCAGATTGTGTTTTCTTGAAAAAACTATTTGGAAATTGGCTGGAAATTTTGCAAACTGCGTAGGCTCTGATCAGACGCCGCGTTCTGCGGCGTCTGATCTGGGCCTGCCCTGTTTGTGGGTTTCCGTTAAAAATGGGTTAATACAGTGTTAAATCAAGTTTCATTTCGTCTACTGACAATGTATTGTCATATGGGCCGAGACAAGCAGTGAAGACCCAAATCAACCAAGCCTACATACCAACCCAATTATTACACAACATGTTCATGCTTTCTGAAGAAACTGGGTCAAGGGGCATGCGGATGCGCATGTTAATCTGAGTCTTCCTTTTGCGGACATACTTGAAGTTCCACTTTCGCAAGCGCGGCTCATATTGCCTGTATAACATTAGAATACACGTAGTATAAAAAAACTTAATCCTTAAAGGGAATGAAACTTTATTCGTATATCGTTACCATGGTACAAGCTTCCAATCTTACTGTTCAAAGCTGTAGGAAAAGTTGCAGAGACACGGACTGTTAATCAAGGGCATGTAACTCTTCCACTTATAGTCCGATCAGAGTTATCGGAACTTGGTGTACATGTTTATCCTATATACTAGCTATCATACCAGTTTAAAACTATGATTTTGAAAACTGTATGGTTTGCGGAGACAGGAGGAGTATTAGCGTATACCCATCGGAGGCACGTATGAATTGTGTGTGTGTGTGTGTGTGTGTGTGTGCGTGTGTGTGTGTGTGTGTGTGTGTGTGTGTGTGTGTGTGTGTGTGTGTGTGTGTGTGTGTGTGTGTGTGTGTGTGTGTGTGTGTGTGTGTGTGTGTGTGTGTGTGAATTCGGGTTTAACGTCGCTTTCAACAATTTTTCAGTCATATCACGACGGTGTCTGGTTGCGACAGGGAGCTCAATGCTCACTTTTATAGTGCTGCCTCACTGAAGTATCATGTCTTAGACGAATTTACATGATACCACACCCAGTCACATTATCCTGACACTGGGTCAACCAGTCCTAGCTCTACCCCGTAAATCTGAGTGCCAAGCGAGGAGCTGCAAGTACCATTCTTAACGACTTTGGTATGTCGCGGCCCGGGATCGAACCCGTGACCTCCCATTCCCCGGAGCGGACACTCTACCAACTGAGCTATCGGGGCCGGTACGTATGTATGTACAGGCCGGTTTACGGACAAGGTAAAGTTTTCTGACTATTGTGCACATGCTCAGACACATGTATATCCTTAAGCCCTCTCCCACTTGGTGGTGGGACCATTAAGTTTACTTCATAGATAAGATCATAGGGTCACTGATTGATGAGGCCTAATTGGCCGAAACTAGCTAGTCTGGCCCAGAAAACATGCACACCTCTTGTTTTCCAGTTCTGTGGTGTATTCCTTGCTTCCAAAGGATAATAGAACATATTTATATCTGTGGTGCTAATAATGATAATAATAATAATAATAACAACAACATTGGCTTACTTTTTTCTCTCTTCCAGTCTCTTGTAAACGACTTGTAAGTCTATTTCCTTCAATGCATTTTTCATCTCATCCATGCTTCTTTTTAGTCCGGTAGCTACCCTTATCACATCAAATTTGTCAAGAACCTCTGGCGCGAGAATTTTGATTCCCAAGCTCAGTACAAGAGCATAGCCGTGTCCATACGTTGAGGAATGAAATGCCTAATTTTCAAGTCCAGTACAGGAGCTCATACAATATAGACCTGGCAGTACTTCACTTTTGTTAAGGGGAACTGACACATTCTTTTTTCAAGGGAAGAGACTCAAAATTGGCTTGCTGTTCTTGTCACCCCAGGGGTCGACATTAAAGGGAAAGATTTTGCTTCAAGAAGCAAAATCTTTCCCTTTAATGTAGACCTCTTTCAGGTGGGGTTAGATGTAGAGCGAAGAACCTGAAGGCTACAAAAGTTGACTTGCTTGAAAAAAGAAATAAAAATAAATAAAAAATAAAGTTCTCCGTGGTTTATCCATTCCCCTTCAACAGTCCAATAAACTTTTGTACGGATTTTGTTTTTTCAAGAGAAAAGAAAAGCTTTTTGAAGAAAACAAATAATTACTCGAAAATTATGTCAGTGTTGTTGTTTAAGTAACAATTAAAAATCAAATTATCGAATACATTACAGCCCAAACCCTTTATTTTTCTGTCAGCAATTATACTAATCATAGTCGTTTTTAAAATGAAAAGTACTTTTTTTATTTTAAGATCTGCGTGTTGTTATTACAAGTTAACAAAAATAACGTTGCACATGTAATTTAACGGGCCGAGTCGACCTAGAACGACCTCCAATTTTATTTTGGCCACATAAAATTAAATAAAGTGAAAATCTAGAAGTAAACATTTTTCTCTGAGAGGGGCTTACACTTAACCATTATCCTGCCGCACACGACAACCATTGCAGACAAAGTAGATCCAGCCATCTGATCAGGATCTACACTGTTTGTCTTGCAGTTTGTGAATTTAACAAATACACATCATGTGATATAATAGGATGATAGTTAGAAATGGGTGTGGCTAAAATAATTTATTCAGCAGGATATGGTTTAATAAAGGAAAACACTGCTCCAGATCGGAAGGCAAATTCTAGCACACCAGATAAGGAAATCCGTGGTTTTAGCCTGTGATAGAAACTATTTTCTTACCTTGGTGTTCTTACCCAAGCAAGCTACATAAGTATATTGCGCGAAAGATAAAACGTTAAATAAAGTAAATTGAAAAAAAAAATCGGTGGTCTTGTGCAAGAAAAAGAATCTGATATGAGTTTTTTTTTTGTGGATGGGCGTTTCCATCCATCGTGCGGAAGCTCGACGTAGCCTCAATTCCGCTTAGCAAGGTCATCCCTCGCGCCGGAAACGCCCATCTACAACAGAACCCCATATCAGCTTCTTATATTATTCACTTTTATCTTTATTGCACAGACACGCGTAACCAAAGTAATAAGAATACACATCAGTATATACATATTCAGTTTTATTATATTATTCTCCCTTGATCCACCATGTCGCCCCCGCCCATAGGGGCTTGAAGAAATATATGGGCTGCATGATGCTTCCACGCAAAGCTGAATCCGGCCCACACACTAGTACCGGTAAACAGCTTAGAGGATCTAAGCCTGTCTAGGAACCGCAGTGCGAGGCGAGACCGCCCATGCTAATAAATCCTATTGGTTTCATTGGGCGACAGGGCTTGAGATGTCATTTCATCTCAATGTCGGGTAAAAGGCCCACAAAATTGGAAGCGACGTCTCCAAAATGACCTTAACAGTGTTGACGGGGACGTTAAACCTCAAATCAAACAAATCAAATTGATCCACCATGTTGGAGACACCAAAGTAGAAGTAAAACAAAGATCAGGAATTGATACAATTAACTTACTCCACCCATAAAAGACACCAAAGGGAAAGAAATACAAACATTAAGCGACCAGACCATAATGGAAACCTAAACAAAGGAAGGCCATAAGGACAGTTACTTTCCCACAAAATGGCCATATGGTCATCCGAAACTAAAAGACACAAGTGATACACACAGTAAGTAACAAACAACAACATAAAATAAATCGCCACAGAAGAGCCGCCTTGGAACGGTCAGTGGAAGATTTCCACTGGGGGGCTTAAATCAATTTTACGTGGCCACAATCCTCGCCCTTACTTCCGTCGCGATTTAGACAAATAATTTGTTCAGTCCGCATGAAGGCCTCCTAACTCATCAGTGCAACATCTCCGTGAACACAAAAATCAAAGAACCACAGAGGTGAGACAACGGTGAGGACTCGACAGCAAGAAACCACTGAAATGCTGGAGCAAAAGAAAACCAACAGTTAGACTCCGATGAGCCCGACCAGAGACAGAGCATCAGGCACCAACCAACATTACCTTGAATTAGATCTCTCTAATTCTCAATAAGCCTTTACGTTGGAGCCGTCATAGAATCTGAGGCCTGACCCACCGGCGTGCAATTAAAGAGGGAAGCAAAGTTGCCAACCGTGATTGGGTTAACTACCATGCATGCAGTTTTTTTGTGCACTATTTGATCATTTTCACCACTTCATATCTGAATGGCGACACATTTAGGGATTTAAAATTTTGGCATATTAAACTGAAGGTAAAAAAGAATGAAATGATAAGTCTTCTGAAGTCAAAAACATAATTACATGTATTGCTCAAAGTACGTGTACATTAATATTTTGTAGGAAATCGGCCTGGGTGTCTCCAGCAAGAAAGGTAACTCTAAGTTTGTGGTACCCATCAGCAACTTCTCAGTTGGCATTTGAAGCATACCTCAGGTATCATCCATAACGTGTACAAGTCCGTGAAATGAACACCCCTGTAAACCCCACTTAATATAGAGAAAACTGCGGTCCACGGGGGTATTCATTATTTTGCTTATTTGTGCCCCAATACATAGGTTGTGGGTACTCGTTAGAACCGCCTCAATGAGGCGGTTCTAACGAGTACCCACAACCTATGTTTCGAGTATAAATAAGACAAATATCACAAATTTTCGTCGGAAAAGTAGTCATTTTAGAGATATGAAAGAATGCGCTATGTCACACGGGTGTGTTTTCGTAATTGGTTGCATTATCATATATGGGCCTGTAACTCCAGCTTTATATATGTTGTAAAGTTGGGTTTTATCAGGATCGACATTATCATTTGACAGTTCATTATTGTGCTGCTGTAGGGACCAGTTTAATTCTTACCACGCTGAACACGATAATCCCTACCTTTGCAAACAGCATAGATCCAGATCAGATGGCTTCTCTTCAGAAGCCATCTGATCAGGAGCTACACTGCTTGCCATGCAGTTTGTGAATTGAACGAATACAGGTTATAAAGTAATTTGATTGGTTGCTAGTCAGAATGGGTGTGGCTAAATTAATGTATCCAGCATGATAAGGATTAAGCTTGATTGATTTGTTTGATTTGAGGTTTAACGTCCCCGTCAACACGGTAAAGGTCATTTTGGAGACGTTGCTTCCTATTGTGTGGGACTTTTACCCGACACTGAGATGAAATGACTTCTCAAGCCCTGCCGCCCAATGAAACCAATAGGGTTTATAAGCATGGGCGGTCCGCTTCGCACCGCTGCGGCTGGGCAGACTCAGATCCTATAAGCGGTTTACCAGTACTCGTGTGCGGGTCGGATTCAGCACTGCGTGGAAGCATCATGCAGCCCATATATTTCTTCAAGCCCCGAAGGGCGGGGGCCGTAAGTTTGATTGTCTATTTACAATGGAACTTCGGTGCCTCGAATACTTTTGGGACCATGAAAATTTGTCCAGACAGGGACAGTTCGTTTTTTTTTTTTTTTTTTTTTTTTGGGGGGGGGGGTGTTTAAAACGCCATGTAAGAAAGTGCTTCTATGAAAATAAAGATATGATGTGTGTACTCATTTGAATCGCCTCATCGAGGCGATTCTAATGAGTACATGCAACATACCTTTATTTCATAGAAGCATATCGAGGTGATTCTACAACATACCGTTTCATAAAAAAAAACGTCCCAGCATTCACACGTCGCTAGGGCAACGTCAAATAAATGTCAGTGGAACATCGCACTGCCGTAGATGTGACATTGCATAAACGTCGTGACGTTGTACCGACGTTGATGTGACGTCACAATTACGTTAGGTGCCTTTCTTGTCAGCAGCTTTGTTTGAATGAGGTTTTACGTTCCCGTCAGCACTATTTAGGTCATTTTGGAGGCGTTGCTTCCAATTTTGTGGGAGTTTTACCCGACATTGAGATGAAATGACATCTCAAGCCCTGCCGCCCAATGAAACCAAAAGACTTATATGCACTGGACGGTCTGACTCACACCACTTTGCCTGGGCAGGCTTAGTCCTTCTAAACGGTTTACCAGTATCATGAGTGTGCGTGGAACATGCAGCCCAATATATTTCTGCAAGCCCCGATTGGCGGGGCGATCAAAGCGCCATGTAATGAGGCATAATAAGCGTCTATGAAATAAAGCTCTGATCTGTGTACTCATTAGAGCCGCCTCGATGAATTGCCCCATCGAGGCGATTCCGATTAGTACACCGGCATACATTTTCTTGATGATTATCATCCTAAATTAGTCCAACTTTTTCCAGCAGCAGGCGCTAGGGGGGTAGAATATAAGGCCGGGCTCAAGAGCGAATTCGAATCAGCCATGGTACCCGAGCTATCGGTGTTAGAGCCATTGAAGTTTCACTGTAATAGCAATATCCCAATTACGAGATTTTGAAGAAAAGCAAACGACCTGATCAAAGCTCCGAGGTGGAGCCTTAAATTTTGTACAAAGGGAGCAAAATATTTCCAGTAAGAGGAGCCCCAATGGCATGCGTAAGGGGATTTCTGGTCATTGCAAGTATTCTGAGCCGGCGCTCGACATAAACTTAAACATGACTTGGTCAACCGCACATCCTCCACTTCATGGCCAAGTTGAGTTGTCGCCGATAGCTCTTGGGATAGCATGGAGGCAATAGAAATCCATGCGATCGGCGAAGACCCTGAACAGACTGGGCAAATGCATGGGCTGATCTGAGTCTTCGCTGGTCGTATCGGTCTTGCTGTGGATTTTGTCATGTAGTGGCCGTTTTCATTATGTGTATACGTAATGAATAAGGACTACACAGAGACAAGAACTTCGATGGCTCGAACACCGATGGCTCGTTTACCTGGGATGAGTCGAGCCATTTCTCGAGTCCCTAGGGAATTTCTTTACAAAAGAAATAATGAGGTATATTTTCGTCTTTTATCTTGCAAATGTATGCTATGTGTACTCATTAGAAAATCCAAACATTATCGCCTTTACAGCTCTCAGTGGCTCGAACTACCCTTGTCTCGAACATATTTTCGTGGCCACAAATGTGTTCAAGCCATTGAAGTTCGTCTGTAGTTACCTCCCTTAGAAAATTCACGTAGCCCATCAGAGCGGCATTATCATAATCACCAGCTCTGACGACATTTGGAATGTCTAGTTTATCAAGGGCATGCAGAATTCCCGATTCACATTGCCAACCGACACAAAGTCTTGGTCTTGGTTGGCAAGACAATGTTATGTTGACTTATTTAGACATTCTTCAAATTGACTCGAAGAGCTCGTTCGAATCAGCCCTGGTGAATTCACCTAACATTCGCAAATGTTCTCTTCATAAAAAACAGCAACATTTCTGAGTCCCTGGGGACCTAGGGCCAGTTGTTCAATGCATTGTTAGCTTAACGAGCTCGTTAGTGGTCATATTGTTAACTCTTCTAGCAAGTTTAATATTCAAAATTTTGGTATTTTTGCTGAAAAAATGAGAGCAGCTGCTCACATTTTTTCTTCAAAAATATTAGCATATTTGCCATAATAAATGATCAAAGTTTTAACGATACGTTAACAAACGACGTCGTTAGTTTTGAACAACTGGCCCCTGAGTTGCTTGTGGTGTGTGATATCCACAAAACACACTAACACCATTCAGTGCATATGATAATTTTAGTATTCAAGGCTTATAACTGCTGTCAAATATGACAGATCAGATAGACACTAGTTGCTCATAACCCTTTTTGTACCAAATGGAATCTTCTTCCGAATACATAGCAGGAGTCCATATCAAAATTTAGGGGTGTCAGTTTTTTTTTTTTTTTTTTTTCATTAAAATTTATTTGGAAAATGACTGAACTTTTAGCAAACAGTGGAGGCCCTGATCAGACGCCGCGTTCTGCGGCGTCTGATCTGGGCCAGCACTGTTTGCCAAGGTACCCATTTAGGGGTTTCTGGTACTAAATGGGTTAAAACATGCTATATGCTAGTTTTATTTTTGGTCATATATTGTTGCGGTGGGTCAAGCAATTCTTTGACAAAATAATAACAATAATAAATAAATTAATTAATTAATAAACACAGCAAAAGGGTTAACAATTCCGCCATTTTTTCCGAGGAAAACAACTTTTGGGGCTTCCTATTTGCATTCATATTTTAAACTAATTGCCGTGGAAAAATTGTCTACTCTTCATAGGGTCGGCCACCGCCCATCGGGGCCTGAAGAAATAGAATGGGCTGCATGATGCTTCCACGCAACGCTGAAACTGACCACACATGAGTACTGGTAAACCGCTTAGAGGTTCTAAGCATTCCCAGGAAATGTGGTGCGAGTTCAACCGTAAATCCATATAAACCTCATTGGTTTCATTGGGCGGCAGGGCTTGAGACGTGCTATGTGTTATTGAGTTTTACGTCCCCTCCAACAGCTAAGTACATACGCAGACGGGACCTCGGTTTAAAGACTCATCCGAAAGTCTGGAGAAGCCCGGGATCGAACCCGTAACCCCTTGTTTATGAGGCGAGTAGCTTATCAACTACACCACGGAGGCTTCTCTTGAGATGTCATTTCATCTCAATTTCGAGTAAACGCCCCACAAAATTGGAAGCAATGTCTCTAAAATGACCTATAAAGTGTTGACAGGGACGTTAAACCTCAAATCAAACAAACAAACAAATACTCTTGTTTTTTCGTGGAGCAAAGTATTTCCTTTATCAACAGACTCATACAGATAAGGGAGGATAACCCTGGCGTTAACAAAGCTGTGTAGTGAACACCCTGTAAATCACACCTTATACAGAGAAAATTGGGAATTTGTAGGAATAACTATTATTTCCCAAAATTTCGCTTGTAATCAAAATTGGTAATCGTTAGAACAGCCTCATAGGATCGCCTCAATGAGGCGGTCCTAACGAGGACACACAATCTAATTTTGGAGTAGAAATAAGGAAAATCTTTCAAAAAATCGTCTGAAAAAAATGCTGGGTTAACAGATATGAAAGACACCATTACACCATGCGGATATGTTACACCTGTGGACACAAAAGCGTTCAAATTTTGATGAGCTTCATTTCATTCTGACTTGAAACATCATTCAATAAATCCTAACATCCTATCAGTCAACTTTCGTTGCCGGATCATTACAGGGTCACTGATGAGGCTTTATTAGCCGAAACTACGTAGTATGACCCATCTTATTTCTTATGAATGTTTTTATTGCTTTTAAAGGAACTCATTTTTGATTTTAATTTGCCTTCACTGCAGCTGGTGTTGTGCCGTGTGGCGGCCGTAAAACGTCTCCCCGTACATCCACCATAGTGCAGTTTATATTTTACTTTTGGTCCTTTGAGATCAGCGCGAATATCCTGAGAAATCAGAAATAAATTATTGGTTTAGACTCGTATTTTAGACAGGTTTTTTAATTATTTGGACCCCATTTTGATTTATATCAGTCTATATATCAGTCTTTGAATAGACTGCCTGTTCGAAATTCGCAAAATTGCAGTATGTTTCCTCTGGCTTTCGTTGCCGGATCATTACAGGGTCACTGATGAGGCTTTATTAGCCGAAACTACGTAGTATGACCCATCTTATTTCTTATGAATGTTTTTATTGCTTTTAAAGGAACTCATTTTTGATTTACAGAAATAAATTCAAAACACAAGGTGGTGTACATTTCATTGTTGACTACTGCACTGTCCAATCAAAATACATCTCAAATGTCAATCAGAAAGTGTTTTCCAAAATAAGACCAATCAATTGCTTGATCTAGTTGTAGAATTCTTTCAATAATGACATTTGCTTGTCAAACTAACTTGATGCAAAGAGATTCATTGAAAGTTATTTTATAGGAGTTTGAACGCTTTTGTGTCCACGGGTGTATAGTGAATGCTATTTTTGGACAGTTGCCGCTCCTAAAGTTGTATCAAATCCATTCCACTTAAGGGGAATGTGTGTGTGTGAATTCGGGTTTAACGTCGCTTTCAACAATTTTTCAGTCATATCACGACGGTGCCTGGTTGCGACAGGGAGCTCAATGCTCACGTTTATAGTGCTGCCTCACTGAAGTAGCATGTCCCAGACACATTACATGATACCACACCCAGTCACATTATCCTGACACTGGATCGACCAGTCCTAGCTCTACCCCGTAAATCTGAGTGCCAAGCGAGGAGCAGCTAGTATTAAGGGGAATGTATACACCTGTCAAATTATTCCGTCATTTTTAAAGGGAGGCAACTTTCAGGACTTCCTATTCGCTTTTCTTTAAGTTCTGAAGAGGGAGTCTACTCTAAAAGGAAAGAATTTGCTCCTCAGGAGCATTTTTTCCTTTAAGAGTTGACCCCTATTGACATGGGAAACAAAATACTTTTGAAGGAGTTGCCCCCCCCCCCCCCCCCCCCCTGAATGTGAATCCATTCCCCTTAAAAATCAAAGCACTGACAGCAGTGTGAGTAGAAGCTGCACAGGAACCGAGGCTGTTTCGGTTAACCCATAAATTCGTGCTCTTTAAGCAAACAATGTAGACCTTGATCAGACGCTGCTTTCTGCGTCATCTGGTTCGGCACTACACTGTTTGCCTAACCCTAATCAAATCAATCAAAATCAAATCAGCTTTATTTTTTCTCAGAATACATACAGTATTAAATGAGAATTGTCAACATACAAAATACAAATACCGCATGGCGTAGCATATAAGTAAAACAAGGATTTATCTTTTTAGTATAGTCAATCTGTTTGTACAGATTGAATATTCTGTAAGTACAGAATAAAGTGTTTGTACAGGATAAAGATTTAGAAGTAGGGTGGAAAGGAAGTAAGTGTTTAGCCTACCAAGGGAGAAAAAACCTCCAATAAGTTATGTTATGCCGGTCAGCTCGAGAAAGGCACTTATGCCATATGTTCTTTACCAGGCTGTACATCTAGGTAAGCGTGCCTAGCCTTTCGTTATTCTACTATATAAGATGTACTATATGGCATAGTGTTGTCATGGAAATGATGCCCAGCGTTGGGTTCAAATCCCCTCTCCAAAGCTCGACCTTTAATCTTAGTTATTTATTACAAAAAAAAAAAGATCACCGGACCATATAAGACACGCGATCCGCGTGCATTCGCACGTTTTAGTGTCTCTGTTGATATGTGTTCAGTGTTCTGAATGGATTACTTCTGGAAGGATGATAACTCATAGTATGGTTTGTTAATAGAAGCGTTTGGTCCATTCACAACGCAGTGCGATCTGTTCTTGACGCTCGCCCGACGTCACCGCAATGCTCCAATAATGTTGGTGTGACATGTGTCTAATCAAGATAGGTTCTAAAGGTAACACTCTGACGTCAAAACGATGAACCGTTAGCCGGCTTTCGTACAAATCCAAATCAGGGATAGTCACGTGGACATCAGTCACGTAAAGCTACTGTGCTAAAAAACTTTAGGTCGACTGACAAACGATCGACCCAAAAAGAATCGGCGAGAAACTGAATATTATCATGAAACAACCCTATACAGATTAATAATTGTTCGACTGACAAACAATCGACCCAAAACGAATCGGCGAGAAACTGAATATTATCAACATATTAATAATTGTTCGGCTGTGATTTTTGAACCAGTCTTAATCACATGTGAGAAATGCTATGGTTGATGACTGATTAGACTGATTCTAGCTTTAGACAGAGCAACAGAGGTCAGAGAAAGACACCCCTGCAAATGTTGGTGATGCCTCAGCTCTTGCTATGTGTTGTGCACGTCTCTGCTCGGCTTGGCTGATTCTTTCTGCCTCATATTCACCGGCACCTCTCCTGATGAGGCCAAGCCACTTAGCTCGGTCCTGGGCAATTTCTTCCTTGAGGGAGGTTTTGAGGGAATCCTTGTATCTCTTCATCTGACTACCATGGGAACGTTTCCGATTTTAGTTCTCGATAGAGTATTTTCTTTGACAAGCGTTTCTCAGGCATACTGGTAACATTGCCTGTCCAGCTTAACTGTGCCAGTTTCAGAATAGTATGTTCACTCTGCATCCTTGTCATTTTCAGGACTTGTGTCTGGAATTCTGTCTTGCCACGTAATCTTTAAAAGTTTTCTTAGCTTGTATGGTAGTAAACTGTCCACGTTTCGCATGCATATAACCGTGTTGGCAGCACCAGAGTTCTGTAGACTTTCAGTTTTTGTCAAACCGTATTCAAATTCGATCCATAACACTGCTACGTAGTCAGCCAAATGCTGCACTAGCGTTGGCAATCCTGGCATTGACTTCATCATCAATGTGCGCGACTCTTGACAATGTGCTGCCAAGGCTATTGAACTTGTCTACCACTTGCAATCTCTGACCTTTCATTGTAATGGTGGGCTCCTTGTAAGGTTTGCCAGATGCTAGTTGATAAACCACTGCAGTCTTATTGATGCTGATTGTGAGGTCATAGCTGTCACAGGAGTCAGATAGTTGATCTACACCTTTTTGCATATTCTCTTCTTTTGGAGCACCCTTACGAACTCTAGCACCTCTGTCTGCACCTTACCTTTGCCAATCAAAGCGATATCTAATTGGTATGCCATTGTGACCCTCCGAGCAAGGCAGAGAACGTCATGCTGAAAAGCATTGAGGCTAGTACACAGCTTGCCTGGCCCAATTTTGGCACAAGGAATGGATCAGAAAACTCATCATCATTTTAGACCCGTGCATTTTGGAAATGACATAAAAATGTCTATCCATATTTTTCTTTATTTCAGAAAACGAAATAATCTACTTTCAGTTCACATAGACACGTTACCATGACTGCATGTGTAGTCATTAAGCTAAAAATTGTATCAATCATTTTCTTTTATTCTGCCTCATTTTGTGCGAATCCCATATTAATACCAATTTCTCTACCCATGCTTTCGACCGAACAGTGGTATTACTGAATAAACATTATTTAGGTCATATCGAGCCGGTCAGTTTACCTCTTCACACTACCTGCACAGGCCTACAAATGAGCGGTTAACCAGAGGATGATTGGAATAAGCAACCTTGCTTGTTTTCAAATTCTGTTGATCTTTCTAATATGTTACATTCTTGTTATATGTCTGTAATTGAAAAGAAACTAATAAAATATTGTTTAAACTAACCAGTTCAGTGCATATTCTTTGGCCAGACCCGACAACAGTTGTTGCTGCTTTAGAGCAAGGGAAACAATGACAGTAGAAAAGAGTTTCCATGCAGGATCAACATTACGACAACACATCCGTGTGATATAGTGCATATTTCAAACCTCAAAAAAGATCATTTTTCTGATGAAAATTTGTGATATTTTTCTTATTTATACCTCAAACATATGTTTTGGGTGCTCGTTAGAACCGCCTCATTGAGGCGGTTCTAACGAGTACCCACAACCTATGTCTTGGAGGAGAAATAAGGAAAATAATGTTTATCCCCGTAAACCCCAGTTTCCTCTATATAAAGTAGGGTTTAGGGAGGGGGGGGGGGTCTTTATTGCACGGACTTGTTCCCGTGATGAACTCCACGGAAGAATGTTGCCGACCCGGCAGGTATCTAACCTTTTACCTAGTCAGGCGCTGTCAGCACATTCTATCTATCTATCTATCTATCTATCTATCTATCTATCTATCTATCTATCTATCTATCTATCTATCTATCTATCTATCTATCTATCTATCTATCTGCCAATACTTCTTAACCTCCGAGGACTGAGCTATGGAGTGCATGGGAAGCAGACGGATCTTAGTCTTCGCTGAGGGGCACATTCTCGAAGACAAGTTTTGGCTTATCTCGACTTATTAGTTTCATTGAACAGAGAAATGTAGTTCCTCTTGTTTAAAGTAAGGGATTTCATTCTGATTCACCTGGTACCCATAAATCCACTTTGGTCCAGGAATAATCGTATTACTGATTACATCTCGCCATATGCCTTTAGGAACATAGATATCTCTCTCTGCAATTCCATCATTGCCTTCACATAAAACAGGGGCCACCAGATATTTGTCCCCTAAAAGAAACTGATCATTTATCTGGAAAGTATTTCTATCATTTGAATTTCGCCACCATAATGGCCGCATGATCGGTTTCCCTTGTAAAATTTCTTGTTCTGAATTCTTTATTACAGGTAGGACCACCTCTCTATGAAATTGTGACAGATTTTTGGCAATGTTTGCTACTTCTTTGTCGTATTCCCATGGTTTAACTGTATATCTCATTGAGGGAAAGAAAACTGATAACTGCATCCAGCGAATGAACAAATCACGACTTGGTCGTTTATGATCGATTTCGTTTGAGAAGCTTTCCATTTCAAAACCGTCCGACATAACCAGTGGATAGCCTAAATGGCCGAGATTTAAAACATCAGAAATGACATTTTTCAAGCATTTAGACTGGCCATGTTTTACTTCTGATGACGAGATCCCTATAAATCCAGGAATATGCTGAGAACGAGATGTGCTTTCTATAACAATGTCTCCAAATGATGAGAATAAATTACTAAACAAATGTTTCACTTTGTTAGGACTGAGTCTCTCCTGGCTAAACACTGGTTTGTGCGGTAACCAGAATAAATCGCCATAAGCAAAGCGAAATGTGTCGATACCATATGAAGACTTTAATTGTCTAATTTTATTTGTAAACCAGTCTCTGGCTGAAGAGTTAGAAACGTCCAGCATAGCTGCCACTCCATACTGCCATTTCACAAGCGCTGGGACTTGTTCCCCAATGCTTTTGATAAACAACTCTCTCGAAAGCCCTTCAGGAAAATTTCTCGAACTGATGTCGAAATAAGGGAATAAGTACAATGAAAACTCGCATCCTGCGCTTGTAGCTGCTTCTAATATTCTGGTCATATTTGGAAAGTTTGTTTTGCTGAAGGAAAAATCGCCAATTTTACTTTCCCACTGACCATCCAGTTCGATCGTGCTACAGTTGAAATTATGGTGCTGCAGGTGCTCTGTAAGCTCCAGAATCACACTTTCATTCACTTTGTCTTTCTTCACTTGTGAAATAGTTGACCAATGAGGAGATCTCATCAAATGCACGTCTGGAATTTCCTGCAAGTTTGGAATAAACTTTTCACTTATATATGTATGAGTTTTCAGCATATTATTGCTATTACATACGACATAATTTATGGAAAGTGGCTGGGTATTATCAGCTGCGTAAAAATCTCCCGAATTAGGAAGTGACAAACACAGCTTCCCATTATTCTGCTGGTTCCAAGTCACTTGAAGAGGAAATCTAGAATCAACATAGATGGCGCCGCCATTTGTGGCCAGCCAGTAATATTCCGTTACAAATTCAAATATCCCACTATCAAAATGTCTGACACTACTCGTATCAAATTCGAAACTGTCCCAACTGACAGGCCAGCTGTTGCCGGAGGAATTCGAGGGACCATACCAGAAATTGTTACCGATGTCGAAACAGTCTTTGGGCGTTATACCGGGCACCATAGTCCAACTAATGTTGTAACATTTTACTGCATTTTCCATAAACTGGATTTTCAGTGTGCCGAATTCTTTCCAAATCAAACAAGTACTGTCGTGGATTTTCTCATAGTGTTCGTGACAATGCGTAGGAAGTAACCATTTTGGAATATTTAGACCAAGCGTCCCCGATACCTGATCATTGTCTTCCGTGTCGTGAAGATACAGCTCGCGCGCTTTAGCGTCAAAGAAAACTTTTCTGGCTATGGCTAAATTCTCTTTATGTATATTGTGCAAATGAAGCCCGACTATAACAAATGCCAGGATGCAGGAAAATATTCCAAACACGAAAAAGTGTGTTCTCTTGTTCTTTAGAACCTCTCTCCGTTTTGACCATAACTGAAAAGAAAGAACAGAATTGGTCGTTATATGGGCCCCGTCAAGCAATTTTGGTACTATTCGCCTATGCGAGCAGCGAAGGTTCAGGCGAGCCTGCGCATCCGCGCAGTCTCGCCAGAACCTTCGCTGCTCGCTCATACAAGCAGTGAATCAAGAGGAACCTTCAGACAAAAAAAAAACCATATCCCTGGCCCCTCTGAATGGCTTGGCATGCGCAGTTAAAATTTGCCATGACGGAATGCTCGAAGACACAAATTCGCTTGGCGGGGCTCAATTATAACACAGTCAGCTGAAGCAAAGAATCGGCAAAACATTGAGTGTTGATGGGGCGATAGATTGAGAACTCTGGACGGCGTCAGGCAAATTTTGTATCTGGTTGGTAGTTTAAAACAGGCTTAAAGAATATGGTAGTTTAAATGCTCCGTCTTTGGTCGGGCCCCTCGGAGTCTAACTGTTTGTTTTCTTTTGATCCAGCAATTCTGTTGTTGTATGCTGTCGAGTCCTCAACCTTGTTTCATTTTTATTTGTATGTTCTCGGAGATGTTACACTGATGAATTAGGAAGCCTTCATGCGGACTAAACAAAATTAGTGTATACCGCGACAGAGGTAAGGGCGAGGATTATGACCATGTAAAATCGATTAAAGCCCCCCCCCCCCCCCCCCACACACACACACACACACCCAATGGAATTCTTTCCACTGACCGTTCCAAGGCGGTTCTTCTGTGGCGGTTTATTTATGTAGTAAGTTAATTGTATCGATTCCTGGTCTTTGTTTTACTTCTACTCTGAATATGTTGGAGGATCACTGATGAGACCTAATTAGCCGAAAATGTTTTTTTTTTATTATTGTTTTTGTTTCTTCTTATTATATTAGTGATGGAAAAAATCTTTATCATTCCACCTTAATAAATTTCTCAATGACGTCTTTATGATTATATGAACACAAATATCATAAGAGGATTCAGGCATAAAACAATCAGTATTTGTTATATATAGTTCCTAACGGGCCTCCGTGGCCTAGTGGATAAGAGCGCTGACTCTTAGTCATTAGGTCTCTCACCGCCGTGGGTTCGAGCCTCGCTCGGGTCACGTGTGAGACGCCAAGTTCCGCAACGGAAGGTCAGGTGGTTTTTCTCCGGGTACTCCGGTTTTCGCCCACCTATGATTAACGATCGGCTCGATATGAGTGAAATAATCTTGAAAGGGCCGCAACCCCCCCCCCCCCACCCCCAAAAAATATATATAGTTTCTAACCAGCTCCTTAACAGTGTACGCAATAAAACGGTTGTCACTTGATATCCCGTATCTTATCCACACATAGAATAATTGCAGATGGGAAAACTGTTTCCTAGGACATTTCGGTGTCTGATGGGAGGTATTGGGTAGTTGTATCGATTCCAGCGCAGCTATCATTCAATCGCAATGTCATCGATGTTTCAGATTGGTCTCCCCTCGTTGATTTAGGGCCCCTTCGCTACGCAAACATAATTGATTATCCGAGATTGGTTCCCTTGTCGTTAATGTCTCCGCTAGGTGGCTACATGTGCACGTACCGAAGGGGTGATAATAACGAATGGAGACCAATCAATGGTTATCCTTCTCATGCGCATGCTCCAAAAAGCACGCCTATATCAAAATCTAGATCGGTCATCATGAAAACACGCCTATATAAATTTGATCCCCTTGAACCCACTTATATAAATATCACTATTTTTCATCTTAAAATTTTCTTCTTTCTTTCGGCGATTAAGTTTACAATGTATTTGTATAGGCGTGTTTTCGAAATGGTAAGCCAGTCAGTTTTATGCCGACTAGTGTGTGTGTGTGAATTCGGGTTTTACGTCGCTTTCAACAATTTTTTCAGTCATATCACGACGGTGTCTGGTTGCGACAGGGAGCTCAATGCTCACTTTTATAGTGCTGCCTCACTGAAGTATCATGTCCCAGACACATTCCATGATACCACACCCAGTCACATTATCCTGACACTGGGTCGACCAGTCCTAGCTCTACCCCGTAAATCTGAGTGCCAAGCGAGGAGCAGCTAGTACCATTGTTAACGACTTTGGTATGTCGCGGCCCGGGATCGAACCCGTGACCTCCCGTTCCCCGGAGCGGACACTCTACCAACTGAGCTATCGGGGCCGGTATTTTATGCCGACTATCAAAGAGATGCGATAAAGATATGTTCTAAAACTGAAATTACTTTATTCCTTTTTATTGATATTAACACCCAAAAAATGACAATGTATTCTTAACCAGGGCGAAGTGAATCGATCCAAAACCGGCGGTCTGGTGACTATGCTTTCTATGGCGTCTTTATGAAATGTACTGTATATTTCAATTGGAAAAAGACACCCGTATGAGATATTACTGTCTTCCCAGGCAGTATGAATCAGATTATTAGAAGAAAAAAGAAGTAATATTTTCCATATATACTCAAATTTCAATAACTGATTATCTTTGGGACCATAGAGATTTGTTCGAGATAGGGGCGGCTCAAACTATTGAGGGATGGTCAAAGTGCCAGACTATGAGACATAATTGGGTTCAATTACGGATATCTTTTCGATCTTTTGTAAAGTAAAAGAATGCTTTGTGTTCTCATTAGAATCGCCTCATTAAGGCGATTCTAATGAGTATACAAGGAATGCTTTGTGTTCTAATTAGAATCGCCTCATTAATGCGATTCTAATGAGTACACATAGCATACTTTTTCAAGCTGAGTGAGTGAGTGTTTGAGTTTATGTCCCACCAACAGCTATGGTCATACGGAGACGGGATCTCGGAAAAAAGACTCATCCGAAAGTCTGGACAGGCCCGGGATCGATCCTGCGACCCCTGGTTTACAAGGCGAGTAGCGTAATCAGTACGCCACGGAGGCTTCTTTTTCAAGGTGAAAATCGGGGGAAAAAATTCATTGGTTATTCTGGGCAGAACGAGTTAGAATAAACCATCGTTAATGAACCATGGAAAAACCATCTATCGGAGTTCGAGTTATCGAACTGTTACAGTATATGCTCTGAATATACAGTAGATTTCCACTATTAAGACCACCTAAAATAAAGACTATTTTTGCTTTTAAAAGCATATTTAGAAGATTTAAGGTACATTTCCTTTGTGTTTTCCACATCCAGTGTGCTCTTGTAGGAGACCACCTTTGGGACTGTTCAAAAGTGGTCTTAGGACAACTTTTGAACAGTCCCAAAGGTGGTCTTAATATAGGAATTTTACTGTAATTATAATACTTATTAGAACCGCCGCAGTGTTTGTACGTATGTTTAAACTGGGGTTTTATGTCCCCGTCAACTTTTTAGGTTATTCTGGAGACGTTGCTTGCAATTGTATTTGCTCGTTTGAGTTAAGGTTTTAGGTCCCCTTCAACACTGTACAGGTCATTTTGGAGACGTTGCTTCCGATTTTGTGGGACTTTTACCCGGCATTAAGATGCTTCCAGTTATGTGGGATTTTTACCCGAGATGGAGATGAAATGACATCTCAAGCCCTACCGTCCAAACAAATCAATAGGGTTTATAAGCAGGGACAGTCCGACGCACCACTTTGCCTGGACAGGCTTAGAACTTCTAAGCGGTATACCAGTACTCATGTGCGCTGGGGTTCAGCTCTGCGAGGAAGCATCATACAGTCCAACCTATTTCTCCAAGCCTCCAAACCACCGCCGCAATGTAATTTAAGAATGTCTGTGAAAGTTTTTTCCAATGGGTAAATGACGATATTGAACAACATCATACCAACGTTGGTTTAACGCCATGACGTTGCACCAAAGTAGATACAACCTTGCCTACATTAGCTGGCCTGTCGGCACCCGCAATTCTTCAATTCTAACAGTAATTTCTTTGTATATTTGGTGTTTGACATCTTGGTGTTTGACAGCTGATGACTCAATCACAGGGTATAATAATTCGTAATATTTACATTTTCAGTGTAAAGTCTACTGTAAACCTATAGAAAACAATTGCGTTCACACTTCCATGAACGCACCGAATCGCGTGCTATTAAGTGACGTCATTCTAAACCATTGTTCTCTACGGGCGTTGATGACGTCAACGCTGCTCCGCTCTTCGTAGAAAAAACAGCGTGTAAATGTTTTTCAACCTTTGCCCTAAAAGCATCTTTTTTCCCAGTGATGAGGGGCAAATAATGTAAATATAAAAAAATGAACTTAATTTTTCTGCTTTTCATGAAGGTATGAACGACAGTGGCTCGCTAGCAAAGTTTACATGAACCCCTTCGGGGTTCATTTACTTTGCACGCGACCCACTGCGTTCATACTTCCATAAACTGCAGAAAAATAAATTCATTTCTTAAATGATCTTAACCCTTGTCCTGCTGAATTTTCAAATATGCCACACCCACTCCTGATTATTGAGTAAAGTAAAGTAAAGTTATCCGCCAATCAGATTACTTGATGCAAATTATTGCAAAAATTCATAAAGTGAATGACAAACAATGAAGATCCTGATCAGATGGCTTCTTCAGAAGCCATCTGATCTGGTTCTGCATTGTTTGAAAGGCAAGACATATCCGGGCTCAGCAGGACAAGGATTAACATGAAACCGTGGCCTAGTGAATAAGAGCGCTGACTCTTAATCATTAGGTCTCTCACTGCCGCTGTTGGTTCGAGCCTGGCTCGGGTCACATGTGAGACGCCGAGTTCTGCAACGGAAGGTCAGGTGTGTTTTTTTTTTCCCCGAGTACTCCGGTTTTCGCCCACCTATGACTAACGACCGGCTCGATATGAGTGAAATAATCTTGAAAGGGACGTAAAACCAAAACAAAAAAGTGTGTTTCAAATACATTCTTTTTGGAAAATTTGATTATATTTCTTGTTGTTTGCAATACGGTGATTAATGCATTTTGTAATTGAAAAAAAAATCCATACATGATTTTAAAATGGGCCCCGTCAAGCGATTTTGGTACTTATCGCCTATGCGAGCAGCGAAGGTTCATGCGAGCCTGCGCATCCGCGCAGTCTCGCCAGAACCTACGCTGCTCGCTCATACAAGCAGTGAATCAAGAGGAACCTTCAGACAGAAAGCCATATCCCTGGACCCTCTGAATGGCAGGGCATGCGCAGTTAAAATTTGTCATGACGGAATGCTCGAAGACACAAATTCGCTTGGCGGGGCTCATATGACTCTGACTTACTCCTGTGCAAAGTAATTCAAAGAAATGTTCAAGACCTAGCAGAGCTTATTTTGTTAAAACGCTGTGACCAAGATGAATAGCTCAGCCGCCATTTTATGGCCAATTCATGACCGGTTTTCATGGGATTGATCATGAAACGTTTTCTACGGTCAAGATTGATCAACGGACATGCTGATTCAATGTTTACAGACTCTCATGCAAGCCGTTTTAAGCAAAAAAAAAAAAAAAAAAAAAAAAAAAATAGAATGTGTTTTTCTACAAAAACACATACGTATCCCCCTTTTTGACCTCTAAGTATGACCTTGACACAATTAACTGATATGGCTACTAGCAAAGTGATCTCTTACCATTTTAAGATTGAGACGCTGTTTCCAGGTCGCTGAATATTGCTTCCGAAGTTCGACCAGGCCGATTTGTCCGTGTTTATCAGTGAACAAAGCGATTGAATCTTTTCTCACTTTAAAACGTTTTTCGTTCGGTGAAGCATTTGAAGAGGCTAACGACTCTGAACTTGCAGTTTTGTTTTTAAGAATGCCTTTTGGCATAGGGCTTTCATCAGACTGCCAAGACAATCGCCTGGCATCTCCAAGACCTACTCCTACTGGTAGTGACTGTGTTGATATTGTTTTTCTCATGCCTCTCACTCCTAGCAGTTCTTTTCTGTCGACATGTTCAGCAGTATGCTGCTTTTCATCAGTATCGTTATTGTCATAATCCACCCTTTCTTCATCATCAGGTACATATGAAAGATTATCGCGGCCTTGTGTTGTCATTGGAATACTCGCATTGCCATTTTGTATGCAAAATTGTGTCTCGTCAGTTGATGCACTTTCTTCGTCTACAGTAATTTGAATTGTTGGCAGTCGCTGATTTGCCGCTGTATCTCTTTCATTTTCTTTATCATTGACCGCTCCCATAACTTTGCCTGCTACAGGTCTTTCTTTAGCATTTCCAAAAAGTCTAATCTCATCATTCAATGGAGAAATCTCATGTTGATATGAATTTTCCTTCTTCACGAAAGCAACCATTCCAAAAGAAACCCGACGTCTTCTTTGAGGTTGAATATCACTAAATTCTTGGTCAGTAGAATACTGTTTTTCTAAATTGGCATCTGCAGACGTTTTTCTTGGATTTAATTGGTAGTTTTCTCTTGCATGTATCAATACATCGGTTGAAGACCCTCTTCTTATAGTATGTGTTATGCCGTCTTGTGGATTTGGTTGTTCGTCCTCGTGAGAATGATTCTTATTAGTTCTTTGTTTCGGTCTAACCGGCTCAGTGTTTGTTTCTTGGCCTTTCTCACCTGCGTGTGCAGCTATCGTGCATGTGTTTCTATTCCTTTCAGGAATGCTGAGCGTGGATGTTTTGGAATGAGTGGAATCCGGTATGTCTGTTGTACTTGAGCAATCGTTTTTAAAACCATCTTTTACACCATAGTCATCCGCATTCAACATACCATCCTCATAGCTGACATTTGCAGAGGAATCATTGTCGGTTTCATCATGATTACTTGGAGATCTTACGCCAGTTTTACTGTGATCTATGTTGGCCTTACCAGAGTCATCGTTTATATATTCCGTCGGGGCAGCTCTATCAGGCATACGCAGTGCGTCTTCATATGGCACAAATGAAGCGCCCGACACACCTTTTCTTCTTGTCGGACTACGATGTGACTGCTCGTCAGGAGAAATCAGGATGCCGATCCCTTGCATCAGCCGTTCAGTGCTCGAATCGGAGACGCCATTATTCGCTGCTTTTGAATGTTTCAGTCTTTTCGGCTTTGTATCATCATAAAGATTGTCAACTGATTCAGACTCTCTATTGTCAAAGTTACGGTGGTTGATTTCCATTTCAGGATCGAACTTCTCAACATCTGTTTGAAATTTTGAATCATGATCATTATTTCTTTCCATTTCCGCATTTTCTGTTTTTGCTCTACTTAAGTTGTCTTCACGATGATTGTCGTTTTCATGAAAAAATATTTTGTCTTCCATGCTATGTTGACTACTTTCTGTCTCATTAATTATTTCACTGTGTTGCAATTTTTCTTTGTCATCATTTTTTATTACTTTTGTAACTGGGTCATAATTCACATTCTCTTGCCCTTCTTTCGTCCCCCGTTTGACGTCATGGAGGCCATTTATACCAACTTCTGTATCAGGGTCATTATCCATTTTCTCTGGTACCTGTGTAAATAAACAGGAACACGGATTAATCAAAGCACTGACAGCTCTGGTGGGCCGGTTGTCTATAAGTGTGTGCTTGAAATATGGCCCTGAACGGTGCATAGAGGTGGTAAAGTTTTCGTTTAACTCTTACAAACTTGGACTGTAAGCAAACAGCGTGATCCTGGTTAGACACCGCATAGTGTAAGCAAACAATGTAGACCCTGATCAGACGCCACGGCACGTGTGGCGTCTGATCTGGGTCTACATTGCTGGCCGAACCCAACACATGATTGGAGTCCAGATTCTCATCACGTGAACAAGTCCGTGAAATAAAGACCCCCTAAACCCCACTTTATACAGAGAAAACTGGGGTTTACGGAGGTTAACATTATTTTTCTTTTTTTCTGCTCCAAGACAATGGTTGTGGGTACTCGTTAGAACCGCCTCAATGAAGCGGTTCTAACGAGCATCCAAAACCTATGTTCTGAATATGAATGAGAAAAATATCACAAATTTTCATCAGAAAAGTTACCTTTTTTTAGTTATGAAAAATACACTATATCACACGGATGTGATATCATAAGTATAGATAACCCTCTTATGCAACGTGACTATTTTCTGTAAATAACCGTTGCCTATATTTCCTACAAGTTAGTGATAGTCACGTGGACTGAAGTTTAGCCGTGAAAACCTAATGCGCTTTAGAACGTTGGGTCGAATGACAAACAATCGACCCAAAAAGTGCTGTCAATTAATGGGAATGGATACATCTGACATTTCCCCGCCAGTCTGAAAAGGGAGATACTTTTATGTCCCCGGTAGCGATAGCGGGGACATATTGTTTTTGCCCTGTCTGTTTGTTTGTTTGTTTGTTTGTTTGTTTTTTGGTTTGTTGTTTTGTACGTGGACAACTTTAACCTTGGCTATAACTTTTGAACCGTTGGAGATAGAGTATTCATATTTGGCATGAAGGTTCCTTGTGACAAGAGCTTCACATTCATGCAAAAATTGACATGTGACCTTCACCTTGACCTTTGACCTACTTTAAAGAAAAAAATAACATTGGTCATAACTTTGAACCGCTTGAGATACAGCCTTCATATTTGGCATTTATGTTCCTTGTGACAAAAGCTTTACATTCATGCAAAACATTTTGACCTGTGACCTTGACATTTGACCTACTTAAAATAAAAAATAACATTTTGGTCAAAACTTTTGAACCATTTGAAATACAGCCTTCATATTTTGGATGTAGGTTCCTTGTGACAAGAGCTTTACATTCACACAAAAAAATTGACCTGTGACCTTGACCTTGACCTTTGACCTACTTAAAATAAAAAATAACGTTTTGGTCATAACTTTTGAACCATTTGAGATACAGCCTTCTAATTTTGCATGTAGGTTCCTTGTGACAAGAGCTTTACATTCACACAAAAAATGACCTGTGACCTTTACCTTGACCTTTGACCTACTTAAAAGAAAAAAAATAACATTGGTCATAACTTTTGAACCGCTTGAGATACAGCCTTTATATTTGGCATGTATGTTCCTTGTGACAAAAGCTTTACAATCATGCAAAAAATGATCTGTGACCTTGACCTTTGACCTACTTAAAATAAAAAATAACATTTTGGTCATAAATTTTGAACCGTTTGAGATACAGCCTTCACATTTTGCATGTAGGTTCCTTGTGACAAGAGCTTTACATTCACACAAAAAAATTTGATCTGTGACCTTGAACTTTGACCTACATAAAAGAAAAAGTGAAAAATTGGTCATAATTTTTGAACCGTTTGAGATACAGCCTTCATATTTGGCATGTAGGATCCTCGTAACAAGAGCTTTACATTCATGGAATAAAATTTTCCATGAATGTCCTTGACCATTGACCTACTTAAAAGAAAAAATTAACATTTTAGTCATAACTTTCAAACCGTTTGGGATAAGGCCTTCATATTTGACATGTGGGTTCCTAATGACAAGAGCTTTACATTCATGCAGAACGTTTTTTACCATGACATTGACCTTTGACCTACTTTAAAAAAAGCAAATAAAACTGTTCATAACTTTTGAGTCGTTTAAGATAGAGCCTTCATAATTAGCATGTAGGTTCCTTGTGACAAGAGCTGCAATTTTTTTTTGACCTGTGACCTTGACCTATGACCTACTTTCAAGAAAAAAAAATATTATTGTTCATAACTTTCGAACCGTTTAAGATAGAGCCTTCATATTTGGCATGTAAGTTCCTTGTGCCAAGGGCTTCCCACTCAAACCAAAAATCTTGACCTGTGACCTTGAATTTGAACTGTGACCAACTTTAAAAAAAAAATGACCATGCCCGGGGACATATTCGTGTTTCACAAACACATCTTGTTTGAACTTGCTGTTTCAACTCAGTCCTTCTGAAAAAGTTACCTACTCTTAAAGGAAAGAACTTGCTCCCCAGGAGCAAATTCTTTCCTTTCTGAGTAGGCCCCTACTGACAAGGCGGAAAAATTATTTTGAAAGAGTTGCCTCCCCTGATTTTGTTTGTTTGTTTGTTTGATTTGAGGTTTACGTTCCCGTCAACACTGTAAAGGTCATTTTGGAGACGTTGCTTCCAATTTTGTGGGACTTTTACCCGACAATAAGATGAAATGACATCTCAAGCCCTGTCGCCCAATGAAACCAATAGGGTTTATTAGCATGGACGGTCCGCCTCACACCGCGGTTCCTGGACAGGCTTAGATCCTCTAAGCGGTTTACCAGTACTAGTGTGCGGGCCGGATTCAGCTCTGTGTGGAAGCATCGTGCAGCCCATATATTTCTTCAAGCCCCTATGGGCGGGGGCGGGTTGCCTCCCCTGAATGTATATTCATTCCCCATAATTCTATATTGAAACACGCAGCAGATTGTGTTTTCTCTGAAACCACTATCGTTAACATAAATACAATTGTTTGTTTATTTATTTGTTTGTTTGTTTGTTTGTATTGGAGTTTACCGGCCCAGTCAACACTATTCAGGTAATATCGAGCCGGTCAGTTTACCCATAGGGGCTTGAATCATGAAAAAATTGAAAAAAAAAAAAAAAAAAAATTTTTTTTTTTTTTTTTTTTTTGGTACCATAATAGAGACAAGGGGGGAAACTTCGGCTCAATTTTTTGGGGGGTTACCTTATTTTACCCAGTGTATCTTTTTCGCAAATGCAGTTTTTACCTGCTTATTATGAATTATACAAGTTAAATAAGTCCACTTTGCAAAAATAATCCGCCTCTGTCTGCCATTTGCAGGAAACATGTTTTTCTCGCATGGATTAACTCAGCAAAGCAAAATTCGGCATAAACGTGTGACAAAAATTTTCAGGTTTTCATCAGTCACAACCGAACTAGTGATACGGGGGGGGGACTTTTTTCACTTTCACCCGTTGTCTTTCATTTAACTTTAGCTCGCTTTGCCAATTTGAATCCAAAAAGATGTACTCGCAGCTCTAAATATAAATTTTCCAGCTTTTGCTTCGCTTTACGCAGTGTTCTGTCAATGATCGGTACAGAAACCCGGGCGCTTGCCATAATCGTCGTGTTTAAACAGCGGGACGTGCAGGACAGATATAATCCGGAACTTCGGAAACTGCGTCCGGCAGTGGAGTTGTTAATGTTAAAATGTGTGTGATAGCCTTGACTTCTTCTTTGATTTATTTTGTCAATGTAACATATTCTGCTAGGACTACGTAAACACGTATTACGCATATAAGATAACTGGATGGTGTTTCTACGTATAATGGGCTGTGCTCTGGGAACTTTGTATTGTATCGCTTTGCGGTCAACTTCCAATCAGCCGCTGTAACTTTTTTGACACATGCGCAGAAAAGGAAATAAAATGTTTACTAAAAAGCAGAAGACGATCTTTAATCTGATAAAAAAAACAAGGCCCAACTGGGCCCAACTGCCTTGTTTATGTCCAAGCTGGGACGGGCACAACCCACGTTATCGAGGAGATTGCTAGAGAGCTCCGTATTGAAGGGGAAATGTTTGTCAGTTTCTTGCACAACGGGTATCGTATAAAATCTATGTTTTTGGCAGAGTGCTAAAGAACGTGTGTACATGACGTTTGTTTGTTTGTTTGATTTGAAGTTTAACGTCCCCGTCAACACTGTAAAGGTCATTTTGGAGACGTTGCTTCCAATTTTGTGGGACTTTTACCCGACATTGAGGTTAAATGACATCTCAAGCCCTGTCGTCCAATGAAACCAATAGGGTTTATTAGCATGGACGGTCCGCCTCGCACTGCGGTTCCTGGACAGGCTTAGATCCTCTAAGCGGTTTACCAGTACTAGTGGGGGGCAAGATTCAGCTCTGCGTGGAAGTATCATGCAGCCCATATATTTCTTCAAGCCCCTATGGGCGGGGGCCGCTTTGTACATGACGTCGTCACCTTATGTTTAAACGCTCGTTCCCGGTACACGGCGACTGTTAGCTAAGCAAAAGATAAAAAAATAAATAAAAATGCAGCAGTGTTAAGCCAAACGGTTCAGAATTTTAGTTAAAAGAGATACGGCTAGAAATAACTTGAAATTGTTTTAAAAATTTGAACTTAAGCGTGTGTTCTAATATTGTATGTTTTGTTATCCATGCAATTAGGGGAACAGCTTCTCAGTTTCCCCTTAACAGTCAGAATGACATGTCCTTATCAACTTTTAATGAAATGGACATTCAATTTGTCATCAAACTGCTGTCAAGTGTCAAAGAAAGCAGGTCATGAAATGTACATGTACTGGTTTTTATTTCATGCGTAGCACTTTACATGTAAACGGATGCTTTAGACACTAATTTTAGCGGCTCACTGGAAAAATGATGACGATATTCTCCAGGAGGTATGAATATTAAAATACTGACATTTTGTTGTGTTACATTGGCGTGAATCTGCTTTATCGCTTATTAATTTATGTATATTTGTGCAGTTCACAACGCATTCCTTAAAGTTTTCGGACCTGCCCATCGGGGCTTAAATAGGTGGGCTGCGTGACGCTTCCAAGCAGAGCTGAAACCGATCGCACGCAAGTACTGCTAAACCGTTCAAAGAATCTATGCCTGCCCGGGCAAAGCGGTGCGAGTCAGACCGTTCATGCTTATAAACCCTATTGGTTTCATTGGGCGACAGGGCCTGAGATGTCAATTCATCTCAATGTCGAGTAAAAGTCCCACAAAATGGTTTCAACGTCTCCAAAATGACCTGTTGATGGGCACTTTGAACATCTAATCAAACAAATAAATTCCTTAAAGTGTTTGGGTGAGAAAAATAATATTGCGGTCGTGGCTTCGGGCTCGTTTTCAGTGAATTAAAGTCTCATGCTCGACAAAATCCTACATGATACTTAACTAAACTGAAAACTTGCTTGAAAATTCCTTGTTTCGGCCTCAATCCCATCATACATTCTATTATTCAGTTCTTATCTAAGCAGGAAACGGCCCCGCCAATCGGGGCATGAAGAAATGATGCTTCCACGCAGAGCTGAAACCGACCCGCACACGAGTACTGGTAATCCGCTTAGAGCATCTAAGCCTGCCCAGGAAAAGCGGTATGAGTCGGCCCGTCCATGTTAATTAATCCTATTGGTTCATTGGGCGACAGGGCTTGAGATGTCATTTCATCTTAAAGTCTGGTAAAAGTCCCACAAAATTGGAAGCAGCGTCTCAAAATTACCTTTGCAGTGTTGACGGGGACGTTATACCTCAAATCAAATAAACAAATCTAAGCAGGAACATTTATGAACTGTTAGTATTTAAATATAGCGAGCATTACAAATTTAACACTCGACTGAATTGAGCATGAAAAACGTTTTATAACCTTTTAATAGCCTGGTCGAGAAACACTAAGATTGATATGCCGCTTTAATCAACAGCACCAAAATTAAATGTCCTATACATTGAAAAGTCCCCATTTCTCACTAACTTTCCAATACACTCCAGGCTAATACAATACTTTTTCAACAGATCTAAGCACTTCACAATCAAACCTTTATAAAAGTCATCTATTTTAAGGCATTCAAGAGTTCTGCAACGGAAGGCCTGGTGTTTTTTTTTTTTTTTTTTTTTTTTTTTTTTGTTTTTAATACCGGATACTACGGTCTTCGACCACATGTGATTAACAATCGGCTCGATATGAGTGAAGTTAACTCGAAAGGACCGTAAAATGATCCCCCCCCCAAAAAAAAAAAAAAATCAAGGTTGATATGCTCTAGCTTATTCTGACCTTTTTGTTTGCCGTGTTGTGGTGAATTGTGGTGCCTATTCAGATTAATACAAACGTGCTAAGCAGAAGAATTGAGCAGTGTTTTTTTTTTACTCAAGTCCCTACATCAATGGATTTGGCCGAATTCATAAATAGAAGCGTCCACTTCAGAAACTCGGGGATGAGAGAGCATGTGTGTGCTGCACTGTAGGGGTTCTGTCCCCTTAAATCCCTGTTGGAAAAGGACCCAATGGGCCCAACCTAATTAGTGCTTATTGTCATTTACTGGCCATTAGCGACCCAGGATCAAAATTTCAAAACATAAAAAGGAAAATGTTGCAATAGGGAACAAATTGTTTCCATGCTGCATCATTTTGAACATTTACGTATTGGTGGCATTTTTAACAAGCTGGCTGGTTTTTTTTTTTTTTTTTTTTTATTTCTATCCACACAAGCATGAGTGAAACTGTTTTCAAAATAACACAAAATGTCCACGATTTCAACAAAAAATACATTTCACTTTTTCTGAGTCCGGTAAGGAGATAACTACGGCTAATCCCTGCCTTCCTAAATTTAGCCACCCACCTAGCTCAGTGCCTCAGATGCTAAAGGTCCCAGGTTCGATCCCCAGCAGAGGTGACAAAATTTCGGCGTCAGAACATGTTCCATTGGCATCATAAATTTTGCAGGTATGAATATCATAAAGTGCATCGTCCTTCGAATCTGGACGTTAACTGGAGACCCCTGTGCAGGGAGAACCATCCCCTGTGCAGGTTAAAGAACCCTACCGTAATTACATGGTGATTGTGTACTCTTTCAGCCTTCAAAACTGGAGTATATGCAGTAAACATCGTCTGTGTCCCCTCTATGGTTTAGTTGAAAATGAAAGAAAAATAGCGATAATGCTCATTTGTCACTACTTCGAACGGTATAAAAATTAAACAGCACCGGTCGTTCCGGTCGTTAGTTCATCGATAGAGTAGCCCGGAATCAGCAGAAAAACCAAGCTTCGCGACGATTGTTTTCTTGATCTTTTACATAAAGCGATGTAAAAGTAGTAAATTCTAAATTTAGAGCTGCAAATACATCATTTTGGATTCAAATTGGTCAAGAGAGGTTCATTTTAACGATAGACATCAGTTGAAAGCGAAAAAAGTTTCCACCGTAACACTAGTTCGCTTGTGATTGATGAAAACCTGAAAATTTTTGTCACACGTTTATGCCGAATTTTGCTTTGCTGAGTTAATCCATGCGAGAAAAACATGTTTCCTGCAAGTGACACACAGGGGCGGATTATTGTTGCAAAGTGGACATATTTAACTTGTATAATTCGCAATAAGCAGGTGAAAAGCAGCATTTGTGAAAAAGATACACAGGGTAAAATGAGGTAACCCCCCAAAAAATGGAGCCGAAGTTTCCCCTATGGTTTACCTATCCACACTTCTCCTGGACAGGCTTATGCGTAAGCGGTTAACCAGTACAGCGCATATTCTTTCGCCAGAAACTGACAACTGCCCTTCTTGAGTTAGCGGAAGGGAGAGAAAAGATTTCATGATCAATCTCCGCGAAAGAATGTTGCCGACCCCGGCAGGTATCGAACCCGCGTCCTCCTGGTCACCAGTCAGACGCGCATCCGACTGAGCTACCGAGGTCGGCAAAATAATTGTAAAACAGTGAAAGTCACACAATCACGTACTTCTGCAGCAATTAATTAGAATTACAGTTTATTAGATATTGTCATGAATATTAAACTTACCTTTACAATGCAGTCAAACCGCTTTATAGCGCGTTTCATTTATCATTCATATGCTATTTTCGCTGTATGAATTAGAATGAAATTAGTTTTACTTTAGAATATTTTGCCCTATTGTAACCAGCGAACGTGCTTCCAGAGTAGTACAAACTGTTTTTCAGATGAATTTATTCTAAATGCGAGGATCTTAAGCCTAGAAGTGTCAAACATAAGAGAACCAGACGACAATTTCATTTTTCCTCATTAAAAAAAAACATGTGAATCGTCTGCACTAAAGGCGCTTTGAAAGGTATACATCATTTTCGTCATTCTTGCTCAAAACAGCCTTTAGAACCACATCAATGACGTCGTTTTAACAAACACTCACAAGCTAATTTTCAAGCAGAAGTAAGGAAATACAGTCGAACTTCAATAGCTCGAACACCTTTGGGACCTCGAAAATCTGTTCGAGACAGGGGGAGTTCGAGCCACTGAGGGTTACTGCCAGGAGGCATAACGAGATACTTTTGGACATCTTTTCGGTGTTTCATAATGAATATGTATGTTGTGTGTACTCATTAGAATCGCCTCATCGAGGCGATTCTAATGAGTACATACAGCATACATTTGTAAGATAAAAGACTAAAATCTCCCCACTAGTTCTTATGTAGAGGATTTCGCTAGGGGTTCAAGAATAGGTTAAACTCATCCATGATAAACGAGCCATCGGTGTTCGAGCCATCGAAGTTCTACTTTACTGCCATTTTTATCAGAAAGGAATCATGTTTACTTGTTTTGTTTGTATTGAGGTTTTACGTCTCCGTCAACACTATTTAGCTCATTTTGGAGACATTGCTTCCGTTGTGTGGGAAAATCGTGGCAATGAACCCCGGTCTTAATTATTAATTATTAATCAAAATTTGTTTAGCGAAAAGTGGGGCTAGCGAACACTCACGTAGTCTATGTTTGAAACAGAAACTAGAAAACAAATCCAATTTTTATAGAAAAATTCTATTTTTCGGCATTGAACAACAAGTTTTTTCTTTTTTCTTTCTTATTTGTAAATTTGTTTGAATTGAGATTTTATGTCCCCGTCAACACTATTTAGGTCATTTTGGAGACGTCGCTTCCATTTTTTTGGGACTTTTACCCGAAACTGAGATGAATGGCATCTCAAGCCCAAAAAGCTTATTAGCACTGGACGGTCTGACTCGCACCACTTTGCCTGGGCAGGCTTAGTCCTTCTTAACGGTTTACCAGTACTCATGTGTGGTCAGTTTCAGCTCTGCTTTGAAGCACCATGCAGACCAATATATTTCTCAAAGCCCCGATGGGCGAGGGCGACTAATTTGTAAGAGCTTAAGGCTTGAATTTACGACAGACGATTCATATGCATTGTTAAATCTTGTATTTTCTCTAAAAGATAAGAATAAAATGCTATGAAAATGCCGTTTGTATCTCGTGATTTGCACCTGAAGGATTAACCCATTTTACTGGTATGGAAAAAACTCACCTACGGCAGTTTCCAGGTCCTTCTTAGCACTTTTAACCTGTTAGCATTGCAATACACAATTCATGTATGTTGTTAACATCCGACAACAACTGTCAAGGCGCGTGTTTTAAACATGACAGATGATGTCAGGCGCTGGTGAAATATTGTCGCCTGCCTAATTATATCATTTTACCTCCTTCATACATAAGATAGATATAGCCGCAGGCAAAGAAGACTTTCTGTCTCTCGAACACATACGGAAACCGGGAAGGGACACATGTTGTGCGAACAAGATATTAAGTTGTTCGCACAAGATATTATCTTGTTTGCACAACATATAGATCTTGGGAAGTTGTGCGAACAAGATATTATCTTGTGCGGACAAGATATTATCTTGTTCGTACAACATAGTATCTTGTGCGCACAAGATATCATCTTGTGCAGACAAGATGATATATTGTGCGCACAAGATATTAAGTTGTGCGAACAACATATATTGTGCGCACAAGATAATGTATTGTGCGCACAAGATATTAAGTTGTGCGAACAACATATCTTGTGCGCAGTGAGGACAAGATAATATCTTGTTCGCACAACTTAATATCCTGTGCGCACAAGATCATATCTTGTCCGCACAAGAAGCCCCCGTCCATAGGGGCTTGAAGAAATATATGGGCTGCATGATGCTTCCACGCAGAGCTGAATCCGGCCCGCACACTAGTACTGGTAAACCGCTTAGAGGATATAAGCCTGTCCAGGAACCGCGGTGCGAGGGGGACCGTCCATGCTAATAAACCCTATTGGTTTCATTGGGCGACAGGGCTTGAGATGTCATTTCATCTCAATGTTGGGTAAAAGTCCCACAAAATTGGAAGCAACGTCTCCAAAATGACCTTTACAGTGTTGAGGGGGACGTTAAACCTCAAATCAAACAAACAAATTGTCCGCACAAGATAATATGGTGTCTGCACAAGATAATATCTTGTTCGCACAAGATAACATGTTGTGCGAACAAGATAATATCTTGTCCGCACAAGATAATAGGTTGTCCGAACAAGATAATATCTTGTGCGCACAACTTATAAAAAAAAAAAATTATGTCCCTTCCCGGGTTCCGTACGGGCATTTTTATTTTTGCTTATACGGCCAAACTTCAATTGCTCGAACACAATTTGGACCAATCAATGTTCGACCGAAACATGGTAAGTTCGAGCCCATGAGGGTTTTTAGCATAAAAAATATTCGCTTACATGGGAATTGCAAATTTGAAGCGCGTTTTTACGTGTCAGTGTCCATTTAGCTGCACAAGTTAACGGTGTGCTGTACATAGACAGTAATCTGTCAATTCCAAGATGGAAAACAATCTTAATGTTTAAGATGGAAAATCCATCTTATTATATACCCAGAAAATGTCCCGTTTACTTTGTACAGAAATTACCGGTCAATATTTTTCCATATTGCCCGTAGTCAAGTTCATATTGCCCGTAGATAAGCAGTCTCGTTCACAACAGAACTACTTTCAAATCTATGCATTTTAAGACGAAACATCGGCAGCCATCTTGTCGTGCGTATCGACTGAAAGAACGTAAACCAAAACGAATATAGGTTCTTACAAAGTGCATAAAGCGCATTTTATTCTGTGATATATGACCTACCTGCAATCTGTTTAGATTTTCAATACTTTCTTCTAAGAAATCAGAAGTATTTTGAAAGAAATATAACCGACGCTTCGGAAAAATGGCGTCTTGTGATGGGAAACGTCAATGTTTTTAATGACGTCACATCCACAAAGTTAACGTCGTCTTCACTTTGGTGCCGTTGGGCGAGGTTTTTCAGCGTGTAGGGAGACACTTATCGACCTTCATTATTTTCCATTTCAAACCACTTAAAGATATATGATATGATTTTACGTTCAGATTTCTATACCAGACAATCCTGGATTTTAGTAGACAGTTCAAGTTTTTGGTATAAAATAAAAAGGTTATTGACTTTATATTGTGAAATATTCGGCACTCGTTCATAAGGCGGAGACGCACTCGCAAGCTCGTGCATCCTTCGCCATATGAACTCATGCCGAATATTTCACAATATAAAGTCAATAACCTATAATTATCCCACTTTTACTCGTTTTCCGAGTAATTATTCACGTACTCGTCATTACATGTATTTGCGGTGATAAAGGTCCAGTTTTTGAGCTTGTTGTTCAGAGTTTCTTGATCAGACTACATACAAACTAGATAAAGTGCCCAGTGAGGCACATATACCCCCGGCCAGCGCCATCGCCTTTAATTGGAAATGACAATGTCTGTAGCGTCGACTCTTTCCATATACAGTCCGCTGAGAATAACTGCTGAGCTTCAACAAACACAAAAGTAGTATCCAAAGATGAACTTGCTATCTTTGTTGAATAATGAAAATCAAAGTTTGTGTCAATCTGGCACACTTTCACCTGGAAACAACAAACATAAAAAGGCTGCCATAGAACAGCAAAACTTAACCCATTTAGTACCAGAAACCCCGAAACGGGTACCCTGGCAAACAGTGAAGGCCCAGATCAGACGCCGCAGAACGCGGCGTCTGATCAGGGCCTACACTGTTTGCAAAAAAGTTAAGCCATTTTCCTAATCAATTTGAAGAAAACACAACCTGACACCCCTAAATTTTGAAATGGACTCCTGTTGTATATAAGGTGGAAGATTCCATTTGGTACAAAAAGGGTTAATACTTATAGCTGTAGAATACCATATAAACCAATACATTTTTATTATTACTTGCATTTGAGCCAGCGCAAGACATGTGCGCCCACCGAAGACTCAGATCAGCCTGCGCATCCATATAGTCTAACCAGAGACTTCTCTTGCTGCATGAAGTAGCATTGGGCCCTTAGCTATCCTTAGAGCGCACAACGAAGACTCTGATCAGACTGAACATGAAGTATAGGTCAAGGTGACATGGTCAACGGGTATGCAGAGATGGCATGTCAAGGAGAAGCAGTATGTGAAGCAACTATACCCGGCAAAAAAAGTTCTGCACAACTGGGGTTTTTGCCAATTTATTTTACTCACATGTTGTATATGTTTACATATTACATATCACCTTTTAGCTTACCCTTTCGGAAACAGTTTGCTTTAAACAGAATCAAAATCGCATAAGAAATGCTGGAGATTTTGGCTTGACAAGGCACCAGGGGTCGGCAGTCAAAAATGACAAATTTATTGATTTTCAATGCGATCGTTTATTACCTGTCCGCCTGTTGGCTTAAGAAGTTTAAACGCGTAGGAGCTCGTATAGGACGAAAGGCATTATTTTAATGGGTCTTTGGTTAATTTTGGTAAAAGCTGCTCTTGTTGTTGCTGCTACTGCTGCTGCAGACGTTGGCTTGTGATGTTCTGATACCTGGCTTTTGTAATATTGGTGCTGCATCCGATTTCTGTCAAAAGTCACCATCAAATTTCTTATCCAATAACATGCATGGAATTAAAAGTGCTCACCAGGCTACATGTCAAACTGCATTTTTGCATGATTTTGTAAAGATGTTCATCATTTCATTAAATCAATTTTAATTGCCCATTATTAAGCGTTTGGTTACAACAATGGCGGATGCTAGACCTTTCCGAGCTTTGAGAAAGCTAACTGATGAAGAGAGAGCCCGGACGCTTGGGCGTTTAGAGGCGGGGGCTCATCCGCAAGATGTTGCTAATCAGTTCAACGTGCATCGCAGCACTATTGTCCGCATTCATCAGCGTCATCAAGCAACGGGGGCTTTTTCCGACCGACCCAGATCCGGACGACCGAGAGTTACCACCCATCGTGAAGACCGATACATTGCTGTAACTGTAGCGAGGCGGCGTTTTGTTGATGGTCCCCGTCTGGAGAGAATGTTGAGACAACAACGAGGGCCTGGCGCACGTCAAATCTCGGTACAGACAGTCAGGAACAGAGTTCGAGCCTCGGGGTTCAAATCCAGAAAAACGGCCAGGAAACCCCAGCTTTCTCAACGGAACAGGGCTCTACGGCGCCAGTTTTGTGCACGACATGGCAGATGGAACCGACGGCAGTGGTCGGAAGTTCTTTTCCCGACGAGATTTTGTCTTCGGAAGATTGATGGTCGGATCAGAGTTTGGCGTCGCACTGGGGAGAGGCATCTTGAGCCTAAAGTCCTACCAACAACAGCTTACAACGGCGGCAGTGTAATGGTTTGGCAGGTATCAGTTCTAATGGCAGAACTGCCCTTGTCGTATTGCCCGGAAACTTGAATGGTCGTCGGTACATTGACGAAATTCTTAGACCTCATGTTGTACGGTATCTCAGACAGATGGGCCAGAACTCAATCTTCCAGGACGACAATTCTAAGACCTCATGTTGTACGGTATCTCAGACAGATGGGCCAGAACTCAATCTTCCAGGACGACAATGCGAGACCACATCGTGCCAGGATTGTCGATTGCTTCCTGCAGCAGAATGGTGTGCAGAGACTTGAGTGGTCACCGATGTCCCCTGACTTGGCGTGCATTGAACATTTGTGGGATATTCTTCGTCGGGCTGTAAACAATCGGGTCAATCAACACACAAGACTTCCAGACTTACAGAGACTTCTACTCCAATAATGGGCTGCGATTCCTCAGCATCATATACAGAGACTGGTGAATTCCATGGGGAGGAGACTTGAGTGTCGTGTGAATCTTGGTGGCTATACCCATTATTGATTATTGAGTTACAGTTCAGAAACTGTGATTTTGTCATTTTTGACAACCTATCCCATGTGCCTTCGGAGAAGCATTATTCGTGACTCAGTGATGATATTCTTGTTTTGATTTCTGTTTATTATCAGGATTGAATTAAATTTTCTTTTGGTGTAATTATTTTTTTCTGTACATTTACGTTTTAGGCAAACAGGTCGAAAAAACCCAGTTATGCAGAACTTTTTTGCCGGGTATATAATTGATAAGATCCAAACTGTTATGGTAATCTGACAAAATCAACTAGAAAAAGTGTCCATAGGACACGGATGCCCCCGCCAAAATGTCATTCAGAAAAAGGGTTTATATGTAATTGTGTGTGAATTCGGGTTTAACGTCGCTTTCAACAATTTTTCAGTCATATCACGACGGTTATTTAAGAAATGAAATTTATTTTTCTGCAGTTCATGGAAGTATGAGCGCAGTGGGTCGCGTGCAAATTAAATGAACACCGAAGGGGTTCGTGTAAACTTTGCTAGCGACCCACTGTCGTTCATACTTTCATGAAAAGCAGAAAAATTAAGTTTATTTTTTTATATTTACATTATTTGCCCCTCATCACTGGGCGAAAAAATGCCGACAATGCCACCCAGGTGTGATGTAAAAGTCACTGCCTCTCACGCGCGCACGCGATAACATCCGGAATGGGTGTTCGAGAGAGACTCACTAAGCTTGGAACTTTCATCGCAATCGAACTAAAATAAATTAGTATAAACTAAATCTCATAAAAACACAAACATTCAATTCCTCAGCCCTTGCTGGTATCACTAAATGCATCTTATCATAAGGAATAAGAATATATATGGTGTAGCAGTGGGGATCTGTATACCGGAGTTATTAGGCTTCTTAAGCGGTGGAGGGGTTGTGGCATGTCCTGTTGATCCCAGGAAAGCCCAAGATTGTTGTCCCTATAAGGACCAAGAATATATATATACTGTATATGGTTTATGGGTGGGAATCTGAATGGTTTCTGATATATGAGGCCCTTCTATGGCGTGGAGAGGAGAGGAATGGCCCCTGCGACCCCCAAGTGGGTGTGCTATTGATAAGGAACAAGAACATATATGATTATGGGGCGGGGATTTGAATGGTTTCTGAAATATTTTTTTTTTTTTTTTTTTTTTTTTTTGGTTTGGGTTTTACGGCCCTTTCAAGATTATTTCACTCATATCGAGCCGATCGTTAATCAGAGGTGGGCGAAAACCGGAGTACCCGGAGAAAAACCACCTGACCTTCCGTTGCAGAACTTGGCGTCTCACACGTGGCCCGAGCGAGACTCGAATCCACGGCGGTGAGAGACCTAATGACTAAGAGTCAGCGCTCTTATCCACTAGGCCACGGAGGCCCGTTGGTTTCTGAAATATATGGCCTTTTAAAGTGGAAGGACAGGGCGCATTGCCCTAGCACAAAGGGTCCCCAGGTTGGTGTGACTGAATGAGTCTTATCATACGGAACAAGAATATTATAGTTTATGGGTTGGGATCTGAATGATTTCTGAGATATATGGCTTTTAATGAAGTAAAGCAGTGGGGCATGACCAAGGCAGTCCGGATGACTCCCAAGCTAGTGTTATTTGAATATGTCTTATCACAAAGAAGATAATTATATATGGTTTAGGGGTGGGGCTCTGAACAGTTTCTGAGATATATAGCCTTTTGTGAAGTGGTGGGGTGGGGCAAGGCCATGGCTTGACCCGAGAGACCTCCAGGTTGACGTCAATGAATATGTCTTATCATAAGGAAAAACAATACATATGGTTAGAGGAGGGAATCTGTAAGGTTTCCAAGATATTGGGTCTTTAATGAAATGAAGGGGTAGGGCACGACTCCGGCGCATCCTGGGGGACCCCAGGTTAGTGTCAATGAATGCGTCTTATCATAAGAAACAAGAACATATAAGGTTTTGGGGCGGGGATCTGAATGGTTTCTGAGATTGATGGCCTTTTGTGAAGTGGAGGGGTGGGGCAAGGCCCCGACGCACCCAGGAAGACCCCCCAAATTGGTGTCAATGAATGAGTCTCTTCATAAGGAACAAGAATATATGGGGTTTAGGGGTGGGGATCTTTAAGGTTTCCAAGATATTGGGCCTTTTATGAAATGGAGGGGTGGGGAATGACCCCGGCACAACCCGGGGGACCCCCAGGTTGGTGTCACTGAATGCGTCGTATCATAAGGAACAAGAATATATATGGTTTTGGGGTGGGGATCTAAATGGTTTCTGAGATATATGGCCTTTTGTGAAGAAGAAGGGGTGGGGCAAGGCCCAGGCGCACCCCGGGAGACCCCCAAGTTGGTGTCAGTGAATGTATATTTTCATAAGGAACAAGAATATATATGGTTTAAGGGTGGGGATCTGTAAGGTTTCCAAGATATTGGGTCTTTTATGGAATGGAGGGGGTGGGGCATGACCCCGGCACGTACCGGGGGACCCCAGGTTGGTGTCACTGAATGCATCTTATCATAAGGAACAAGAATATATATGGTTTTGGGGTGGGGATCTGGATGGTTTCCGAGTTATATGGCTTTTTATGAAGTGGAGGGGATGGGGCATGGCCCCGGCTTAACCTGGGGGACCCCCATGTTGGCATTAAAGCATATGGCTGAGAGACATTTACTCAAGGAACATTTCTATAAAAGTTTTGTCAAAATATCTGCAATAACTTGGCTGCAAATGCCATTTTTTCAATTTTCCCCATTATAAGTCTATGGAAAATCTAAGTTGCCATACCAACCAAACTAAAGAGCCAAATTTTATAAAAAAAAAAAAAAAAAACCTGTAAAGGCAAATATGGTGAATATTTCCAAAAACTCTCAGCATAATAGAGCATTCGGTTTCTGAGGAGATAATTTTTGAGTATTTGTTTTTTTTTTTTCTATTTTTTATTTTTTTTTTATTTTGGTTTCCATGGCAACCAATAGAAACGAGCAGTAGGCCTAAAATCATATGGCAGATAGTAGATTGCCTAAGGAACATTTCTATGAAAGTTTTGTCAAAACATCTGCAATGACTTGGCAGAAAATGCCATTTTTCAATTTTCCCCATTATAAGTCTATGGAAAGTCTAAGTTGCCATAGCAACTAAACTAAAGAGTCGATTTTCATAAACACACACACACACACACACACACACACACACACACACACACACACACACACACACACACACACACAAACTTTCAATCCCCCAGCCCAAGGATACTACAGATGAAATTTGGGCCCAATCGGCCCAGTGGTTTCAGAGGAGATGTCGTTTGAAAGTGTTGACGTTACAAGACGACGCAGACGACGCAGACGACGGACAACTGCCTATCCTATAAGCTCCCCCGGAGCCTTCGGCTCTGGTGAGCTAAAAACTCAATTGATGAAATGTGCTTTAATTTTCAAAAGCCTTTTGACTCTGTACCTCATCAGCGGCTTTTAATCAAACTCAAAGGGTATTGGTATAGGAGAATGCATCATAGCCTGGATAGAAGATTTCTTGCGAAACAAACAGCAAAGAGTAGTGGTAAATGATGCATCATCCAAATGGGCTCCTGTTACTTCAGGTATCCCTCAAGGAAGTGTGTTAGGCTCCATTTTATTTTTAATCTATATCAATGATTCCCAGACACTATTTATTATATTTTGAAATTCTTTGCGGATGACTCGAAATTATTTAGCTGAGGCTGCAGCAACAATGCAAGATGATGTTTACAAGTCAGTAGACTGGTCAGAAACCTGGCAGTGAAAAATTAATAATTCTAAAAGCAAACACATGCATTTTGTTTCCTGATCATGATTTTTCAGAATTTTATATGACCAAAGATAGAAGTAAGGACTCAGTTACTACAGTTCAGAAGGAAAAAGATCTCGGGGTGACATTCGACAGTAAGTTGAAATTTTCAGTGCACATATAAAACTGTGTTAAAAAAGCAAACAGAATTCTAGGAATCATAAGACGAACCTTCTCATAAATAAACAAAACCTCTTTCTTACACTAGTTCAAATCTATAATCAGACCGCATTTGGAATATGGATCCAGGGTATGGCTAACCATGTACAAAAAAGACTGCATTACAGAGAATGGCAACTTCTAAAATTTTGCCCAACCTTAAAGAACTAGGATTACCATCATTACAATACCGCATATCACGAAAACACGCCTATGTAGTCTTGACCCCCTTAAACCCCACTTTCATATAGTAAAACTGGGGTTTGCAGGGGTATACATTATTTTTCTTATTTCTGCTCAAAAACATAGACTGTGGGTACACGTTAGAACCGCCTCATCAGACTATGGGTACACGTTAGAACCGCCTCATCGAGGCGGTTCTAACGTGTACCCACAATCTATATTTTGAGCGGAAATAAGAAAAATATCACACGTTTTCATCTTAAAATTTGCGTTTTTTCGGCCGTAAAGTTTACAATGTATTTGTATAGGCGTGTTTTTGCAATGTAGGCCCAGTGTATGGGCCATCCATGTACAAAAAAGACTGCATTACAGAGAAGGGCAACTGCGCAATTACAGAGAAGGGCAACTGCGCAGACTTCGTTTTGACATGATCCAGGTGTATAGAATCTTGAACAATATTGACCACTGCAATCAAAATCAGTCGTTTGCCAGGGCCACATACCCAAGAACAAGTAAAGGGGCACTCTCAGAAACTCTATAAAAAGAATTTCCGTTCGGATATTAGGAGATTTAGTTTTTCCCAAAGACGTATTAACAAGTGGAATAGCCTTCCTGATAATGTAGTAGCTGCTGAAACATTGAACCAATTTAAATCAATGCTAAATAAACATTGGAAGACACTTCTAGTAAAATTCAACCAAGATTGCTATAAGAAATATATGGGCTGCATGATGCTTCCACGCAGAGCTGAATCCAGCCCGCACACTAGTACTGGTAAACCGCTTAGAGGATCTAAGCCTGTCCAGGAACCGCGGTGCGAGGCGGACCGTCCATGCTAATAAACCCTATTGGTTTCATTGGGCGACAGGGTTTGAGATGTCATTTCATCTCAATGTCGGGTAAAAGTCCCACAAAATTGGAAGCAACGTCTCCAAAATGACCTTTACAGTGTTGAAGGGGACGTTCAACCTCAAATCAAACAAAACAAAATACTGCATATTCGCAAACCCCAGCACAAGTACCAAAGAAGAATACCAGTTAGAGGCGAACACCTAACCGCGATCTCGATGACAAGCAAGACAAGTAAGTTAAGTAAGTGACCTAGATTTGGCCTGGGCAAACATTCTGAGCAAGTTTCATTAAGATTGGTTCAAAACTGTGACCTCTAGAATGTTAGCAGACTAATTGTTGGCTACGGACGATGGACAGAGGGTGATCACAATAGCCCATCTTGAACTTTCGCTCAGGTGAGCTAAAAACAAATCTTATGGCCATTTAACATCATGCTTAAATTGATAGCAAAATATATCCGTCCATTTACTTTTATTATTATTATTATTATTATTATTATTATTATTATTCGCTTATTATTAACCAGGCCCGTACGTAAACGCACCCCTTTTTCTGGAAAATTATCTCAAATTCGTGCAGTTTAGTTTACACCCCTAACATTGGACCCAAAATCAAGATTTTCTTAAGATTCGCACCCCCTCAGCAAAATACATTAAATTCGCCCCCCCCCCCCCCCCCCCCACACACACACACACACACCTCCCCAAACTTTTTTCAAGCCTGATAATATTAGACTGCCAAACATTCATGGTAACACAGAAATGGTTAAATTGTCAATGATTGTGCACTTTTTGAAAAATTCATTAAAATTGACAAATCATGGTGTAGTCATCATTAACACGTTAGCAGGCCCTGTCTGTATCTGCGGGTCCTTTATCTAAGGTGTGTTTTTTTGTTTGTGTTGAGATTTTATGTCCCCTTCAATACTATTTAGGTCATTTTGGAGATGTTTATTCCGATTTGTGGAACTTTTACCCGACACTGAGATCAAATGGCGTGTCAAGCCTTACCGCCCAAATAAAGGAGCACTCTAACTCGGACCAGTTTTCCTGGACAGGGTTTTATCAGTTATCCCCTATACTAACTGCATTGTAACATACTGACCTGATAAAGATTTGCTATCTCAGGACAAGTGAGCTTTATCAGGTCAACGTGATATTGCACTTCTATGAACTGGACCACTGGAAAAAATAGCCAAACTGTAGGAGTGTACAAGTTGATTAACTGATAAATAGAATACCAGGTCCGTGTCATTTGATATCAAGTTTATCAGGTTCGGCTTCGAGAACGCATGTAGAATCGCTCGGCAAGCCTCGCGATTCTACAAGCGTTCTCAAAGCCTTGCCTGATAAATTTGATATCAAATGACACGGACCTGGTATTCTCTATATACCAGCACTCAAATTCAGTCTTGGATTGTCCTTTTCCACGGCTGAAGGTGTTGATGTTTACTAAACCTTTTTGATGAGCTAGGGATTAACTTAAGTGTGTGAACTTGGTTTGGAGTTTGGACTTTGGGGCATGTCATTCAATACCAAGCTTGGTATTAACAAACATGAATGGTTTTCACAAACAAGGTTGGTATTGCGGCTTAAGCTTGGTATTCAATTCCAAGCCTAGCATTAAATACTAAGCTGCTATTCAAACCCAGACTGGAAATTCAATTTTGGAGGCTGCTTAGGTTAGGTTAGACCGGCTCCCGTCTAAATGATAATTTAGTCAATAAATATAAAATGTTTTATTTTATATATAAAAAAAAATCTTCACTTAGCAAAGCGTTTCTCACTGATTTGGCTGATTAGTTAAACTGGTAAACTTTGTAAGCTGCTAGCTGATATATACAGAATACCAGATTCATGTCATTTGATATCAAGTTTATCAGGCAAGGATTCGAGAACGCTTGTAGAATCGCAAGGCTTGCCGAGCGATTCTACATGCGTTCTCGAAGCCGTGCCTGATAAACTTGATATCAAATGACACGAATCTGGTATTCTATTTATCAGTTAATCCCCTAGTACACTCTTACAGTTTTGCCATTTTTTGCAGTAGTCCAGTTCATAGAAGTGCAATGTCACGTTGACCTGATAAAGCTCACTTGTCCTGGGTTGGCATATCTTTATCAGGTCCAGCCTCCGCCCATCGGGGCTTGAAGAAATAGATGGGCTGCATGATGCTTCCACGCAGAGCTGAAATCCGACTGCACACGAGTACTGGTAAACCGCTTAGATGATCTAAGCCTGCCCAGGCAAAGCAGTGTGAGTCGGACCGTCCATGCTTATAAACCCTATTAGTTTCATTGGGCGACAGGGCTTGCGATGTCATTTCATCTCAGTGTCGGGTAAAAGTCCCACAAAGTTGGAAGCAATGTCTCCAAAATGACTTATACAGTGTTGACAGGGACGTTAAACCTCAAATCACAGGTCAAGATGTTACAATGTAATTAAAATAGGGGGTAACTGGTAAGTAACAATCTCAGTAGCCGGGCTCAGCAGTCCTTACAGTAACAAGATCTTGTCACCAGCCTTTAGCCAGGTTATCTCAGGGGAACTGTTTTAAACGTTTGGCAACATTAGACCTATGATGGTGTTACTTGGCTAAACACATGGATGACCAACTTATTCTCTTGGACAGGGATATGTAGAAAAATTCATGTTCATCATGGAATACTATAAAATTACAATGCTGATTGGGGTTTTGTTTGGAATTCAACGGCTATTTCGGTACTGTCAAGCCGGTTAGTTAACCTAACACATCTTTCCTGTGCAGGCTAAACCAGTACAGTGTGCCACGGTTATTCATTTGCATTATCTGCTGGTTCCTAGTTTGAAGGTTATCAGTGTGGGAAAAAACAGGTAACCAGACCCCCCTGACCTTTTAAGGTCAGGGGGGTCTGGTTACCTGTTTTTCCAATATTGCCAATGTGCAAGCTGGGAGCCAGCAAATAATGCAAATATGGTGAATGTTTTACAGATAATTCTCTTTACTTTGCACGCGGACGTCATTGCGACAAGAATAGCGTGGCTATGAATAGCTGGTACCTGGATTTTGTATATGGTGAAAGGATAGTCACGTAGGAAATAGCAGGAGGAAAAAACCTGCTAGTGATACCAGACGGCATGCCAAATATTAACCAAATGCTTCATATTGTTCAGAAAATACGAGGTCTTAAAAACTTTATCGTGTTTGTAGGCGCCATTGCCGACGCCGTCAGCTGGGGTATTGAAATAGTTCTTACTGTACCTCTTTCAGTTGATTGTTTGATTTTAGGTTTAACGTCCCCGTCAACACTGTAAAGGTCATTTTTGAGACGTTGCTTCCAATTTTGTGGGACGTTTACCCGACATTGAGATGAAATAACAACTCAAGCCCTGTCGTCCAATGAAATCAATAGGGTTTATAAGCATGGACGGACCGACTCGCACCGCTTTAACTGGGCATGCTTAGATCCTCTAAGCGGTTTACCAGTACTCGTGTGCGGGTCGGTTTCAGCTCTGCGTGGAAGCATCATGCAGCCCATCTATTTCTTGAAGCCCCGATGGGCGGGGCGAATATATTATGGTAAATGGATATTCACGTGGGATATAGCAGGAGGAAAAAACTTGTACTTATACCAGTCAGCATGCCAAATATGAACTTCATATTGTTCGGAAAATACGAGGTCTTAAAAACTTTATCGTGGCTGTGGACGCCAATGCCGACGCCGTCAGCTGGGGTATTAACCCATTTGGTACCGGAAAACAGTGCAGGCCCAGATCAGACACCGCAGAACGCGGGGTCTGATCAGGGCCTACACTGTTTGCGAAAAGTTAAGACATTTTCTAAGTAAATTTTGAAGAAAACACAACCTGACAATCATGTCTGTCTGTATGAGAGTATCGCCTTCCTGAGCCACTTGTGGCTTTCTTGAAGTCATGTCGACTTAATGGGGTGCCTGAGGTAAAAACAGGCCTCCTGTCGTGTCGAGGTAAAAACAGGCCTCCACCACCAGTATGTGACAGTCAGCCTTTGCTGGGATCTGAGCACTCCAGCTCCAACCAGACCCAGGAAGACAGCCAAACCACAGCAGCCAGCCAAGGAGAGACCGCTACAAGAGACAGCACCACCAGCAACAGTGACCATATAGAGATCTCTCCAGCCACCATTACAAGACCGATGACAGCCATCGCCGAACCAGCGCCCGCGCCGACACTGCAGCGACCAACACCTCCGCCTGCACCAGTGCCTTCTTCGCCAGAGCCGTCCCAGCCAACATCGCCTGAGCAACCGAAGAAACAGCGCCGCAAGACTTCGCCGCCCAAGCCAGTCTACCAGCCACTCGCGCCGGACATGGATTTCGTAACGATCGACCAGCTTTTCCGGGTACAAGACCACTACGACTGCCAAGCTGTCCGCCGCTATAATGACCATGACATCTACCTGCTTAGCAGGAAGCCTACGGGTCGAACCTACCCGTACGCGACAGTGCTATGCCTTCCAACATCGGGAGAATGGCATTCTGTACGTGTCAAGGTCATCGGACGCGGGGGACGACGAGTTCGTCCCCGGAGCTTGGCGGTTCTACAAGCAGCACTTATGCATGGCTAAGCCGGTAGGAGATACTGAGGGCTTGTACCAACGCCTGGATCGTTACGCGCTCATCCTGCCTGCTGGTTGGGAATAAGACTTGCGACCAGTCTTCTTCCTGGACCGTTAACCGTGCGTTTTCCGGAATGGAAATCTGCATAGGCATGCCTCATTGGCAGCCTAAGTCCGATAGCCAAAATCGCGCGGCCCCAAGAGAGAGCACCGTTGACCTACTTTCCGCTCTCAAGCACAGTAGAGAAATCGCGATTTGCAGCCGAATTGGCACTGATTACTCTACATTTTTGGCTCAATTTAGACCGGCCTTCTAAATTTCTAAAACTGGCAGTGCTTCATTTTCCTTGGCAGGGCGCAGGCAGTTCAACGCGATTGACTCTTGTTGGACAAACTGCCGCGATTCGCAGCCCAGAAGCACAAAACTTACGTCTCGCTGTGGAGCTATGGAGTTCAGTCCGCTGGACCTTGGCAATAGAATATTAAAATAGTTCTTACTGTACTAAAATGGCAAAAATTGTTAACCCATATAATCCCAGCGTTCCAAATGGGACACTGGCAAACATTATAAATCATAGAATGCAGCATCTGATCAGGGTTTGCAATGTTTTTCTTAAAGTGCTGAATTGTTTGAAACTTAGCCTACAACAAACAAAATTGTTACCCCTGAAATTGGAACTATTTGAAACGTTATTAGATGGGAGATTTTATTTGTGTCTGACCAGCTTTATATGACCTTAAAAGTGCTGACTCCAAAACAAAACTGCTTGGAGATCTCAATGAAAAAAGAAAATACGGATGGACAGAGTATAAAATGGTTCATTTACTAAGTCATTTACCCTTTTAATAATCCTTTTAAATGTTTAAATAATCACTGGAAGACAAGTTGTATCAAATTAAAACACTTTATTAATTTTTTGTCAGTTAGCCTACATAAATTGTTTTACCAGTCTACGTGTATTAATTGTACGACCCGCAGAAAAAGCGACCGACTGAAGTCGGTTGATTTTCTAAGAGTGCCCTAAAATCACCGTGTCATTCCGTCATTCGGTCATTCTGTCAGTCTGTCTGTCCGTAACCCGTTTGTGAAAATTGGTGATAGTGACTTAACCGCTCGGAATATTTAAACAATTTTTGGCACATGACCAAAATGGCCGCCAAGCCATATATGGTCTGTCTGTCGGTAGCGTTCCACTAAATGTTTTCCATAGGCGACAATAGTAACCTTTTACCTGCTCCCACAAAAACTACACATACAAAACTTTTCAAACCTTACTTGTTTATAGAGCCATCCTAGCCCAACAAGTTAATGAGAAAAAATCCACATGTTGTCCGGCTCATTTTCAAGTTACAATCAACCATGTTTGTTGACCTGCTAGAACGGAGTAAATAAAACCAACATTTTTAAAGGAGGGGTGACCATATAAAATCAGCAAAAAATTTCTTTGAGCTTGCAGATATATTTATAAAACATGCATCATTTTAGTCCCTTATACCTATCATTTTCTCACATTGAAATAAAACATGGGATATATATCCAATGGAAGCAAGTCTGGTATTTAGAACGCAACTAAAAGCTCTGTCCCAAAGTGATAAAACCCGGTACCTCCCAGTATTTAGTGTAATGCTACCTGTCTGTCCGTCCGTAACCTGTTTGTGAAAATTGGTGATAGTGACTTAACCGCTTGGAATATTTGAAGAATTTTTGGCATACTGATAGATATCAATGAGATCTAACCAATGAACTTGCGAAATATTACATTCCATTTAGTATAGCCTCGCCGAGGCGAAAAATGTGAAAATTTTCGAACTGCTTCTCCTCGGAAACCGTTGGGCTGATTGAAGTCAAATTTCATATGGAGCCTCTATGGGATGGGGGAAACCAAAATTTGCTCATGGGGTCCAGGTCACATGACCAAAATGGCCGCCAAGCCATATATGGTAAAAACCCTTCAAAATAGTCTTCTCCAGAACCACTGGGCAGATTTCCACGAAACTTGATAAATAGCTTCTGGGACGTAGGCCATCATAAATTGCTAAAACGGTGACCCTGGGTTGACCTTGACCTTCTTTGTGCCTAGGTCAAACTTTGACACATATGCTTTTGTATTGGAAAAGTGAGAATGCATTTTATCCTGCAAACGATTCAGAATACAGTACTAAAGTATAAGATATATTTTTGCTCCTTACGATAAGGCACATTTATTGGGGGAACCGTTTTAGGTCCAGGTCACATGACCAAAATGGCCGCCATACCCATATATGATAACACTCATAAAGCTAAAAGCATCCGGCGGGTCGTGCACTTCAGCTGAAGCACTGGTTTCTGTCTATAAATTCAAATCTCTTTAGCAGGGGTCGCAGGATCGATCCCGGGCTTCTCCAGACTTTCGGATGAATCTTTAAACCGATCGAGGTCCCGTCTCTGTGTGACCTTACTCAGAGTAGCTGTTGGTGAGACCATGGAGGCTTAAAACCTAAACGCTCACTCACTCAAATTCTTGAGATTCTGTGTACATGTTAGAAAACTGCCTTGAATCTTCTCATGATATATGTTTTGTGAAGCGTGATAGCTCAGTGGTTGGTGCACTTGCCTCTGATGCTAGAGGTTTCTGGTTCGATCCCCGGCATCGGTGTGAAAATTTCGATGTCCGAACTCGCTCCATTGGCATCATTTGCAGGGATGAATGTCATAAAGTGCATCGTCCTTCGGATCGGGACGTTAACTGGAGGTCCCCTGTACAGGGAGAACCATTCCCTGTGCAGGAAAAATAACCCTACCGTGGGCTTTCATCCTGCAAAACTGGAGTGTATGTAATATACACCGTCTGTGTCCCCTCATGGGGTTAAGAAAGAAAGAATGTGAAAGGTTGATTCTTAAACTCAAAGCTGGAAGGTTAGGTAGGCCTATGTGAATTTTGCTCACCCTAGCAGCAATCCGGTTTTCAGTCGCTTTGCAGTCAACATTAGATTTTAGCTGTTAATGCGCTTGTGAACACCATTCTTGTTTGTTAATACCAAGCTTGGCATGCATATCATACCCCAAACTCCAAGCCAAGTTCACACACTTGAATAACTTCCCATGTATGAATGACATTCGGTCTGCAGAACGGGCCTCCGTGGCCTAGTGGAAAAGAGCGCAGACTCTTAACCATTAGATCTCTCACCGCTTTGGGTTCGAGCCTGGCTCGGGTCACATGTGAGACGCCAAGTTCTATCTATCTATTTATCTTCCTATTCTGAGTCGGTCACATTTGGCCATTACTGTTACTGTTACTGTGGAGTTCCACCCTTGGTAGGGTCACCGTATTATATACGTTCTCTTCATGAGTTAACCGACTAACTTTACTATTACATAACGAGGCAGCATAATCCCAGACCGTATGTTGTAGAGGGCAGTACGACACAAAGTCCCTGGGCACTTAGGTTCATGTCCTCGCGGCAGATGTGATCATAAGTAGCCTTCCTAGTATCGTCAGCAACCACGAAGCGAAAAGAATAAGTTTGGAATAATTTACTTAATGTTGACGGCCATATATAAACTAAGTCAAATATCACCCTTATTTGTTAATCACGATCACAGCGGCACACTGTAATGACGGGAACACAATCACCATGAAGGTCTCCAAAAAAAAGTCTGTTCAACACGAAGGTCCTGTATATGTTGAGTCTCCAAGGAAAGTCGAATGGTTCCTACACAATTGTCCAGACACCAATGCACCGGCTATCACGGGGTTACCCTACACCCTTGAATATTTATACAAATATACATATTAACCCTAATGAATGCTAGTGCATGACTGCCAGGACCTACATGAACCTGCTATACAGAAATTCTCAATTACCACATATTCATATGCTCAGGGATACACACACGGTGCACACCCAGACCGGGCTGCTCTTATACAGGCAGGCCGATCAGGGCCCCCACCCCATGCCCCTCCTACTGGCAACAAGTGTGGGCTTCGACCAGACCACTCCAAGTGGAGCAGCCTGATCAGGGCCCCCACTGGTTGCCATAACCCCTCATTGCTTCACTCCTGTTACCAGGAGATAATCCACTGCACTTCTCTTTAATGGGATAGCTACAGCAGAATATAAAGGTGTCCAGATTATTGGACAGCATACACAAAACAACTGACCAATAAAATTAATGTATTATTAAGGTGTGTCTTTACAGTCTCAACCTTTATCCTGCTGTAGGCGACAAGCCCCATCCCTGCAAACAGTGTAGATCCAGATCAGGTGGCTTCTGAAGAAGCCATCCGATCAGGATCCACACCGTCCGACACCCAGTCCATAAACACGCAGAAACAACCCGCACCAAACAACCGGACTGGCCCAGAACCAGAAACGGGTGTGGCCCAATTGAATATACAGCAGGACAAAGGTTAAAAAAAAAAAAAAAAATACTTATTATTATTATTATTGTTATTTAGATTCCACTCAACAGCTTAGTTCTCTTTAAGTGCAAGGCAAAGCAGAGATTTCTACTTAGCTTTTCCAGCTCGCGATACAATCCAGCCTGAGGCTCCACACCAGCAGGTCCCCCAAGTACTGTACAGTCCAGGACGGCGCAGCACAGACCCTCGGTATCTCCCAGAATCTGGACAGCACCCCCCGGGACAGCCCGCAACAGCAACTGCTCAAACTCCCCAATATACCCAACTCTAACCGAATGCAGGCTAGGGCACTCCAGGAGAAAGTGACTCATGTCCTCGGGAGCCCGCTTACACAGAGGACAGGTTGAAGAAACCTCGGCCTTATTAAACTTTGCACGGTTTGACTGTAATATGTATGACCCTGTGAGCATTCTGACTTTAATCTGAGCACGGCGCACATCTCTGACACTATTACTAGTTGACGCCCAAGAATTATGTACTTGACCGATACCGCACGCGGCAATGTTGAGATACTTCAAACTTGATTTTTCATTCGCTTCAGACTGCCACTGACTTTTAATATACTGATCCACCCCCTTTTTGATTGCTTCCTTTAAGGTCCCCTTTGAGATAAAGGCATCCCTAATACAGAAAATATTAGGAAGACCATACTTGTGAAGGAGGGTATTACATTGCATAAACCAGCTATCATCCTGTGTGTCTTTCACAGCCAGTTGTCGTAAAGCAATTTCATGTTCTAGAGATTCCTCATCAAACAGAACTGAAGCCATGAGTGAAAGTTTCCTTGCATCCAGTTCCTGTTCAACGGGACGTACGCCCAGGAGGCCATAAACGGCCACATTTGCGGTCCTATCCGGTAAACATTGGATTCTTCTCAGAATCCCCTTTTGTACTGTTTCCAATGCTGTGATGTCAGCTCGTCTCAGACTGCACACTTCCATTACCTCAGTTGGAAGTTCTGCAAGGGAAGGTCAGGTGGTTTTTCTCCGGGTACTCCGGTTTTCGCCCACCTCTGATTAACGATCGGCTCGATATGAGTGAAATAATCTTGAAATGGCCGTAAAACAACCACAACAAAAACCAAAAAAAAATTTAGAGAAAAGTCCATTCCCCGTCTGAGACCCCAATGTGCGAAAATTTTACTAATTATGTCCCTTGGGTACGCGAGTGGCGGGAATTTGGTCGCTACCAATTGGTGGATTTAACCACGTGTGGTTATTTATCACCGGCTTCACAGATGAATGATTAAACATCTTAAAAATCAAAACAAAGAAATTGTTCTGTCCTGATTCGAAATTTGGAACGAAACATAAATAATGGGTAAGATTAAACAAATATAATACGTCATAATTTTGGATTGGCATATGCAAATACCTCGCCGATTGTGTTGATTTCCCATTTTAATAAGCAAGTAGGCTAACGGTTTATTGTCGTCTTGTCTTGAAGGCTGAACCTTCACGGGGCCATTTTGAATATCTGTTTTCTGTAGACATTATTTTCACTGCTGTTATTGTCTTATCTTGTTGAATCTTAGCTGATACCATATCATCGAGAAATTTGCAAAAGACAGGCTACGGACGAAAAGAAAGTGCATACTGATATATATTCACAGAAGTTCCACTGATTTTATTGAGCTCCTCGGTGATCCAAGATTTTAGGCGCGAGATCATCGCAAGAGAAGCTTTTTAAATTGTGTTGTTTATTGTGTTTTGTTTATTGCAGTATATAAGTTAATATCAAAACTCCAGTGAATCTCTGAATAGGCATAATGTCTGTATTTATGAAGAAGAAAGAAGCTTTAGTAAAGTTAATCTAAAAAATAGAAACCATTAGAAAATAAGAAATTAGATCATTTAGGTGATTTTGATATATTTATTATATTTTCTATCGTCCTGTAATGTATTTTGACGCACATCTAATTTGACGCACCAACAAGTTTCTTCCTATTCTTGGACTTACGGAAGCTATTTTGCAATACCTCATCATCATTTTGGTAGAACAACATTAGAGTGTTACATCCAGGTGATTTTTGAGAAATTTGAGGTTTGTCCAGGAAAATAACAACAGTTTTAAGCTGTCTGCCCAAATCTTTAAGAGAAATCCTTAAGGCACTTTTTTCCTCAAACTGAAGCATAAAAATTTAAGAACCAAAAGGTACATCAGAAACAAACCATGCTTTCTCTGTTAAAGTGTCACCTGGTGCATTAGTTCACATGCAATTTGTTGGAATGAATTGCTATTGTATACAAAATTTTACTTTTCAAACTAATATCACGTCTTATACAAAAATATGTTGGAACTGGAAGAAGAGAAACCCGTGAAGTAATTTTCTTTGTGTTTGTATGTTGCCAAGTGTAAAGAATTCCAAAAAAAAATCTTGTCAGTGATAATGAACAATCTATTAAAGAAAATACTGACGCAGACCTTTGGTATATTACTCAATGCAAGCAAGAGAAACAAGCACCGCAACATCCCTACCCACTGAAACAAGTACATATAAATGGTGGCCATTTGCAAAATAGGATAAGATTATTTAAATTCTTTCAGGTGTCAAACAATAGTTATTCTTGTCATTTTATTTTGTTTTAGCAGACAAATTATGATCTCTGAACACAGTCCTGGCATTGCTGTTGAACTTAAATAATTATCTTGCAAGAAAAATGGCATATTGTCAGATGCGTCATTTCATATGACTGTTAGCCTAAATGACAGTCACCATGGTGGTCCTTTTTCACCAATAATTTCTACAAAGACAGTTGATGAAAAATAATTTAAATGATATGCAAAGATTTGCTAGAAGTCCACGTATGTCTTGCACAAATCCAATGTGCTTGGAGTTGCAAGTTAAATTAATGACACATCAACTAAAGCTTAAGTGCGTCAAAACCCATGAGTCTAGGCTATGTACACATGATTAAAATAATCAAATTTAAATATCGTAAAATCGTAAGAAATTAAGAAGTATTTCCATTTTTCCCGGCCTTGGCTTTTATTAAGTTTTATACCCCTCAATTTCGGAAAAATAGTTATTACAAGAAAATAAAACAATGTAGAGTGGAGCGTGATAGCTCAGTGGTTAGTGCACTTGCCTCTGATGATAGAGGTCCCGGGTTCGATTCCCGGCAGCGGTGATAAAATTTCAGTGTCCGAACATGCTCCATTGGCATCATTTGCAGGGATGAATGTCATAAAGTGCACCGTCCTTCGGATAGGGACTTTAACTGGAGGCCCCCTGTGCAGGTTAAAGATCCCTACCGTAATTACGTGATTACTGTGTAGGCTTTCATCCTGCAAAACCTGGAGTGCATGTAATATACACCTGCGGTAATGGTCAAATGTGACCGACGCAGTATCAGAAGAAAGATAGATAGACAGATGAACATTCGTGCAGTTATCATATTATGTTATTCATAATAATTTTATACCAAACTGACTACAATATATATATTCATTGTGATAAGAGACAGAATGTAAAATTTTTGGCTCGGCGGCCCGGTGCAGCCTTGGCTTTTATACTGTCATTTTTTTTTTCCAAAAAAGACTTCCATTTTCTCTTAAGCCAATAGTTCCGTTTATGACGTCATTCTTGCACATGCGCCAAGCACTGGCCGTCAATTGAAACAGCCATCGTTATTCAAATTTATTGGCGGAACTGAAAATGCTAACACTATTCAGAGATTTTGAGAGAAAATATACCTGTTTACATTGAAATAATGTGTCTAATATTTTGCTTTTATTACTGAAATTCATTTACCTGGATCCATTTTTAATTGATGAAAATCTCTTCGTGAATGACCCATGTCAATGGCTTGAGATGAATCCGGGACGTTTCGGCCGGGTCGTTTCGACCTGGGTTGTATCGGCCTAAATTTGGACCTGGGTCGTTTCAGCCTATTTCTGTGGGTCTTTTCGGCCCTGGGTCGTTTCGGCCCTGGGTCGTTTCGGCCCGATTTCATTAGATAGCATTTTTCCTGTATAAAACATTATTATTTAAATTTGGAATATTATTTAAACGCCCTGTCACATTATGTCATGGTTATGATAGCCCAAATAAAGTGTTTTAATTAATTTAATTTATTCAACAGGATGAGGGTTATATACTTTTCTTTCTACAATGATTGAATTTGGTAACGAAATCAGCAGGCAAAATCACATCCATCCACCCAAACATACATACATACATACATACAAACATTTATCTCCCCCCCCCCCCCCACCACCCATCGGGGCTTGAAGAAATGGATGGGCTGCATGAAACTTCCATGCAAAGCTGAAACAGACCGCACACAAATACTGGTAAACTGCTTGGAGGATCTAAGCCTGCCCAGGCAGAGCGGTGCGAGTTTGCCAGCCCATGTTTATAAACCCTATTGGTTTCATTGAGCGACAGGACTTGAGATGTCATTTCGTCTCAATGTCGGGTAAACGTCCCGCAAAATTGGAAGCAGCGTCTCCAAAATGACCTATACAGTGTTGACTGGGAAGTTAAACCCCAAATCAAACAAACAAATCGCCCTGACCAATTAGGGCTTGGAGAATAGATTGGGCTGCATGATGCTTCCACGCAGGGTTGAAACTGACCGCACACGAGTAAACATAAATAAAGAATAATAATAAAAAATAAATAGATCAAGATTATTTTAAAAAATAATTAAAATACCTGTTCCATAAAGGCAATGCTGCCACCGGTCACACTGAAAGGCATAGCGTCAGCCATTTACTTCCTTGTCACATGAGATGCACAATTTAGTCATTTTGAAATTTACTTCGACAATCTTTATAAGCGATTTCAAAGATAAGTGATGGGGTGGTGTCTCCGAGCACCTTATATATACATTGGTTGCCGACATTTAAAAGACTTCAGTGAAACAAATTTTAAAGCCCCCAGGCTTTACTTGCCCAGGATTTTGGAACTCAAAAGTGGGGTTGGATGTGGGGGGGGAGATAATGGTGACGATGATGAGACCAACATTAATAAATATAGTCCAAGGTTTCTGTCAAGTTTCAAGCACAACCACTTTCCATTAGGGTCTAGTTATTTCATGTTAGTGTTTATTTCCCTTTGCAGGGGTGTAAAATTCCACTCGCCCGCTCGCATTTGCGAGTAAGTTTTAGGACAGGGCGAGTAAGGTTTTCTAAACTGACCTTACTTTTTCTTCATTTTTAGCACTTAAATGAAAAGTTTAGACTATAAGGGCGAGTAAGCTTCAGGAAAATTTTACACCTCTGCTTTGGTGTCTCTGTTGTGAGCTCAGGGTTAATTGTATCGATTTCTGATCATTGCATTCACTTCTATTTATTTCCCTCTGCGTGGTAATACGGTAGAAAATACTGTTGTTGTCACAGCCAATAAAGGTACCTTTCAAGTTAATTGCTGACATAATACCTTAACCGATTAGCAATTTAAGATACAGTTTTATAAACTCATTCAGCTTGACACGCACGATAAACAAGAGCTGCAGCCGATATAGATCTACTCAAAAGATCAGAAGTGTCAGTGCAGCGAGATAAAAGATTAAAAGAATGCAGTTTATTTAGCTTGGATTTAATGATCCAACTAGAAGACGAGAACCCACTCTATCACAAACGAATCCAAACGTTCACCCTACAAGCAAGTTCAATGCGATCATCATTTCCGCCATCCAAATCATCGTCCACAAACCACCACTCCCATTTTTCTGCATGCGATCGGAAACTGACGTCATCCGACCCCAGCAACACCGCACGTATTTAACGTCATTGTTTTATTTTAATGGGGCCTATCTCTTTCAGGAAAAAAAATGTTTGGAACCGGTAAAAAATATTTTCTGGATAGCTAAACGGTTGTGGATAGATACGCGACTAATCCGCGGTTGCCAACATTAAAACATTCGACTGTTTTCGCCAGCGTCTGCTATTTGGCGCCAAAACATAACCATTCACGAGATAGTAGAATAGTCCGTTTTTACTACCGTAAGATGTAGCAAATCGTCTTAGGAGCTATTAAATCATTTTCACATTGATTGTGGATTAAATTTTATGGGATAAACGCAAATTAGAGACAATCTTATTTTCACACCATATCAAGCTTATCGATAGCGTTGGCGGTACACATTACACCAGAAATGAAATACACGCACCGCCGGGCAATAATGTTTAATTGGTAATTATATGACCGGGATTAACAATAGTGTCATAAATGAACCGTTATAAAAACATGGATGGTTTGGTCCCTGAATTGCCGACAAAGCGGGAATTATTGTGATTTACCTACTGGTCAAGCTTTACTGTATTTAAGGACTCAAAAGACTGACGATTTTTTGCACTTGCCCGACCGGGCGTCGAAAGGTCAAAGTGCACCTGCCCGGCGCGATTTCGGACTTGTCCCGGGCGGCCAGGCAATGGATTTGTCAGCCCCTGGCATGTAGTATCCTCAACTTTTTCGTATCTTTGAATTTTTTTCAATTTCATTGCTCTTTGTGTAAGGCCGATAAATTTCACAAAATGATTATCATTACTGATTTGCTTGCAATCGATTATTTGATAAGTACAATTAACTACCCAAAGTTGCGCCTAAAATAGCTGTATGAGTGGCAAACAGTGCAGACCAAGATGAGACGCCACAGAACGCGGCATCTCATGGGTCTACACTGTTTGCTCAGGCCTGTCTGTTCATATACATATAGCAAAGTACAGCATATGGTCAGAGTCATGCTCAGAAAGAAAGCCAGACAGGTAAAATTATGACCAAATCTTCAATAATTACTAATCGATTATCGATCACAATGATAGGAACGATAACCGGTTATCTTTTCAGCTCTGATTAGCCAGCGCTATCTTTGTGTTTGCAGGTAGACCAAAGGCTGAAGGAAAAAGAGGGAAGAAGGCAGCAAAAGACCCCAACAAGCCAAAACGGGCCACATCAGCCTACTTCTACTTTCTGGCACATTGTAGAGAAATTGCAAAGAAAGAGGGAAGATCAGTGTCAAAGGTACAGTCGAGCTTCAATGGCTCGAACACCTTTGGTAGTTCGAAAATCTGAAACGGGTAGTTCGAGCCACTGAGGGCTACTGCCAGGAGGTATCCGATGTACTTTTGGAAATCTTTTCGGTTTTATATAATGAAAATGTATGCTGTGTGTACTCATTAGAATCGCCTGGATGCTAATGAGTACACACAGCATACGTTTGCAAGATAGGAAATGAAAATCTTCTACATTATCTCCCACCATTTCTCATGTAGAGGAATTTCATAGGGGCTTAAGAACGGGTTCGACTCAGCCATGGTAAACGAGCCATCTGTGTTCCAGCCATCGAAGTTCTACTGTAATAAATTAGGAATGAAAAACAGAAAAGTGTACAACGAAATACAGTTTAATTTCAGTGACTTGAACACCTTCGGGACCGGGTTATGAAAATTTATTCAAGACTGGTAGTTCGAGCCAATGTGGGTCACTTATATGTTTAACCCTTTTTGTATCAAATGGAATCTCCCTTTTTGTATATAGCAGGAGTCCATCATCATCATCATCTACAAGATTTTTTATTAACATGCAGGTACAGGGGCAACGTCCACATAAGTGGGCCCCCTTCCAGGTAGCTGGCTTGCTGCACCCATGGCAGATCTTACACCAGATCTCCAGGCTTGTCAATCATGAGGATTGATAGCAGAGAGCTTCCATTCTCTGCAATCTCTTTCTGTTAGCTGCTTCCAGGTCATCTTGGGCCTTCCTGCCAGTTCCTCCAAATTTCAGCAAAAGTGGGAAATAGTGGGAAATATGATTTTTGTTTAATTATTTCATAGTAAACACTATTAATATCTGTAATTTAATTGAAATAATGAACAGTTAGCTATTTTGCAATATGCCTTCCCATACGTATGTCATAAGTCTGCTTTTACTCAACCAAACACAAGCATAAATATAAAGTGATCTGTTGTTATGTAGGGTGCAGGGAGTTATTTAAAATCACTCATATGCTTAAAAAGATAAAATACCATAATGATCCCAATATTTGGGACTGACATGCCTTGGCAAACAGTGCAGACCTCAGAATCACTTAGCTTCTTTAAGAGAGTTTGCCATTGGAACTACATGTTTTGTATGCTTTAGTGTAACACTTAACCACACGGTTCAATTTTTTTTTTTGAGATTTACAACAACTCTTCGGATGTTTGAATTTTAAGGATGTTTACACTAGAAAAGGTTTGTTTGCAAGTTTGTCAAGTGATCATTCTCCTAATGCTAAAAGGTGTGATAATTTAATTGTTTGTTTGAGACAGGTATTAAAAGAACATACATGTAGTTAATTTAAGCACAAAAGGTTTCTTACCTAAGTATTAAAATTACATGTATTTACAAGTCAAGGGGAAATAGCTGAAAGTTAAAAACTAATATTTTAGAATCACGTTTGAAAAGGAATTACAGTCAAACCTGTATAAGAGAGCCACTTTTGGGAATGGAGGAATTGGCTGTTATACACAGGTGGTTGTCTTATGGAGGTTCAGCCAGAAATGAAATTCTTAATGAAATATGTCGCCGCACTATTATTACCATTTCGGGGCTTTTGTTCAACTAATAATTGGGTGAGAAAATAGCAAATCACATTTATTCATTTGTTTTATGCATTGTTATGCATACTAATTCTATGGCACAAATGTTCTCTGTATCTGATCTTTCCCAACACCAAATTCCTCTGCAACCTTTCTAGAACTCTGGATTCTATCATAGAGTTTTATTGCTTCGACCTTTTGTTCCAATGTGAGGGTACGTTTTTGCTTTGAACTCATGATGCCGCTGAAAAAAAAAATGGAATTTTTTAGCTAAAGTTCCAAGTCGAAGTGTCGCCCACAAATATGAGCTATGAAAAATTAGTGTAATCCTCAATAGAAACAAGTATTAATGTTAAAAATCATGTATTTTATGTAAGATCTAGCCAACAACACGAAGTAAGGCAGTTCGATGTACTGGGGTAATCGAATTTCGCCAACGTGACCGTAAACACTGGTGCAGTATGCATGAACCCATATTTATCTGATAGAAAACCCTTTCATCAAAAAAATACTGACCTGATCCAACACAAGGGAAGCTTTTACGGCATTAAAATAGCGATGTCTATCATCAAAACCTTCGCTATTTCAGACCACTCAAAATCCGCCATCTTGAAAAATAGTAAGCGAATTTCGCCAACTTTTGAAATCCTGATGAAAGGGGCACCCGAGGGGGTAAAATTATCCGCTTTCAACTTTATCAGACTAGAAATGTGTTTCATGAGTGATATGAGCAACTTTGGTTTGCAAGACAAACAGAATGTAACAGATACCTATTCAGTTTTGTCAAATTATGTAAAAAATATCCTCATGTTAATATCAATGGAATTCCACCATCTTTGTTGTCATTAAAAGTTTGGAGTAAAATTGACATAATTGGATTCAATTGTCAACACCAAGCAATTTTCCGACTAGATAATTGGATTATCGAATTCAACAGGTATGGGGTGGCCGTCTTTTGAAGAACAATTAGCGTTTTGGGAATTGATTTACTGGCCGATGGCGCATTTAAAGAGGTGGCACTTTTATGCAGTTAAATTATATAGTGAAAATCATCGGGAATGTTTCATACTGGGGCCAAAATTAAAAAGGTGTTGGTTTGCTGTTTACCGACCGACCCGAAATTTTCGTGCGACCCGAACATTTTTTTTGCCGTCAAAAAAAAAAAAAAATTTTTTTCCGACTCGTTCCGGTAACGTCCGGATTTTAGTCCCAACGTTTCTTTTTCCATATTTGAGTTCGTGTCGCATCATTGTAACGGGTGCGTGATCCGCCTCAGCTGACCAGGGCTTCCCATAGGCGGACGTACGGCGTATATTACGTTCTGAAATCGCTTCCGGACGCCCAAATTAAACATCAAAGGCGTCCCGCGGACTCCCGAAAATTTCTCTGTACGGCCAAAAATCTTTACCGAGACGTATAAACCCGCACACTTTTAGCGGTTTGTAAAAAGTTTGCTCCGCCTTTTTAGCTGAAACCGCTATCTGTGTTTATTGAGTACTAAGGACGTCCCATTTTCTGCCTGCGCGGTAATATATTGACAGTCAGAATCACGTGCGTCGGCACACCTTTGATCGTCATCGGTGTGTGAAAAACGTGTCGAGGTGATTGCTCGGTTTTTGCATATAATTAAACGGATTAGTATTTGAAGATGAACCAATTATCTCATTGACGATAAGTGTTTTTTATAATCCTGTAAACTTGTTACTGTTTAAATTAAAGCGGGTCGTAATTTAGTTGTTTGGTAGTGAAATTATCATTACGCTAATAGCGATGCAAAGTGTGACAATAGTTTCAAAGATTGATACGCATTTTTTTTCTTGAGTAATTAGGTGAAATGACGAAAATAATTTATAAAATCCAAAAAGGTAGCTGCGACCGCCGTTAGATTTTGGCGCCTCGAAAATACGTTAAACCGGCGAAGGTGACCAGGCCGGTGCGTCAGGGTCCGAGCTGCAGTCTGAGATTTCTCTGTACGGCCAAAAATCTTTACCGAGACGTATAAACCCGCCCACTTTTAGCGGTTTGTAATAAGTTTGCTCCGCCTTCTTAGCTGAAACCGCATTCTGTGTGGACGTCCCATTTTCTGCCTGCGCGGTATTATATTGACAGTCAGAATCACGTGCGTCGGCACACCTTTGATCGTCATCGGTGTGTGAAAAACGTGTCGAGGTGATTGCTCGGTGTTTGCACAAAATTAAACGGATTAGTAGTTGAGGATAAACTAATTATCTCATTGACAATAAGTGTTTTTTAATCCTGTAAACTTGTTAGTGTTTAAATTAAAGCGGGTCGTAATTTCTAAAGGCGTTTGGTGAGATTATCATTAGCATTAGCGATGCATTGTGTGACAATAGTTTCAAAGATAGATACGAATTTTTCTTGAGTAAATAGCAGGTGTTCACTAGGTGAAATGACGAAAATAATTTATAAAATCCCAAAATTTCGCCGCGATACGTACAACCGGCGAATGTGACCAGGCCGGTTCGTCAGGGTCCGAGCTGCAGTCTGATCTGTATGTTAGCCAAAAAGCCAAAAAAAACAAACAAAAAAAAAAAACTACCGCTGACTCGTCTAAGTCTGCTCCAACTGACCAATGTTGCACGTGTTTCTGCCTGTTTGTCTGAAGCATTTCTGAGTGTTTAGAGTACAATAAAGACTCGAAGCTTATGTTTTGCAAAGTTTAGCAAAAATCTTTCACAAAAGAATTTCTCTTTATTTCTTTTTAATCCATATATGACAATGGGTGTCGGGTTTGTTTTATTTGTCTTAAGTTCTACAAACAGTGTAGACAGATCAGACGCTATGTTCTGTGGCGTCTGATCTGGGTCTACACGGTTTGCTTATGACTCAAAAATGGGCCACTAGGCATATATGGGGATGGGTAATGCGGTTGTTTTCTTTACTATTTTTTTTTCGGGGGGGGGGGGGGGCAAGGGATTTTTACTTGGAAAGTTATATGATTTATACAGGCCAAGCAAAAATAGTTTTCTTTTTTGTAAGCACTCCTCTGCACTGTACTGACCGCATGTATGTCACATAGTTATGAGTAGTTTTAACTTCCTCACAGAGCTTTGCTTGATTGTTTTGAATTTAACGGCCCAGTCAACACTATTCAAGTAATTTTTGAGCCGGTCAGTTTACATATCCACACTTTACTAGCAATCAAAAAGAAATACAAGTGATTAAAAATGCAAACAAGAGATTCATAGATTGAATGATATATATTTCTTCATCAAAACAATTTTACGATCCGCAAACACCTTGATTAAAAATTGTGACTTCCTGAATTTTCCAGTGGGACTTCCAGATTTCAAGGGTAGGAAGTCTGGGACTTCCTGAATTTGGGAGTTAATGGAAGCCCTGTTAAACTTCATTCAATTGTCAATAAGCGTTTCGATGACAGATCGTCTCTAGAAAATGGCCGCAAAGGCACCAAGTGCCGAAGCTACATTCTGCGTTTCGGTTGAAGTTCAAAAAGCACAACACAAGCGGATCACAGTTGTCAAAAATGTATTAAAGCGTTTGCCAACTTTTCACACATAGGAGGACTTGTTTAATGACGCCATTGAAAACGATTTATTTTTTCCTTCCACTGTTCAATTACAAATATCAGAAAGAACTTCTTGCTCTTAAGTTTCACTTTTTGGCAGCAAGACCTGGAAAATAATGATGCAGTTGTTAGCAAGTTTATATTTTAAGCAAGTTTAAAGATATCAAGAACAGAAACATGCATCAAAGTTATGCAAATCATATGCTTTGTCTATTTCGGTTAAAAAAAAAAAACGAGGGAAAAAAAAAAAAAAAGCCGACCGACCGACCCACTTTTACAAGAGAAAAAAAAAAAAAAATAGCCGACCGACCGACCCACCTAAAATTTTCTGGGTCGGTAAACAGCAAACCAACAATTTTTTAAGGTTGGCCTGGCGCTTTTACACAGGAGGCGCTCTTATAAAGGTGGCCGATTCGGCGATTTTGACTGTATATACATTCTATATGAAGACAAGGGACTATAGATCTTAAAGTTATTCCATACAAAAAAGGCTGGAAAATTCATGACTAAGTGCATGTTAACTTTGCTAACTGTCATAAGGACTAGACAAACTCAATGTTTTTTTTTTTGTCATTGCAAGCAGACAAGTGGAATTTTCAAGCCCTACATGAACTTGAAATAATTTTGCTTTCAAATAGCTAGGTAGTTGGGGTATATTAAGCAGTCTCAATTGGTACCACCTATGTAAATACATATTTCCCCGGGAATTCCCTGTATGTCCCGGGAATTCCCTGTATTTCCCGCCGTCCAGGGAAATATGAGTATTTCCCGCTTTTTTGCCAACCTTGAGAGAAAGCCTTCTTAACCATATCAATAGTGATTGGGATGGGTGGCCCTTCCACTGGTGGTTCATCAGACAGGTGGTCTGGGTCCCAGTTGAACTCAACATTGAGTAGCCTTTGGTAGTGTTCTAACCAGGCCCTTTGATTTGAGTCTTCACTCATTGACGGAAATGAATTGGCTGACTTGAAAGCCAAGTCAGCATTATCGTTAACTGTTACAAATTTAAAAATTCCTGTCTCTGATTTCAAATCAAACATCAATCAATATATAAAGAAAAAATGTCAATCTATTTGGGACAATGAAACTAATAATAAATTGAATAAAATCCAACCTAATTTTTACAGTAAAGGCTCTTTTTTTGAACTATAGCCGAAAAGATCAGACAAAAATTACGAGATGCCGTATTGGACACACAAGACTCACTCATTCCTACATTTTAAAAAACGAACAAGCACCTTTCTGTATATCTTGTAACGAACCGTTCACTGTTAAACACTTTCTCATCTCATGTATTGAATTTAACCATATACGTTCTAAATATTTTAACATTACTACGATGAAAGATCTTTTTAATAATGTACCTTTTTATCAATTAATCAATTTTCTTAAAGAAATCGGTCTTTTTAACAAACTGTAATTATTAATTTTAATTGTTTAATCTTCATTCTTGCACAATTTTATGTATAATATATAACTGTTTTAGAACGCTATATGCCCTGTTAGGGTTGAGCGTCTTTAAATAAATCATCCATCCATCCATCCATTCGCTTATTGACATCCATCCCAGTGATTTTTTTACCCCTGCGTCCAGGACGCACAAATAGGACTGAGGACGCACGATCATAAAATATGTGCGTCCGTCGGACGCAAATATTTCATAGGCGAAAAATCCAACTTTCGTTTTCACTGCTGTAAATATCGGCGGAAGTGATAAACTTTTACCGAACCTTCAACTGCCCACCGAAAAATCGATACAGGTACAATTTAATGATCCAACCACAAGACGAGAATCCCCTCCATCCAAAATAAGCCCAAACTTTCACACAAGCACGTGTTTAATGCCATTGTTTTAGTTTAATGGGCTGTATGCTGTTCTTAAAAATTGTTTGGAACCCGTAAAAAACGGTTGTGAATGGAAGTGGATAGAAAACAGGGCTTTGCATTGCCCCCGAATTATCCCCAGCAGCTCCAACAACAGCGTTTGACTTTTCCAGCCAAGCCGAGCGTCTGCTATTTGGCGCCAAAACATAACCATTCACGATCCGTTTTTATAATGCATACATCTACCGTTAGATGTAGCTAATTGTCTGAGGTGCGAGTAAATCATTTTCACATTGATTGTGGATTAAATTATATGATTGGGGAATAAACGCAAATTAGAGACATAACTTGACCATATTTTCACACCTCGTTCAAGTTGGCTTATCGCCAGAAATGAAAGACACGCACCTCAGGGCAATCATGTTTACTTGGCAATTATATGACAGGGATTAACAATAGTGTCATAATTGAACTGTTATAAATACACAGACGGTTTGTCTCTGAATTGTCGACAAAGCAGGACAGTGCAGCACAATTATTGTGATTTACTTACTCTAGTTTTACTGTATTTAAGGACTCAAAAGACTGACAGCTTTAGAAGATTTTTTTGCACTTGCCCGACCGGGCGTCCTAAGGTCAAAGTGCACCTGCCCGGCGCGATTTCGGACTTGTACAGGGCGGCCGGGCAATGGATTTGTCAGCTCCATTGTGCATGAAGTAAATTTCATGCACATGTTGCGGTGCGCATTTATCGAAAACGAAAGTAGAAAACATTACGGAAAATAGACTAAAAACATACACTTTAGCAGGATTTCTTTGGGCTAGTAAACAATAGGGATGTAACGATAGTCAAAAAATGACTATTGCGATAGTATTGACATTGCAGGAAGAACCATTGCGATACTATTACTATTGCTGACTACTATTGCGATACTATTGCGATACTATTGCCTGAAACAAATTTTCTTGTTTGAGAAGGAAATAAAAACTATTTAATCCTTCAGACTGTTGTCTGTGTGCTTTATCTGCATACAAGAAATAAACAAGATAATTTACACAAGAGGGACACCTGTTGTAAACTCCTGTTTGCTTTTCTGGCTGCCCTTCATGAAGAGGAAACAGCTCCCCAGGAGCATATTTTTTCCTTTAAGTGTTTATCCTTCAAGGAGAGCCGGGAGACTCATTTTAAAAGAAGTAGCCAATTAAAATGTATCAATTCACAGTGAGAAAGTGAAATCAGTTTCTTAATCAAAATAAATGTAAGCTCTTCACGAAGGCAATGAAATCGTTGCTTGTCTTCAAAAACACTTCAAACATGACAAAGTGTCTAAATGCACCTCAACCTCGTTATAACACTGAACTTTGGGTCCAACCAAACCGACCATGTAAGTTAACCGAATCGTGTAATAAACGCCGGATATGCAGTCTCTTCTATAATTACACTGTAAACACAAGCCTCCGGCGCTACCGATAAGCCTATAATGTTCCGCGTGACAAGGTGTGAAAATAAGAAAAAGTTATGTCTATAATTTGCATTTATCCCTCAATCATAAAATTTAATCCACAATCAAATCGCTCCTAAGACGATTAGCTTCATCTATCGGTAGATGTATGCATATTAATAAAAACAGACTATCCTACTGCCTCGTGCATGGCTATATTTTGCCGCCAAAATAGCAGACGCTTGGCGGGAAAAGTCGAACACTTTAATTTGTGTAAACACATCTGTATGCTGTTGTTGGTGACACGGATCGAGCTTCCGGGTATAAATCGGAAATTGTGCAGGGCGCTGTTTTCTATCCACCTCTATCCACAACCGTTTAGCTGTTGAGAAAATATGTTTTACCTGTTACGAAAGAAATACGCTTCATTAATATAAATAGTAGATAGCTGAAAACCTGTGTCAGCAATGCATACGATTCAGAATCAGAATTGTTACCGATGACACGTCAAACGAATCAATACACCAGAACCTGTGTTTTGGGAAGTTTGATTTGAATCTTAAGACCGAAAATCAGTGTTTCGGTACACAAGCGATCGCATGCGCTTGTTAAACGGAACACCTTTGAAATCAGGGCTAAAGAATTTTTTTATCCAAATCGGCCCCGGTCGACCGATAACGTAACCAGTAACGTGCCGAACATGCCTTACAATGTCATCCCGACATTCTTGCATCTGCCAACTTATCCATCATTTTCATTGTGTAATGGTTTTTTTCCAAACTTTTCCATCATTTTCATTGTGTAATGGTTTTTTTTTCCAAACATCATTTGTATTTTTCTTTTGGTGTTTGGTAAAATCTTTTAAAATATTTTAGCAATACATGCAAATAAACAGAAAATCGTACCACGTTTTTAATTTCTTTAATTGTTTTCTAGTGCGGTATTTCCTTACACGGTGTCCAAGATTCAAAATTAATTCCTCGGCTGTATAAACATGTCTGGATGCCCAAATAATAAACGTTCTTTGCAGGACGACACGTATTTCATTTCCTTTGATGTCTGTTATTGACAAAATAAGAATCCACTAAAACATCAACCAGAACGTTTTTTTGCATCTTTTGAAGCGGTAGTGACACGTGCGGACTTTCCATGCTTCATGTGCTAATTAATGCGGGCGGCACCCTTTGATAATCAATACCACTGTGTAAACACGCATTAATTATCGCTTTTCTTATCACTGGCTTACAGACAGCTTGCAGATTAGCGTAATCAAAATATGCGTGGTCGTCCGTGTCAACTATTTCGAAATCAATTATCATCAAAGTGCTGTTGACATATGCTTCAGAAAGTTGTAAATTTACCAGTTCAATGAAGGAATATTCAGCGGTCTGACCTTATACCGACATCGGGTGTTAAGTGGATAATGTGTAACAAGATAGGATGCATAAACACAGTGTACCTGCAGGCTACCGCCAAATCAAGACCGCCAAATCACGAGTCGGCTAATTTTATTGCCTTTATCTGGCGGCAAGCAGCCGTTGTCTCCCACTGACACACAGGAGATTATTGGATTATAATTAGGACAATGTACAGTTTGACGCTTGACCGGGTACAAGACGTAGGTGGGAATAAAGAATATAAATTATATAAGAATGAAAACAACTCCGGGAATTATTTGAAAAACTTGTGATATAGAAAACTATCGAAACTATCGATAGTTCAAAACACTATCGGCGATAGTCATCGATGTTTAACTTTACCATCGATGCAGTACTATCGGCCCAGTGCCTATCGCAATGCATCGATGGTCCGATGCATCGTTACACTCCTAGTAAACAACACAAGTTGATGATTGATTCTGTTTATTGCAAATAATAGATACTAGACCACATTATTTTTAACTATGAATAATGGCATTTTATAATGAACCAATCTTTTTTTGTACTTCTTTTTTCCCTCCAAATATTGGGACTCGTACTTTCAGATTTGGTACGCACAGTTTTTTGGTTGAGCGAGTCCCAGGACGCATAGTTGAAAATTTGTAAAAAAATCACTGCCATCCATTCGCTTATTGACATCTCCCCTGCATCATTCTTTACTGGTTTGTCACCTACAACATCGGCATTCTCTCTTCTCATCTGGTTCAGGTTAGCAAGGCGGTATACTTCTGAGGACTTAGGGTCAATATACTTGTTGATCTCCTCAGCTTCTTGGCAAGCATCATGCACCGCATGTCTGGCTATGCATTTGGCACTTCAAAATTTAGGGGTGTCAGGTTGTGTTTTCTTCGAAATTTATTTTGAAAATGGCTAAACTTTTAGCAAACAGTGGAGGCCCTAATCTGGCTTTCCGCTATTGATGTTTCCATTAGGTCTGTTGTTTCATGTTTGTGTTTCTTTCCCTTTGGTGTCTCTGATGGGAGCTGTGGGTTAATTGTATTGATTCCTGATCATTGCCTTCACTTCTATTTTTAGCTCACCTGTCACATAGTGACTAGGTGAGCTTTTTGGATCACTGTTTGTCGTCCTTGCGTGTATAATCTTTTCTTGTGAACACACTTGAGGTCACAGTTTGGGACCAATCATCATCAAACTTGGTCAGAATGATCATCATGGCAATATCTCGGTCAGTTTCGAATATGGGTCATGTCGGGTCAAAAAGTAGGTCAGAAGGTCAAATCATAGAAAAATATTGTGAACACTCTAGAGGCCACAGTTTTGGTCCGATCGTGATCAAACTTGTTAAGAATGATCGTCTGGACAATATCTGGCTCAAGTTCGAATATCGGTCATGTCGGGTCACAAAGTTGGTAAAATCATAGAAAAACATTGTGAATACACTAGAGGCCACAGTTTTGGTCCAATAATCATCAAACTTGCTCAGAATGATTATCTTGACTATATCTCGTTCAGGTTCGAATATGGGTCATGTCAGGTCAAAAGGTAGGTCAGTAGGTCAGATTGTTGAAAAACCTGGTGAACACACTAGAGGCCAGTTTTGGTCCGATCATCATCAAACTTGCCCAGAATGATCATCTTGACAATATCTCAGTCAAGTTCGAATATGGGTCATGTCAGATCAAAAAGTAGGTCAGTAGTTCAAATCATAGAAAAACCCTCTGGACACACTAGAGTTCACAGTTTCGGTCTGATCATCATCAAACTTTCTCAAAATGATCATTCGGCGCCGGCTTGGTCAGTATGACCTGTTTTCTGTATTGTAGTACGTCTATCCTTCAACTGTGTTCAGTGTTGACTCCTGAGTGTAGCCTCAGGCCCTGGAAAAATAGGAATTTAGACTGTTTGTTTTAACCCTTAAGTTCCTGTACTTTCAGCAAAGAGTGTGGACCCTGATCAGAATGATTAGATGGAAGCCATCTGATCTGGATCTACACTGCAGAGGTTAGGTTTGTAGTGTTCAACGGGATAAGTGTTCAATCCCCTTCCCAGACACACTTAACTCTTATCATGCTGTTCACAACAACCCCTATCTTTGCAAACAGTGTATATCCAGATCAGATGACTTCTGCATATTCATTTAAGCCACACCCATATCTGTCTATCTACTTGATGTAATCTATTGCTGCAAATTCATAAACTGAATGCCAAACAGTGTAGATCCTGATCAGATGGCTTCTTCAGAAGCCATCTGATCTGAAGCCATCTGGTCTGGATTTACACTGTTTGCAAAGATAGGCGTTGTCGTGAACGGCAAGATATGAGTTAAATTCACATATTGAGCCAAAAACTCCATCGAACTCCAACTTTTCCGAGTTTCACTCTAACTTTTCAGATTTGAGTATTTGACTCCAATTTGTACCAAGGATGGACTCTTAAACCCCTGTTTTCAAAATCCTAGTGAGAACTCTAGATTCTTTGTACATGTGTATTTTCACTTTCAGATTGCAGAATTTACTAAAGAATGTTCAGCACAATGGCGAGACATGGACGAATTGGCAAGAAAACCATTCGATGCCAAGGCACTACAGGACAAAAGCAGATACGACAGAGAGGTAACATTTACTACAAGTACAAAGTATCACAAAGCCTCTAACCCCATTTTTGTACAGGAAACCCCAAAACGGGTATCCTGGCAAACAACCTCAAAAACAGTGCAAACAGTGCATGCCAAGATCAGATGTGGCAGAACGCGGCGGCTGATCAGAGCCTGCACTATTTGCTGACAAATTTTCATCAAAAACAATAAAAATGAAAAATATATAAACTGAATGTCAAACAGTGTAGATCCTGAGCAGATGGCTTCTTGTTCAGAAGCCATCTGATCTGGATCTACACTTTCCAAAGATAGGGGTTGTCATGAACAGCAGGATAAGATTTAAGTTCACCCTTGCATCTTTTCTGCAAGCATTTGTGTTTGACCTTGACCAGATTTCATAGTTTGTTGACTTTGTGACCCCACAGGTGCGACAGCCTTTTGCAGAATTCTTGATCTGTTTCTGGAGTTAGGGCCTTTTAAAGATAATAAATAGTAATGTCAGTCATATATTAAATGAAAACCACTTGAACTATTTTCATGAAGCTTTATTAGTCCCCGCCCATCAGGGCTTGGAAGAAATAGATGGGCTGCATGATGCTTCCATGCAGAGCTGAAACCGATCTGCACATGAGTACAGGTAAAGAGGATCTAAGCCTGGGCAGCAATGTGAGTCAGACAGTCCATGCTTATAAACCTTATTTGGTTTCATTGGGTGGCAGGGCTTGAGATGTCATTTCATCTCAATGTCGGGCAAAAGTCCCACAAAATTGGTAGCAACTTCTCCAAAATGACCTTAACAGTGTTGGCTGGGACTTTAAACCTCAAATCAAACAATGAAAAATCATGAAGCTTTTTAAATATGCTATTTAATTATCACAAAATACCCACCTTAACTGTTTCTGAGGTCATCTAATATTATAAACTGCTTAGGCAAGTCCTGAGTTCATGCATACTGCAGAGACTGAAACATACCCCAAAGTTGTAAAATATTGTTCATGCTCAGCACAACTGAGCATGATATTGCTGAAAATTGGTTTGTGTGACTTGCAAAGTCCGGTGAGCATTAGTATCTGAGCAGTCTAATCGCTCTTTATTAACCCTTATCTTGCTGTTTACGACAACCCCTATCTTTGGAAACCATGTAGATCCAGATCAGATGGCTTCTTCAGAAGCCATCTGATCAGGATCTACACTGTTTGACATTCAGTTTATGATTTTGTAGGAATAAATTACACTAAGTAATCTGATTGATTGAAAGTCAGAAATCGGTGTGGATAAACTGAATATTCAGCAAGATAAGGGTTAAAATCAGAATTGTGGGTACTTCTTAGAATTGCCTTGATGATGTGATTATGACAAGTAGCCACAGCATAGGTTTCTGAAGAGAAATAAGGAAAATTGTCCCATTGTAAACCTTGTCACTGGTTTAGTTACTTACCTCATAGACCATGGGTTGTAAGTTCAATTGGAGGCTTCTCCAGGCTTTCAGAGGAGTCTTTAAACCAAGGTTCTCCAGGCTTTCGGAGGAGTCTTTAACCCTTATCTTGCTGTTCACGACAACCCCTATCTTTGCAAACAGTGTAGATCCAGATCAGATGGCTTTTGAAGAAGCCATCTGATCAGGATCTTCACTGTTTGACATTCAGTTTATGAATTTGTAGTAATAAATTACATCAAGTAATTTGATTGGTTGATAGACAGAAATGGGTGTGGCTAAAATGAATATTCAGCAAGATAAGGGTTAAACCAAGGTTCCATCTTCACATAACCTTACTTGTTGGTGGGATGTAAAACACAAGACACACAAAACAGTATTCTTTGATTTGAGGCATGGGCTACTTTGTCATTTAACACTGGGTTCTACTTGTTTTAGATGAAGATGTATGGTGGTCCTGGCAGCAAGAAGGCTAGTCGTGATCCAACTCAACCAAAGCGTCCGCTCTCAGGGTACTTCCTCTTCCTGGCAGATTTCAGAGCAAAAATGGCAAACTCAAATATGGAACACAAAGAAATCCTCAAATTAGGTTGGTATGTCTTTACATTGCATACGCCGTTATTAAAAGAGCCTATACATAAACTTACAAATGAGATCTACACAGTGATTTTTTCTTATGGTTAGAGGACTCATTCAGGGATCGACATTAAGCCAAGACCGATAGACATTGTATAGTGAAAAGCTGGTCAGGTCTAGTATTAATATGATGCAAGATAATTAGATGTTGCAAAAATAAAGTGTTACCCGATATTCTGTGGATATGATCCTTCAAAAAAAAGATGGTCTGCACATGCACAATGCCCATTTCTTTGCAATACCTTTCTTTGCATGTATTGCAAGACATCTCTTGAGCAGAAATGTACGGGCAAATGCCAGTTTGTGCAATTCCTAGCTAGACGTCGGATGCATATGTCTACAGCAATCTTTAAGCTCAGTAGCCCCCAGATGATAGTGAGTGTAGCCAGAAGTTGGTTACCAGGTATCATATAGCTAACTTTTTTGATCAAGTATATTTTTGCAACTGTTAAAACATTTTTGTTAAAAAAATTGTCCAGGAACAAAGGGGCGTTCATTATCATTAATGCATCATTCCTTTTGGAATGAACATTTATGATGGACACGGAAAATATTGAAAACTCCAGCTGGCAAATGCAGCAAAAATGGCAGTTTTTGGTTTCTAGAGTCATACAAATTGCTAAAAGCAGGCAAAAAGATTCATTACATGTATAATATTTTTTTTAGAAACAAATAAAAAAAAAGTCTTTAACTTTGCCTTTGTACATGTACAGCTGCTGTTTAGAATGCTATACGACTTTTCGTGTTTTGTTTCTTTAAAAAATAATGCATGTCTTAGTGAAAAGGGGGACAAAGTTATTAATAAAATTGTGTTTTGTTTGCAAGCCTACTGTATGGGGAATTAATGGGTGATGCAGTCTTGTGTTAACCCTTATCTTGCTGAATATTCATTTAAGCCACACCCATTTCTGTCTATCAACCAATCAAATTACTTGATGTAATGTATTGCTACAAATTCATAAACTGAATGCCAAACAGTGTAGATTCTGATCAGATGGCTGGATCTACACTGTTTGCAAAGATAGGGGTTGTCGTGAACAGCATGATAAGAGTTAATTTCATGGACACTGCAGGTAAAGAATGGAGTGAAATGGCGTTAAAGCAACCTTTTTTTATTTATGAAATGTTTCGTTTTTTCTGTACAGCGGGTAAAGAATGGGGTGAAATGCCAAATGAATCAAAGTTACCATATGAAAAACAGAGCCAGGAAGAACAAAGAAAATATGAAGTTGCAATGGCAGAATGGAGGCGGGTAAGCATATCTGCATTCAAAGGTTTCATATATTAACCCATTTAGTACCGGAAACCCCAAAACTGGTACCCTGGCAAACAGTGCAGGCCCCGATCAGACGCCGCAGAACACGGCGTCTGATCAGCGCCTACACTGTTTGCAAAAAGTTCAGCCATTTTTCGAATGAATTTTGAAGAAAACAACCTGACACCCCTAAATTTCGAAATAATAAAATAATAATAATAAAAATAATAATCGACCTTATTTATAGAGGGTAACACATTTAGTAAACTAGTACTAATCTTCCATGTGGCCCTCTTTTCCTGGGTAGAAACCAGTACTAAGCAATGTGGATAAAGTCTCTTGCTCAAGGAAACAACACTTGCCACTGGTGGGGTTCGATCCCGAGTCCGATACTTTACCACTGCACCACAGCGCTCCACTATGAACTCATGCTGTATATATAAGGAGGAAGATTCCATTGGGTACAAAAAGGGTTACAGGGAACTGTATACACATACAACTATTTCAAAAACATTTTTGTCTCCGGTGTCAAAAGGGATTTCCTATAAATGAGATAATTCTTTTAACCCACCAGATGCCAAGGAAAACAGATTCAGAAAATGTCTTTCATTTCACCTTCAGCATTCTCTTCCAAATGTTTAGAAGAGGCGCTAAAATTTTATTTCCTCTTGTTTTTAAGTAAGTGAGAATTGTGTAAAATGTGTCCTATTTATCCATTCACTTTAACAATATAAAGAATAAAATGGTTTGCATAAAGACCCATTGCTCAGATTAAGTTAATTTGGCATATCAGATTATAATGCACTTCAAATGTTAGTGTCCTATACATATAATGTGTTAGTATGTTCATATTTATGATATTTAAACTGTGCCTCCATGACCTAGTGGATAAGAGCACTGACTCTTAATCATTAGGTCTTTCACCACTGTGGTTCCAGCCTCGCTCAGGTCACATGTGAGACGCCAAGTTCTGCAACGGAAGGTCGGGTGGGTTTTCTCCGTGTACACCGGTTTTCACCCACCTCTGATTAACGATCTAGAAAGGGCCGTAAAACCAAAACCAAAAAAAAAAATGATATTTAAACACATGTTTAGTGTAAATAAAAAAAAAGGGACTCATTTCTGTATGAAGTCTTGGGTCTTTGTAGTGGAAGATAAAAGTCACTCATCCGCGTAACATAAATTTTCTTTTTATATGCTTAAAAATGAAGAAAACCTGGAAATTTCAAACAGTTTTTCTTGCCCTGTGCTGAAATTCATTTGCCAATGTGAGTGGATGAGTGGTCCACTGAATTTAAGCTTTCTTGGTAGGATGTGCTTCAACAAATATCCAGTCATTGTTAGTTTCAGTTCATGTACAGTAGAACTTCGATGGCTCGAACACCGATGGCTCGTTTACCATGGATGTGTCGAACCCATTCTTAAGCCCCTAAGGAAATTCTCTACATAAGAAATAGTGGGAGATAATTAAAGAGATTTTAGTCTTTCATCTTGCAAATGTATGCTGTGTGTACTCATTAGAATCGCCTCAATGAGGCGATTCTAATGAGTACACACAGCATACATTTTTCATTATAGAACACAGAAAAAGATGTCCTTAAGTATGGCGTTATGCCTCCTGGCATTAGCCGTCAGTGGCTCGAACTACCCCTGTCTCGAACAGATTTTCATGGTCCCAAAGGTGTTCGAGCCATTGAAGTTAGACTGTAGTTGCAAGTCTTCTGGCCCCAATGTTATGAAACGTTTTTCAAAATTTCATGCCCAACTCACCAAGCATGAAATTTATAATGCTCATAAATATCAAGATACAATGAAAGAAGCAATTTCCTTGCTCAGATTATTTGTCTTGCTCATGAATTAAAAAAAAGTGCCATTGGAGACAATTTGCATGGTTGGTTTGTTTGTTTGATTTGAGGTTTAACGTCCCCGTCAACACTGTAAAGGTCATTTTGGAGACGTTGCTCCCAATTTTGTGGGACTTTTACCCGACATTGAGATGAAATGACATCTCAAGCCCTGTCGTCCAATAAACCAATAGGGTTTATTAGCATGGACGGTCCGCCTCGCACCGCGGTTCCTGGACAGGCTAAGATCCTCTAAGCAGTTTACCAGTACTAGTGTGCGGGCCGGATTCAGCTCTGCGTGGAAGCATCATGCAGCCCATATATTTCTTCAGGCCCCTATGTGCGGGGGCCGACAATTTGCATGGAACGTTGAAACTGTTTTTAAGGGGAAAAATATTGTTGTTTTTTTTAAGGGGAAAAATAAGAAAAATATAATCAATTTGTTGTCTGCGAGTGGTAAAGCCTTAACTGTTGTCAACCAGTTATACGATCATACTGATCATTGGATGAATGTTAACTAAATGTCCAGTCATTTTGGTAGCCCCTGCCCATGGGGGCTTGAAGAAATATATGGGCTGCATGATGCTTCCAGGCAGAGCTGAATCCGGCCCGCACACTAGTACTGGTAAACCGCTTACAGGATCTAAGCCTGTCCAGGAACTGCGGTGTGAGTCCATGCTAATAAACCCTATCGGTTTCATTGGGTGACAGGGCTTGAGATGTCATTTTATTTCAATGTCAGGTAAAAGTCGCACAAAATTGGAAGCAACGTCTCCAGAATGACCTTTACAGTGTCGACGGGGACGTTAAACCTCAAATCAAACAAACCAGTCATTTTGGTGATCATCTACACTACTAGATGCAGAAAATGAACTCTTATCTTGCTGTTCGCGACAAGCCCTATCTTTGGAAACAGTGTAGATCCAGATCAGATGGCTTCTGAAGAAGCCATCTGATCAGGATCTACTCTGTTTGACATTCAGTTTATGAATATGTATAAATAAATTGTATGAAGTAATCTGATTGGTTCAAAGTCAGAAATGAGTGTGGCTTAATTGAATATTCAGCAGGTTAAAGGTTAAGGATAATTTAATAATTTTTTTGTCGCGCCTGCTTTAAGCATGGCCTGATATTGGAGTCTGGTTTTCCGTCTGTTTGTCTGTCCGTCCATTTGTTCCGTCAAGCCGTCAACATTTGCGACCACCCTAACTTTCACCCTAATGGAAGAGTCCATTTCTCAAGACCTATAAGAGCTTCATTAAAGAAACTTGGTGCAAGCTTGCATCTAGGAATAGCAACTTCAATGCAAGCATCCATATCTCACCTTGACCTACATTTCATGGTTCACTGTCTTAGTGAAATGTTGCGACCACCCTAACTTTCACCCTAATGGAAGAGTCCATTTCTCAAGACCTATAAGAGCTTCATTAATGAAACTTGGTACAAGCATGCATCTAGGAATAGCAACTTCAATGCAAGCATCCATATCTCACCTTGACCTAGATTTCATGGTTCACTGTCTTAGTGAAATGTTGCGACCACCCCAACTTTCACCCGAATGTTAGTCTATTTCTCCAGAACTGTAAGTGCTTCATTGAATGATGATAATTGGTACAAGCTTGCATCTAGGAGTGACAAGTTTTATGCAGGCATCCATGTTTGACCTTGAACTAGATTTCATGGTTTAGTGACTTTGCACCCCCACAGGCGCCACATAGCCTCTGGGGGAATTCTTGTCTTTTCTTGTTAGAAAGTAGTCGAACTTAGATGGCTCAAACACCTTGGGGTTATCGAAAATGTGTTCAAGACACAGGTAGTTACGAGCCACTGAGGGTTTACCGGGAGGCATAACAGGGTTAATTTTGGGACATCTTTATGGTATTCTATTATATAAAAATGTATGCTGTATGTAGTCATTAGAATCGCCTCATCAAGGCAATTCGAATGAGTACACAGCATATATTTGCAAAATAAATGTTGAAAATCTTAATTATCCCACCCTATATGTAGAGGAACTTCTAGGGACTCAAAACGGGTTCGACACAGCCATTGTAAGTGAGCCCACTGGTGTTAGATTAGAACCATCAAAGTTCTACTGTATTTTACAACATACATAGTGGGTACTTGTTAGAGCTAACAAGTACCCACAGCATATGTTTTTATGGAGAAAAACGAATAATTATCTCAACATTGTTCTCATTTTGCATCCTTAGTTTATACTTATTTATTTTAGTTTGATTATGATGGAAGCTTCAACACTCATTCCGAATGTTTTCACGCACGCAAGAGGCAGTGACTGTTACACCACTGCTACCCATTTACACCTGGGTGGCGTGAGGCAGTGTCATTACGTGTCTTGCCCAAGGACACACCTCGATACCGGTTGCATCCTTTAATCTGGAGCTACCATATTTACCCTAAATATTTAGACACCTAGCCGCACACGAGTACTGGTAAACTGCTAAGAGAGGATCTAAGCACGCCTAGACAAGGGGATGTGAGTCGGACTGTCCATGCTTATAAACCCTATTGATTTCATTGGGCGACAGGGCTTGAGATGTCATTTCATCTCCATGTTGGATAAAGGGAAGCAACGTCTCCAAAATGACCTATACAGTGTTCATGGGGACGTTAAACTTCAGTTCAAATAAACAAACCATTACCATCCTTGTTATAAAACTGGAACAAGTACAGTTCACTACTCAATGTTGCATCTAAAGATAGCCAGATGAGTGAAAAACATGTAAATCCTGATGAGACTATAAGAATCTGATATGGGGTTCTGTTGTAGATGAGCGTTTCCAACCTGAGGGATGACCGTGCTGAGCAGAACTGAAGAACTGAGGCTACGCCGAGGTTCCGCTCAGCATGGTCATCCCGAGGGTTGGAAGAGCCCATCTACAACAGAACCCCATATTGGATTCTTTTTCTTGCACAACACCTCCTTAGTTAGTTTTGACAGCTCGCACATGTATATTGTTTACAAAATAAAAGTAGTGCGGAAGTAGTTCCGGCAGTTGAATAGAACTGAAGCGCATTTATATAAGTTGCCTGGGTCGGAACACCAGGGTCAGAACATAAATTTCTATCCCAGGGTAAATTCGCGGATTTCCTTGTCTGGTGTGCAAGAAACCTCATTCTTTGGCATCTCCCTGAGTTTGCATGGTTTGTTAAACCTATCTGTCCGAACACATAGGGTAAATACTGTATGCAATTATAGAGTTTGTGACAATTTGGGAAAGGTGCCTACCATGTTTGGTAAAGTAATTCTGTATTGTTTGTTTTCATCAGGAAAACTCATTATTCGCTAGATTATCACACAGTTCCAGATAAGGGTACCCATAATGTGGATAGTTAAGGGATAATTTTGATCATTTCTGGTTCAAAATCCGAAATAGTTACCTTAACCCTTCTCTTGCTGAATATTCATTTTAGCCACATCCATCTCTGACTTTGAACCAATCAGATTACTTGATGTAATTTATTCCTACAAATTCATAAACTGATTGTCAAACATTGTAGATCCTGATCAGATGGCTTTTTCAGAAGCCATCTGATCTGGATCTGCACTGTTTGCAAAGATAGGGGATGTCCTGAACAGCAAGATAAGAGTTAAGTTGTTGGTACTTGTTTGAATGGCTTTGTCAAGACAAAAAAGTACCCGCAACATATGGTTCAATCAAGAAATCAGATAAAATGATCCCAGAATATCTTAGTTACTCCTGTCTGGGCCGGCCTTGTGGCTGAGTTAGATGCGCATCTGACTGGTGATCATGTGGTCACCGGTTAGAACCCTGTCTGGTTAGCAACATTGTTGTGGAGGTTGATCTTGTGCTCTTTTCTACAGTCATTATTTCCCTTCTGCTGTTACAAGAAGGTCAGTTGTCGGTTTCTGACAAAAGAATATGCACTGTATTCGTAAAATGCTTTTCCAAAGCCTGCCCAGTGCCCAAGAAAAGTTTTATTCAGTAAACTGACTGACTCAACATAACATAAATAATGTTGACAGGGCCATTTATCTCCAAAACAAAGTTGAAACCAAACCCAAAGAACTAAACCCTTTATCTGGAGTTGTGTAGTCATCTACCGTTAGCTAACGTCATAGCCCCAGATAAGGGGGGGGGGGGGGGGGGGTATCCTCATATTATTATTCTTATTCTTGCACGAAAACATATGTTGTGGGTACTCATTAGAAGCGCCTCATGAGGCGCTTCTAACAAGTACCAACAACATCTGTTTTTGTGCAGAAACAAGAAAAATATCAGTACTTTTAGGATGAAAAAGTACCTTATCTGGGGCTATGGTATGTTTAATGAAATGTTGGTACTCATTTTCATCAACTTGACGTGAAAGTATAAATGACAAGCACCAGTAACACACTTCTAAGAGTTCAAAGCACCCTGATAAGGTGGGTCTTTGCGATAATTGAAGAATTGTCTTATTTCTCCATATAAAGCTATGTTATGGGTTTTCATTAGAACCGCCTTGGTGAGGCAGTTTTAAGTCATACCCATAACATGGGTTTATATGGAGAACTAACAACAGTTATGCTTCAGTCATTGCAAAAATACTCACCACATCTGTTTCCATAATACCCACCACATCTGTTTCCATGGTAACCCTTAAGATGCTTTTAAAATCTGAAAAAGTTGTCTCTTTCCGCCCACTGATGCATTGGCTCGCAAACTTTGCATACAGGCAAACAGTGTGGACCCTGATCAGACTGCTAAAGCAGTCTGATCTGGGTCCACACTGTTTGCATAAATTACTTTCAAAGTTACCAGCAGATGATAATTATTGTGATTGGCATCTTACGGGTTAATGAATGTTTACATGGAACTGTGTAGATCACAACTCATTGCGCAACTCATCCTCATCTCCCAGTAGAGGTTGGTGGCAAGCTCTTGTATTATTTCTATTGACAGTCAAATGGTGGTGCACGGCAGATCAAAAACGGTGCTAGCACTGATGACCAGCTTGTCATGAACTCATATTATTTCCATTCACAGTCAGGTGGTGGAACACAACAACAGAGTGCTAACGGTAGCGCTAACGTAGCAATAGAAATAGATGACGACGAAGAGGAGGAAGACATTGAAGATGATGAAGAAGAAGAGGATGAATGAAGAAGAGTTCATTCCCTTTGTAGGGACATTGTTGTAGGAGGTTGTAGGAGTTATGTCAGTCAGACAGTTGACTAGGATCAGTGCTGTGGATGAGTGGTTAGATAAAAAGTTTGGGATATTTTTTTTCAATTTCTCCGTAAATTTTAGTTGTTGGTACTCATTATAATTGCCTCAAGGAGGCAATTCTAATAGGTACCAACACTACATGTTTTGTGGAGAAATACAAAAAAAAGTCTCGGAACTTTTTACCAAGTACTGCTTACTGCTCATCATTCCGTGATGCAGTTATCTCCCTTGGTAGAACTAGAGGCTGGATTCTATGGGATGGCTGCACTCTCTTAGACTGTTAAGCATATCCTTGCTTATTGCTTTTTTTTTACAAAAAAAAACAAAACAAAAAAAAACAGGAGAAATCTCGTCAGACTGGAAACCCTAAACAGGTACCGTGGCGAACAGTGCAGGCTCAGATCAGACGCCGCAGAACGCGTCTGATCAGGGCCTATACTGTTTGCAAAAAATTAAGCCATTTTCCAAATGAATTTTGAAGAAAACACAACCTGACATCCCTAAATTTTTTAAATGGACTCCTGCTGTATATAAGGCAGAAGATTCCATTTGGTACAAAAAGGGTTAAACTAGAACATGCGAGAGAAAGAAAAGTTAAGAAACACATTTTCATCCATAGTCTTCTTAGGCATAGAGATTGTGGTTTGATTGTTTGATAAGCAAGACCTGGCTCTTTAAAAGCTGTGAAACCCTCTCAGTACTGTAGACATGTACAGATATAAGTGCAAAAATATTGATCCAGATGAGATGGCTGTCATCAGGATCTACACTATTTGGGATTGTCTTAATATTCGTTTCTTAACCCTTTTTATACCAAATGGAATCTTCCTCTTTATATATAGCACGAGTTCATTTAGAAATTTAGAGGTGTCAGGTTGTGTTTTCTTCAAAATCTATTTGGAAATTGGCTGAATGATTTGCAAACAGTGTATGCCCTGATCAGATGCTGAGTTCGGCGACGTCTGATCTTGGCCTGCACTGTTTGCCAACTACCCATTTTGTGGTTTCCCGTACAAAATTGGTTAAACACCTGTTTATGGAAATGGATTCGTCCACATGCAAAGATGGAAGAACCTTCTTCAGAAACACAGGCTTGTAAGGGTTCACAAAGAAGATGCCAAGAAAAACTGCGTTTGAAGATGTCATCTGCTTATGTCATCTTGTATACTTTTCAAACATATTTTTCCATACAGGCAAGCAGAGTGGACCCTGATGAGACGGCTCCTACAGGAGTACTCTGATCTGGGTCCGCACTGTTTGCAAAAATGATTTTTATAGTAAGCAGCAGATGCAGGGCAGACAACAATTGTTGTGATTGGTATCTTATGGATTAAGTTACAAAGCAATGAAAGGAAGGTGTGTTTCTGTGCCGGATATTTTATTGTGCCATGTTATTTTTAATGCCAAAATCAGTTAAAAGAACCAAATATTATAACAATTTAATTGATCATTCCATCCATAATATAATGTTATTAATCATGTAATTTCGTATTGGCCCAGGTACAGGTCCGAGGTCTGCTACATTGGCCCGAGGTCAGTGCGAAATTACTTGATCAATGACAATTTTATTAATTGACACAATTAAAAAATCATGATTATTGATTTTTTGACCTCAGTTTATATTGGATGACCTGGTGTTAATACAGATGACCTCCGATCAATACAGGATAGTCAATTAATAACTCGGGATATTAGGAGGAGTAACGAGGATGATAGAGAGATAATTTTCCCTATTTCTTATTGGAAGCATATGTTGTGGGTACTTATGCTGTGGATACCCACAGCATGGGACCACCAGGGGATTCTAGCAAAGTCCCACAACATGCTTTTGGGAAGAAATTAGAAAATATCGAAAAACTATCCTGATTGAATACTTCTCCTTATCTTGAGCTGTGCCATCAGGTTAGTTTATCAATTTACTTAATATGAATGTCACCACCGAAACATTTTAATGTTAACAATGTTTACAAGCTATTTGACCTAAGTTAGGGTAGGCTACATGCCTAAAACAGCTGCTTCAAAACTATACGTAGTTCCAGATATAGAAGGTAAAAAAGAATAAGAAAGGGATAGTTTTCCTTATTTCTTATTAGAAAATATGTTGTGGGTACCTACAGCTTGAAGAAATATATGCGCTGCATGATGCTTCCACGCAGAGCTGAATCCAGCCCGCACACTAGTACTGGTAAACCGCTTAGAGGATCTAAGCCTTTCCAGGAACCGCGGTGCAAGGCGGACTGTCCATGCTAATAAACCCTATTGGTTTCATTGGGCGACAGGGCTTGAGATGTCATTTCATCTCAATGTCGGGTAAAAGTCCCACAAAATTGGAAGCAACGTCTCCAAAATGACCTTTACAGTGTTGATGGGGACGTTAAACCTCAAATCAAACAAAACAAAACCTACAGTCGAACTTCAGTGGCTCGAACACCTTTGGGACCTCGAAAATCTGTTCGAGACAGGGGTAGTTCCAGCCACTGAGGGTACTGCTAGGAGGCATAACGAGATACTTCAAGACATCTTTTCGGTGTTCTATAATGAAAATGCATGCTGTTTGTACTCATTAGAATCGCCTCATGGAGGCGATTCTGATGAGTACACACAGCATACATTTGCAAGATAAAAGACTAAAATCTCCTTAATTTTACCCCGCTATTTCTTATGTAGAGGATTTCGCTAGGGGCTCAAGAATGGGTTCGTCACATCCATGGTAAACGAGCCATCGGTGTTTGAGCCATCGAAGTTCTACTGTATTAGAATACCCTCAATGAGGCAATTCTAATAGGTACCCACAACATAAGTTTTTTATTGAGAAATGAGGAAAATTAGCCCCAAATTATCCTAATTACTCATCCCCTGGGGCTATGTTTGTTTCCTTTGACCTAATTGTTATGTGATTCATCCTGTTAATTGAATTGACATTGAAATAGTTTGCTTTTGAATTGCTTGAAATCATGTCTTTTGCACTTGGACAGTTGACATACTGTCATGTACTTCCTGACAGAAGGACCACATCATCTGATTGTCATCATGTAGAATTCCTGGATACATTTTATGATTTTTTTTTTCCATATAATTCCCTCAGGAATTTTTCAGGCCAGTAAGTGTAAAATTTCTCTTTTTGTGAAATAGATTTCTTTTCAATTAAAAATGAAGATAGGTTGTAAAGACTGTGAGTACATGTAAAGTCAAGTCAGATCTTGTCCTTTCTGTGTCAAAATTTGTTGCTTTAACTGGTTTCTAAATGTTTGTTTGTTTTTCATCGCTCCAGATTCTGATAGGGAAGACTACTGAGAATAACTGTCAGAAGGATGGTTTTTCATAGCTACAGATAAGGTTCGCATTTGTGATAATTGAAGGATAGTTTTTGTCGATTCTCCATAAAAACCTATGTTGTGGGTATTCATTAGAACCGCCTCGCTGAGGCGGTTCTAATGAATACCCACAACATAGGTTTATATGGCGAAATAAGGAAAACTGTCCTTCAATATTTCCCACATTATCTGTTGCTGTGGAACTTTTTCCTCATGCATGCTTTAAGCATGGTGAGATATATAGGAGTCCATTTTACGAGTGTTAGTCTCTCCGTCAACATATATGCAACCCAAATCAGGGATACAGACTCATAGGCGTCCAGTTGCACCAAGGCACCTATTTTTTTACCTGGGCGCTTAAGTTTTGAGTAAAAATGCCTATTAACTTTAAGTAAAATTTGGATTTATGGCAGTCTGTGCGGCTAAGGCAAAATGCTTAGTCTGTATCCCTACAAATGTTAAATTTCATTTCTCAAGAACTTCAATCACAGGTTATTGCAGAATTCATTGCAGAATTCATGTCTTATTTATTTACAATAAAAACCTGTTTTGGGGTATTTGCTAGAAATACCTCTAGAGCAGATTCTTATAAGAACTGACCATGTATGTTTCTGAACACAAATAAGGAATTTGCACCTTAACCATAATCACTCTCTTAAGTTCAGCAGGCAACAAATTGTTGATATTTTTCTAATATATCCCAGAAAATAGGACTTTACATCTCATGCAAATTGAGACGATCAAATCCTGTGTTCTGTTAAAAATAGAAAAATATTCCAAATTGTCATCTGCTAAAAAAATACCCAGCATGCAGAGCGTTAATGATCCTTCTGAATTCTCACCTGGAGTTATGCTTTCTGTGTAAAAAAAATTAATGATGTCATTACTGGTTTAATGCTTTTTTATGAGTCTTTGTTTATGCTCCGTTAGGTTGATTCTCTCCCTTTTTACATCATGTCCATCTCATCCCGGTAAATTCCTCCTATTTATTGTGGTCATCTTCATTGCTTTTATTGTTGTTTTTAAAAATCAGACATGACTTGACAAGAGGATAATTCAGGCATATGAATAAAATGTATGTTGTGGGTATTGGTACTCTTTTTATACCCCCGGCGAATGCCATGGGGGTATATAGTTTTTGTCTTTTCCGTCTGTCTGTCTGTCCGTAAACAATTATTTTGTGTCAAAGATATCTCAGGAACTGCTTCACATAGAAACTTGAAATTTTGCACACATGATCAGTATGACTACTTGTATTGTGGGAAAGAAAATAAGCGCCAAGGGGTCAGGCCTTTTAGAGTTATTTCCCTTTGTAGTTCGGCACTGGCCGGGGGTATACGTGCCCACTTTTGTCTAGTTCCCAATTTATCACCATAATGCAATTTCAAAGATGTCTACAACATACCGGTATACAACAGAAATAAGCAAAAATCAGCCGAAAATTTTCCTCAGTATGTACTTAATGCCATTAAAAATGCAATCTATAAACTCTCTATAGGTTATTCTGTGCAACTAGTATAGGCCCTTAAGTGTGCTGTGGCCTCAAATCACGGTCTGCAATGTTTCCTTTAAGACTAAGCAATCCCCCCCCCCCCCCCCCAAAAAAAAAAAAACAAACAAACAAACAAGAATTCCACTGCCGAAGGCTAATGTCGCACCTGTATGGACTTAAATATTTTATTTGATACCAAATGGCCATAGCCCCAGGTAAGGTGGGTTTTTTTCTTCAGAAAAGTGTTGATATTTTCCTTATTTCTGTACGAAAGCATATGCTGTGGGTATTCATTACAAGCGGCTCGGTGAGGTGCTTCTTCTGAATGCCCACGACATATGTTTTTGTGCAGAAATAAGAAAAATAATATTTGAACGCCCCTGTTATGTTAACCCTTGCTGTTCACGACAACCCTTATCTTTGCAAATAGTGTAGATCCAGATCAGATGGCCATCTGATCAGGATCTACACTGTTTGGCATTCCCTTTTTGAATTTGTAGGAATAAATTACATCAAGTAATTTGATTGGTTGATAGGGGTCGCAAGTTTGATCCCGGGCTTCTCCAGACTTTCGGATGAATCTTTAAACCGAGGTCCCGTCTCCGTATGACCTTAGCTGTTGGTGGGATGTAAAACTGAAACACTCACTCACTCGATTGGTTGATAGACAGAAATGGGTGTGGCTTAAATGAATATTCAGCAAGATAAGGGTTAAATATATTGTGCCAAGCACAAAGCAGGTATGATGTAGGAATCAGGTTTTTCTAGTTTGTCAATCCGTCAACCCCGATGACAACTCGGATATTCCCAAGTCCTATTAGCCATTGGCAGGATTCTTGTTTGTTTGTCTTTTGGAGTGGTTTGGGGAGGGGGTGCTAGCCAAGGGTTGTTTAAACATTTTTTTTTTGCCAGATTAGTATTGCCAACAGTTGCAGAATTGATAGCTTTAAGAATACTTTTCTACTTGGCTTAGAGACATATCAAAGTCTTTTATATTGAGGTAGAGCGAAGGCAAGATGGCTTTTGAGAATGATGGAGATCACTGCTCCAGTTAAGATATAGTTAGAAGGGATGAATAAAAAGTACCTTATTTCTCTAGAAGGAAGTGTGGGACCTAGCTGCAAATGCTTGGATACGTACAACCAACCTAATTTATTTTATACATACCGGTACATGTATAATGAATGGCTCCAGACAAGGAGAAACCAGGACAATTAAGGTGAATGGATACACTTTCAGGGGAGGCTTCTCCTGCAAAAGTATTTTTGTCTCCCATGTCAATAGGGGTCTACTCTTAAAGGAAAGAATTTGCTCCTCAGGAGCAAATTCTTTTCTTTAAGAGTAGTCCCCTTTTTTGGTGAGACGGAACTTTAGAAAAGCAAAAAGAAAGTCCCAAAAGTTGTCTCCCTTTTGAAAATGGCGGAAAAATCTGTCAGGTGTAGCCATTCCCCTTAAGGCAAAATTTTCCTTATTTCTTAAACATGTTGGTACTGGTTAGAAGTTCCCACATGTTTTTATGGAAAAATAAGTAAATTTTCCTCGTTACTCCTAGTTTGAAGCTATGAAAATTGATACAACTGTGGACACAAATCTGTTCAAACTCCTGTGAAGTAACTTTCAATTAATCTCTGCATAAAGTTAGTTTGTCAAGCAAATGTCATTCATCGAAGAATTCTAAAACGTGATCAAGCAATATACATTGATTTGTCTCATTTTCACAGCACTACTTTCCATTTTTAGGTCTGATTGACATTTGAGATGAATTTTGATTCGACAGTTCTGTAGTCTGCAATGAAATGTACACTAAGCATTTTGAATTTATTCTTGGCTGGCAGTTGATTGACATGATGTTAAGATATCTTGAATGATGTTTTAAATCAAGATGTAATGAGGCTGAAAGTCCAAGTTTGAACAGATTTGTGTCCACAGGTGTAGAAGTTACCAGTAAATTGTCCTTAAAAGCTCCTCAATATTGAGATGAGCGCTGAGCTTTACATAAAGATCCAAAACTGTCGGTATGTGACTAAGAAGCAAAATTTCCATAGTTTCAGAAGTCATGCTGTATTTTGGCTCAACATATTTCTGTTTTCACCATCTGGCATTAATGTAAATTCATAACATTAACTCATTTTGTTAATAAACATGTTTATAGAAAAATGATGTGTGGTTGTTTTCTTATGCTTGCTGCTAGTGGCTTTTTTTGCCAAAAAATAAAATTACAGCTGGCCCTGCATTGTTCCCTTGGGACCATCAACTTTAATGGAGATTGTTTTGTTTGTTTGATTTGAGGTTTAGCGTCCCCGTCAACACTGTAAAGGTCATTTTGGAGACGTTGCTCCCAATTTTGTGGGACTTTTACCCGACCTTGAGATGAAATGACATCTCAAGCCCTGCCGCCCAATGAACCAATAGGGTTTCTTAACATGGACGGGCCGACTCGTACCGCTTTGCCTGGGCAGGCTTAGATCCTCTAAGCGGTTTACCAGTACTCATATGCGGGTCGGTTTCAGCTCTGCGTGGAAGCATCATGCAGCCCATCTATTTCTTCAAGCCCCGATGGGCGGGGTCGACTTAATGGAGATTGATAATGAATCATTTTCTACGGTTATTCACTCGCTCCGTTTCGAGGTTACTGTTAATACAAGAATGTGCACTGTGCTGGTTAAATGCTTAAAAGGACTAAGCCAGTCCAGGAAAATTGTGTAAAGCAAGTCAAATGAACAGTTAAACATGATGACCAATATGGTGTTTACTAGGCTGTTGAGCTAAAAAAAAAAATTAATATCTGTTTTTAGCTCACCTGTCACGTAGTGACAAGGTGAGCTTTTGGGATCACTTTTTGTCCGTCGTGCGTGCGTGTGTGCGTCCGTAAACTTTTTCTTCAAACGACATCTCCTCCTAAACCACTGATCGGATTTTGACCAAACTTCACAGGAATGATCCTTAGGTGGTCCCCTTTCAAAGTTCTTCAAATGGTTCCAGTCCATTGCACATATATGTCACGAAGCCAAAAATAGATTTTTTTCACTAAAAACTTAAAAAATCTTCTAAGAAACAACAAGGCCCAAGTCTTTGATATTTGGTATGAAGCTTCATCTAATGGACCCCTACCAAGTTTGTTCAAATTATAGTGCTGGGGCCAAAAATGCCCCTGCACCAGGGCCCTTTGGTTATACATACGATTATACAGGGAAAATTTTTAAAAATCTTCTTCTCTGAAACCACAAGGCCCAGGTCTTTGATATTTGGTATGAAGCTTCAACTAGTGGACCCCTCACAAGATTGTTCAAATTATAGTGCTGGGGACAAAAATGCCCCCGCTCCGGGGTCCTTTGGTTTTACATAGGCTTATATAGGGAAAATCTTTAAAAAATCTTTTTTTCTGAAACCACAAGGCCCAGGTCTTTGATATTTGGTATGAAGCTTTATCTAATAGACCCCTACCAAGTTTGTTCAAATAATAGTGTTGGGGCCAAAAATGCCCCGGCTCTGGGGCCCTTTGGTTTTACATAGACTTATATAGGGAAAATTTTTAAAAATCTTCTCAGAAACCGCAAGGCCCAGGTCTTTGATATTTGGTATGAAGCTTCATCTAGTGGACCTCTACCAAGATTGTTCAAGTTATAGCCCTGGGGCAAAAATGCCCCCGCTCCGGGGCCCTTTGGTTTTACATAGGCTTATACAGGGAAAATCTTTAAAAATCTTCTTCTCTGAAACCGCAAGGCCCAGGTCTTTGATATTTAGTATGAAGCTTTTCTAGTGAACATCTACCAAGATTGTTCAAATTATAGCCCTGGGGCAAAAATGCCCATGCTCTGGGGCCCTTTGGTTTACAAAGGCTTATATAGGGAAAATCTTAAAAAATCTTCTAAGAAACCACAAGGCCCAGGTCTTTGATATTTGGTATGAAGCTTCATCTAATGGACCCCTACCACGTTTGTTCAAATTATAATGCTGTGGCCAAAAATGCCCCTGCACCAGGGCCCTTTGGTTTTATTAGCTCACCTGTCACGTAGTGACAAGGTGAGCTTTTGGGATCACTTTTTGTCCGTCGTCCGTCGTGCGTCCGTGCGTGAGTGCGTCCGTAAACTTTTCTTCAAACAACATCTCCTCCTAAACCACTGATCGGATTTTGACCAAACTTCACAGGAATGATCCTTAGGTGGTCCCCTTTCAAAGTTGTTCAAATGGTTCCGGTCCGTTGCACATATAGGTCACAGTAGCCAAAAATAGATTTTTTTCACCGAAAACTTAAAAGATCTTCTTCTCTGAAACCGCAAGGCCCAGGTCTTTGATATTTGGTATGAAGCTTCATCTAGTGGACCCCTATCAAGATTGTTCAAATTATAGTGCTAGTGCCAAAAATGCCCCCGCACGGGGGCCCCTTTGGTTTTACATGGGCTTATATAGGGAAAATCTTTAAAAATCTTCTTCTCTGAAACCACAAGGCCAAGGTCTTTGATATTTGGTATGAAGCTTCATCTAGTGGACCCCTACCAAGATTGTTCAAATTATAGTGCTGGAGCTAAAAATGCCCCCACACGGGGGCCCTTTGGTTTTACATGGGCTTATATAGGGAAAATCTTGAAAAATCTTCTTCTCTGAAACCGCAAGGCCCAGGTCTTTGATATTTGGTATGAAGCTTCATCTAGTGGACCCCTACAAAGATTGTTCAAATTATAGTGCTGGGGCCAAAAATGCCCCCCGCACCAGGGCCCTTTTGTTTTACATAGGCTTATATAGGGAAAATCTTTAAATATCTTCTTCTCTGAAACCGCAAGGCCCAGGTCTTTGATATTTGGTATGAAGCTTCATCTAGTGGACCCCTACCAAGATTGTTCAAATTATAGTGCTGGAGCTAAAAATGCCCCCACACGGGGGCCCTTTGGTTTTACATGGGCTTATATAGGGAAAATCTTGAAAAATCTTCTTCTCTGAAACCGCAAGGCCCAGGTCTTTGATATTTGGTATGAAGCTTCATCTAGTGGACCCCTACCAAGATTGTTCAAATTATAGTGCTGGGGCCAAAAATGCCCCCTCACCAGGTCCCTTTTGTTTTACATAGGCTTATATAGGGAAAATCTTGAAAATTCTTCTTCTCTGAAACTGCAAGGCCCAGGTCTTTGATATTTGGTATGATGCTTCATCTTGTGGACCTCTACCAAGATTGTTCAAATTATAGCTCTTGGGCCAAAAATGCCCCCGCTCCGGGCCCTTTGGTTCTACTTAGGCTTATATAAGGAAAATCTTGAAAAATCTTCTTCTCTGAAACCACAAGGCTTAGGTATTCGATATTTGTTATGAAGCTTCAGCTAGTGGACCTCAATAAAGATTGTTCAAATTATAGCCCTGAGACCAAAAATGCCCCCGCCATGTGGCCCTTTGGTTTTACATAGACTTATATAGGGAAAATCTTTAAAAATCATCTTCTCTGAAACACAAGGCTTAGGTCTTTGATATTTGTTATGAAGCTTCAGCTAGTGGACCTCTACCAAGATTGTTCAAATTATAGCCCTGGGGCCAAAAATGCCCCCGCTCCGGGGCCCTTTGGTTTAACATAGACTTATATAGGGAAAATCTTATTTTACATAGACTTCTATATGCAGGGTTAACCTTTAAAATCTTCTTCTGAAACCAGAAAGCCCAGGTCTTTCATATTTGATATGAAGCTTCATCTTGTGGACCTCTACCAAGATTGTTCAAATTATAGCCCTGGGACAAAAATTGACCCTGCCCGGGGCCCACTTGTTATACATTGGATCAGGTGAGCGAACCAGGGCCCTCTGGGCCCTCTTGTATAGACTTATATAGGGAAAATCTTTAAAAATCTTCTTCTCTGAAACCCCATGGACCCAGGTCTTTAATATTTGGTATGAAGCTTCATCTAGTGGACCTCTATCAAGATTGTTCAAATTATAGCCCTGGGGCAAAAATGCCCCTGCTCCTGGGCCCTTTGATTTTAAATAGGCTTATATAGGGAAAATCTTTAAAAATCTTCTTCTCTGAAACCGCAAGGCCCTGGTCTTTGATATTTGGTATAAAGATTCTTCTAGTGGACCTCTACCAAGATTGTTCAAATTTAAGCTCTGGGGCAAAAATGCCCCCGCTCCGGGACCCTTTGCTTTTACATAGGCTTATATAGGGAAAATCTTAACAAATCTTCTTCTCTGAAACCGCAAGGCCCAGGTCTTTGATATTTGGTATGAAGCTTCATCTAGTGGACCTCTACCAAGATTGTTCAAATTATAGCCCTGGGACAAAAATGCCCCCGCTCCGGGGCCCTTTTGTTTTACATAGGCTTATATAGGGAAAATCTTTAAAAATCTTCTTCTCTGAAACCTGAAAGCCCAGGTCTTTGAATTTTGGTATGAAGCTTCATCTAGTGGACCTCTACCAAGATTGTTCAAATTATAGCCCTGGGGCAAAAATGCCCCCCTCCGGGACCCGTTGGTTTTACATATAGGGAAAAAAATTTAAAAATCTTCTCTGAAACCGCAAGGCCCAGGTCTTTGATATTTGGTATGAAGCTTCATCTAGTGGACCTCTACCAAGATTGTTCAAATTATAGCCCAGGGGCAAAAATGCCCCCTCTCTGGGGACATTTGGTTTTACATAGACTTATATAGGGAAAATCTTTACAAATGATTAGTAGAATAAATGTGGTCCTGGGGTCAGAATGGGGCCCTGGGATAGCCAAACTCTAGGTCCACTTCGGGAAGCCAAACTCTAGGACCGTATCTCCAAGGTCAATGTCATACTTTGAGGTCAAAGGTCAAGAAAAGGAATCCGAAACTTAAACATGATCAATAACTTTCTTATTTCTGGATGGATTTTGAAATTACTTGGCAGAAATGTTCACCATCATGAGATGTGTCATGCCAAAAACCCAGGTCCGTACCTCCAAGGTCAAGGTCATATTTAGAGGTCAAAGGTCAAACAAAGGGGTTCTAAACTTAAACACAATTATCTTATTTCTGGATGGATTTTGAGGCAGGGCATCTGTGTCCTTTGGACTCATTTCTGTTTTTAGCTCACCTGTCATGTAATGACTAGGTGAGCTTGTGGGATCACTTTTCGTCCGTCGTCAGTCCGTCTGTGCGTGCGTCCGTCCATAAACAATTTCTTCAAACGACATCTCCTAAGCCACTGATTGGATTTTGACTAAACTTCACAGGATTAATCCTTAGGTGGTCCCCTTTCAAAGTTGTTCAAATGGTTCCGGTCCGTTGTACATCTAGGTCACAGGAGCCAAAAAAAAGATTTTTTTCACCGAAAACTTAAAAAATCTTCTTCTCTGAAACCACAAGGCCCAGGTCTATGATATTTGGTACGAAGCTTCATCTAGTGGACCCCTACCAAGATTGTTCAAATTATAGTGCTGGGGCCAAAAATGCCCCGCCCTGGGGCCCTTTGGTTTTTCATGGGCTTATATAGGGAAAATCTTTAAAAATCTTCTTCTCTGAAACCGCAAGGCCCAGGTCTTTGATATTTGGTATGAAGCTTCATCTAGTGGACCCCTAGCAGAATTGTTCAAATTAAAATGCTGGGGCCAAAAATTGCCCCGCCCCGGGGCCCTTTGGTTTTACATGGGCTTATATAGGAAAATCTTTAAAAGTCTTCTTCTCTGAAACCGCAAGCTTCATCTAGTGAACCCCTGCCAAGATTGTTCAAATTATAGTGCTAGGGCCAAATATGCCCCTTTGGTTTTACATGGGCTTATATAGGGAAAATCTTTAAAATTCTTCTTCTCTGAAACCGCAAGGCCCAAGTCTTTGATATTTGGTATGAAGCTTCATCTAGTGGACCCCTACCAAGATTGTTCAAATTATAGAGCTGGGGCCAAAAATGCCCCCACCCAGAGTCCCTTTGGTTTTACATGGGCTTATATAGGGAAAATCTTTAAAAATCTTCTTCTTCTTCTCTAAAACCACAAGGCCCAGGTCTTTGATATTTGGTATGAAGCTTCATCTAGTGAACCCCTACCGAGATTGTTCAAATTAAAATGCTGGGGCCAGAAATGCCCCCGCCCCGGGGCCCTTTGGTTTTACATGGGCTTATATAGGAAAATCTTAAAAAGTCTTCTTCTCTGAAACCACAAGGCCCAGGTCTTTGATATTTGGTATGAAGCTTCATCTAGTGAACCCCTGCCAAGATTGTTCAAATTATAGTGCTAGGGCCAAAAATGCCCCTTCTCCGGGGCCCTTTGGTTTTACATGGGCTTATATAGGAAAAATCTTTAAAAATCCTCTTCTCTGAAACCGCATGGCCCAGGTCTTTGATATTTGGTATGAAGCTTCATCTTGTGGACCTCTACCAACAGTGTTCAAATCATAGCCCTGGGGCCAAAAATGCCCCCGCTCGGGGGCCATTTGGTTTTACATAGACTTATATAGGGAAAATCTTCTTCTCTGAAACCACAAGGCGTAGGTCTTTGATACTTGGTATGAAGCTTCATCTAGTGGACCTCTACCAAGTTTGTTCAAATTAAAGCCCTGAGACCAAAAATGCCCCGCGCCTCGGGGCCCTTTGGTTTTACATAGACTTATATTGGGAAAATCTTTAAAAGTCTTCTTCTGTGAAACCGCAAGGCCCAGGTCTTTGATATTTGGTATGAAGCTTCATCTAGTGGACCCCTAGCAGAATTGTTCAAATTAAAATGCTGGGGCCAGAAATGCCCCGCCCCAGGGCCCTTTGGTTTTACATGGGCTTATATAGGATAATCTTAAAAAGTCTTCTTCTCTGAAACCACAAGGCCCAGGTCTTTGATATTTTGTATGAAGCTTCATCTAGTGAACCCCTGCCAAGATTGTTCAAATTATAGTGCTAGGGCCAAAAATGCCCCTTCTCCGGGGCCCTTTGGTTTTACATGGGCTTATATAGGAAAAATCTTTAAAAATCCTCTTCTCTGAAACCGCAAGGCCCAGGTCTTTGATATTTGGTATGAAGCTTCATCTTGTGGACCTCTACCAACAATGTTCAAATCATAGCCCTGGGGCCAAAAATGCCCCCGCTCGGGGGCCATTTGGTTTTACATAGACTTATATAGGGAAAATCTTCTTCTCTGAAACCACAAGGCGTAGGTCTTTGATACTTGGTATGAAGCTTCATCTAGTGGACCTCTACCAAGTTTGTTCAAATTAAAGCCCTGAGACCAAAAATGCCCCGCGCCTCGGGGCCCTTTGGTTTTACATAGACTTATATTGGGAAAATCTTTAAAAGTCTTCTTCTGTGAAACCACAAGTCCTAGGTCTTTGATATTTAGTGTGAAATTTCATCTAGTGGTCCTCTATCAAGATTGTTCAAATTATAGCCCTGGGGCCAAAAATGCCCCCACCCCCAGATTCTTTGGTTTTACATTGACTTATATAGGGAAATCTTTAAAAAAAATTTCTTCTCTGAAACTGCAAGGCCCATGTCTTTGATATTTGGTATGGAGCTTCATCTAATGGACCTCTATCAAGATTGTTTAAATTATAGCCCTCAGGCTACAAATGCCCCTGCCCGGGGCCCGTTGGTTTTACATAGACTCATATAGAGATTATCTTTGAAAATCTTCTTCTCTGAAACAGCAAGGCCCAGGTCTTTGATATTTGATGTGAAGCTTCATATAGTGGACCTCTATCAAGATTGTTTAAATTATAGCCCTGAGGCTAAAAATGCCCCCACCCCGGGGCCATTTGGTTTTACACAGGCTTATGTAGGGAATTTCTTTAAAAACATTTCTTCTCTGAAACCACAAGGCCCAGGTCTTTGATATTTGGTGTGTAGCTTCATCTAGTGGACCTTTGCCAAGATTGTTCAAATTATAGCCTTTGTTGATATTTGGTAAGCTTCACCTTTTTAGACCTCCCTCAACATTATGCACATTATAGCCCTGGGGTCAAAAATGGCCCTCCCCGGGGCCCACTTGTTACTCTATGGATCTGGTGAGCGATTCGGGGCCATCATGGCCCTCTTGTGTTTTATATTAGGATCACTTTTTGTCTGTCATCTGTGCGTAAACAATTTCTTCAAACGACAACTCCTAAACCACTGATCGAATTTTCATCAAACTTCACAGGAATGATCCTTATGTGGTCCCCTTTCAAAGTTGTTCAAATGGTTCCGGTCCGATGCACATCTAGGTCACATGAGCCAAAAATAGATTTTTTTTCACCGAAAACTTAAAAAATCTTCTCTGAAACCGCAAGGCCAAGGACTTTGATATTTGTTATGAAGCTTCATCTAGTGGACCCCTACCAAGATTGTTCAAATTATAGTGCTGGGGCCAAAAATGCCCCCGCACCGGGTCCTTTTATTGTTACATAGGATTATATAGGGAAAATCTTTAAAAATCTTCTTCTCTGAAACTGCAAGGCCCAGGTCTTTGATATTTGGTATGAAGCTTCATCTAGCAGACCTCTACCAAGATTGTTCAAGTTATAGTGCTGGGGCCAAAAATGGTTTTACACAGGCTTATATAGGGAAAATCTTTAAAAATCTTCTTCTCTGAAACCGCAAGGCCCAGGTCTTTGATATTTGGTATGAAGCTTCATCTTGTACACCTCTACAAAGATTGTTCAAATTATAGTGCTGGGGCCAAAAATGCCCCCGCCCCGGGCCCTTTGGTTTTACATGGGCTTATATATGGAAAATCTTGAAAAATCTTCTGAAACTGCAAGGCCCAGGTCTTTGATATTTGGTATGAAGCTTCATCTAGCAGACCTCTACCAAGATTGTTCAAATTAAAGTGCCGGGGCCAATAATGCCCCCGCCCCTGGGCCCTTTGGTTTTACATGGGCTTTATACAGGGAAAATCTTTAAAAAATCTTCATCTCTTTGATATTTGGTATGATGCTTCATCTTGTGGACCTCTACCAAGATTGTTCAAATTATAGTGCTGGGGCCAAAAATGCCCCCGCCCCGGGCCCTTTCGTTTTACATGGGCTTATATATGGAAAATCTTGAAAAATCTTCTGAAACTGCAAGGCCAAGGTCTTTGATATTTGGTATAAAGCTTCATCTAGCAGACCTCTACCAAGATTGTTCAAATTATAGTGCTGGGGCCAAAAATGCCCCCGCCCTTGGGCCCTTTGGTTTTACATGGGCTTTATAAAGAGAAAATCTTTAAAAATCTTCTTCTCTGAAACCTCAAGGCCCAGATCTTTGCTATTTGGTATGAAGCTTCATCTAGTGGACCCCTACCAAGATTGTTCAAGTTATAGTGCTGGGGCCAAAAATAGTTTTACACAGGCTTATATAGGGAAAATCTTTAAAAATCTTCTTCTCTGAAACCACAAGGCCCAGGTCTTTGATATTTGGTATGAAGCTTCATCTTGTGGACCTCTACCAAGATTGTTCAAATTATAGTGCTGGGGCCAAAAATGCCCCCGCCCCGGGCCCTTTGGTTTTACATGGGCTTATATATGGAAAATCTTGAAAAATCTTCTTCTCTGAAACCGGAAGGCCCAGGTCTTTGATATTTGGTATGAAGCTTTAGCTTGTGGACCTCTACCAAGGTTGTTCAAATCATAGCCCTGGGGCCAAAAATGCCCCCGCTCCGGGGCCCTTTGGTTTTACATAGACTTATATAGGTAAAAAAAATTTAAAAATTTTCTTCTCTGAAACCACAAAGCCTAGGTCTTTGATATTTGTTGTGAAATTTCATCTAGTGGACCTCTATCAAGATTGTTTAAATTATAGCCCTGGGTCCAAAAATGCCCCCACCCCGGGGCCATTTGGTTTTACATAGACTTATGTAGGGAATATCTTTAAAACATCTTCTTCTCTGGAACCGCAAGGCCCAGGTCTTTTATATTTCGTGTGTAGCTTCATCTATTGGACCTTTGCCAAGATTGTTCAAATTTTAGCCTTTGTTGATATTTGGTATGAACCTTCACATTTTTAGACCTCCCTCAGCATTATGCACATTATAGCCCTGGTGTCAATAATGGCCCTCCCCGGGGCCCACTTGTTACTCTATGGATCAGGTGAGCGATCCAGGGCCATCATGGCCCTCTTGTTGCAAAAGCTGTTCATTTTTTTTTTTCAGCAAAAATACCACTATTAGGAACTACTTACTAGAACAGTTAACGATTCGACCACTTACAAGCTCGTTAAGCTAAAGATGTTCTCAACATCTGACAGGTGCTTGCTTAATATAGGTGAATTTCAATGCATTTACCTTTAAGGGGAACCAAATGCATGCTTGCTTAAGACAGGTTGTTTGCTAAACCCATGTACCAGAAACCCCAAAACATGTAGTTTGCAAACAGTGCAGGCCCAGATCAGCCACATGTGATCAGGACCAACACAGTTTGCAAAATTGTCAGCCATTTTGCAAATAATTTTTGAAGACGACACAGCCCGAAAGAGGAGTGCACGCCAGGACTGGGCATGGATCCACCACAAGGGAAATACATCGCCTGGCCCCTCCTGAGGGGGATGAGGTGAACGTAAGGTTAGGAAGAGATGTAACGCTGTGGTTGCGGTCCTTGGACTTTGCACTTAGGAGCGTTGCATCAAAATCCTGGCTGATCGGGAGCCACACAACCCAAAGGAGAACGGAAAAACAGCACACTAGCAAACAAATGTCTTTCCTTCAGGAACGCATATAGATAAGTGGGACAGAAATAAGAAACAATACGCCTTATCACATCTCTTTTTTTTTCGCAACTTTCGCTTTCGGATAAAGGATGTACGTTATAATATTAAGTTTACCCAAACGGAATGATCGGAAGAACCCTTTTGTAAACACCTGACTAGCAGGGAAATCACAAAAACAAAAACAGCCCTCTCTAAGCACACATGGTACCTCTTCTGGCCCTCCCTGGACAGATGAACACGGTCCCTTACTGGGTCTGTGGAGGTGGCCATCGCTGTTCCAAATTTGCACTCTGAAAAAAATGAAACGCCGCTTGAGACGCCGGCGCAGAAACGGATTAATCTGACGCCGGAACACTTCGAAACCAGATGGATCAATATTGCTTCGAAACGACCCTCGAGGCAATACCTCACCAACAAGGCCAGTAATGCCAGCCCGCTCCAGAGACCCAGTAAGGGACATGATCATCTGCCAGATATGCCCCTGCTGATCATAACTGATATCGTTCCCACTTATGTGGAGAAGCACCACGTCAGGTTTCCACGCCATCATTCTGTCCCACAAGTCCGCATCGTATCTCGTCACGCGCATACCACCACGACCTAAAAAATGCACCTGGCCTGGTACATCAAACAGCCCTCCGTACTGCTCTTGTCGTTTAATATAGAAAACAGCTAATTGCGCCATGACTGTAATTAAAACGTACGGTCAAGACGGCCACATATTTATACAGATAAGGGCAATTAACTAACTAATAAGGGCATGATTTAGCATGACCCGGAAGGAAGGCATCAACACACAACCACCCACGCAAAACTAAACAACATACATTCAACCACGCAATGCACAAATAGGTAGATATAGTGATAGTTGTAGGGTAGGAATACCGTAGAGAGGATAGTATAGAAAAAGAGAGATTAAAAAGCCTGGGGATAGAAGAAGAAAACTTTTCTTCGTAAAAGTGAATTCAAACATTTTTGTCGCACCTGCTTATAGCAGGGTGGTCGCACCTGCTTATAGCAGGGTGCGACATAGGCGTCCGATTTTCCGTCCGTCCATCTGTTAACATTTACGTCGAAGTTCGACATTTATGTCAAAGTTTTTATTTTACAAACCTCAGCTACCATCAAACCTTACAAGAAACATCTCATAGACCTTCTCACTTTGTAAGCACCTTGACCTGGTGATTTTGACCTATATTTCGAAGTTCGACATTTACGGCGAAGTTCGACATTTACGTCGAAGTTCGACATTTACGTCAAAGTTTTTATTTACAGACCTCAGCTACCATCAAACCTTACATGAAACATCTCATAGACCTTCTCACTTTGTAAGCACCTTGACCTGGTGACTTTGACCTATATTTTGCGCTCCAGTGACTTTGACCATTACGTCGAAGTTCGACATTTACGTCAAAGTTTGACATTTACGTTGAAGTTTGTATTGTAATCAACTATAAGACTAAACAACCATCAAACCTTCCATGAAACATCACCCTGAGCTCCTGACTAGGCAAGCACCTTGACCCTGTGACCTTGACCTATATTTTACGCTTCAGTTAGTTTGACACAAATTACGTCAATGTTCCAGATCTTCTCAAATAAAAGGCCTACACCAATAAAATCTTATATAGTAATTCTCCTAGATGTATTGACTCTGCAGGTACCTTGACATGGTGACCTTGACCTATATTTTACGCTCCACTGACTTTGACACATTTTACTTCGAAGATCCAGATCTCCTCAAATAAAAGGCCCACAACCATTTAATCTTGCATAGTGCTTCTCCTAGATGTACTGACTCTGCAAGTACCTTGACCCGGTGACCTTGACCTATATTTTACGCTCCATCGACTTTGACAAATTTTTATGTCGAAGTTCCAATCTTCTCAAATAAAAGGCCTGCAACACCAAATCTTGCATAGTGGTTCTCCTAGATGTACTGACTATGCAGGTACCTTGACTTGGTGACCTTGACCTATTTTTTGCACTCCATTGCTTTTAACACATTTTAGGTCGACATTCCATATCTTCTTAACTATTCTTCTTTAAACCGAGGTCCCGTCTCCGTATGACCTTAGCTGTTGGTGGGACGTAAAACTAAAACTCACTCACTCATTCTTAACTATTCTGCCTACAACCACCAAACCTTGCATAGTGCTTCTCCTACATTTACTTACTCTGTGGGTACCTTGACCTGGTGACCTTAACCTATATTATTCACTCCAGCGACTTTTACGTCAATGTTCAATATGTCCTAAAATAAATGGCCTACAGCCACCAAACTTTGCATAGTACTTCTCATTTTACTGATATGGCACGTACCTTGACCTGGTGACCATGGCCTATATTTTTGGTCCAGTGACTTTGACACATTTTACATCAACTGCTATGAAATTTACTTAATTAATAACAACATTCTGATTGTGGCTTCTATGACTTTTGCCCCCAGCAGGTGCGACGCCGCCTTCTGCAGAATTCTTGTTAACTGTAAATATGAAACATTAAAAACAAGATCGCATAGGAGTGCTTGACTGCGCACGCTTGTATACGACCTAATTGATAATAACAATTTGTACTAACTACCTTGCTAGGGACACGTTGTCTCGGGGCCCCCAAATGGCTAGGTAGGAATACACATTCCACCTATGGTGCCTTCCTTCACGTAGGATGGGATAATGATATGCAAGCATGGCAACTCAAACTGACCCACTTACAGTCCCACAGAATACAGCATCCTGCGTTGAGGCGGGCACCACTTTTTCATAACTTAAGACGGCAAATGCTGAAAAGGAGATTGAACTATTTTTAGCTTACCTTGGTGAGCTATTGTGATTGGTCAATGTCCGTCGTGCGGCGTCAACAATTTGCTTTAAATGCTAACTCCTCCTTAACCCTTGAGCCAATTTCAATAAAACTTCATAGGAATATTGCTGTCACAGAGGTGACCCTCTACAAAAATAGCTAAAATTGTTCCGCTCTGCTGAACAAGGTGGCCCCCAGAGCTAAAAATAGAAAATTCTTTAAATGACAACTGGACCTTAAGGCCAATTTCACTCAAACTTTATAGGAATGTTGCTTAGGTGACCCTCTACCAAAATAGCTAAAACATTTCTGCTCTGGTGAACAAAATGGCCGCCAGAGCTAAAAATAGAAAATTCTATAAACGACAACTCCTGTACCCTTGGGCCAAATTAATTGAAACTTCATAGAAATGTGGCTTAGGTGACCCTCTACTAAAATATCTAAAACGGTATTGTAAATTTACGTCAAGACGCGAACTTCTTCTCAACCCTTGGGCCAATTTGATTCAAACTTCACAGGAATGTTAGTTAGGTGACTCCCTACCAAAATAGCTAAAATCGGTCAACGTGGCGAACAAGATGGCCGCCAGAGCTAAAAATAGAAAAAATCTTCAAACGACAACTCCTCCTTACACCTTGGGCCAATTTGATTCAAACTTCACAGGAATATTATGTCGTTGACTCCCTAACAAAATAGCTAAAATTGTTCCGCTCTGGCTAACAAAATGGCCACCAGAGCTAAAAAATAGCAAAATTCTTCAAACGACAATTCCTCCTTACCCCTTGGGCCAATTTGATTCAAACGTCACAGGAATATTATGTCGTTGACCCTCTACCATATTAGCTAAAATGACCCCGCTCCGATGAACAAAATGGCCACCAGAGCTAAAAATAGAAAAACATTGGAAATTGCTTCAAACTTCACAGGAATGTTGCCCAGGTGACTCCATACCAAAATAGTTAAAATCATTCTACTCTGATAAACAAGATGGCCACCAGGACTAAAAATAGAAAAAATCTTCAAACGACAACTCCTCCAGTACCCTTGGGCCAATTACAGTCAAACTTTATAGGAATGTTGCTTAGATAACTCTCCTCGAAATAGCTTAAATGGTCTCCCTCTGATGAACAATATGGCCGCCAAAGCTAAAAATAGAAAAACATTGTAAATTTGCTTCAAATGCGAACTCTTCCTAAACCCTTGGGTCTATTTGATTCAAACTTCAAAGGAATGTTGTCTAGGTTGCCCTACCAAAATAGCTAAGATCTTTCCACTGATCAACAAGATGGTCACCAGAGCTAAAAATAGAATGTACTAGAGAGATTTATGGACATCTCGGCCCCTAACAAACTCGGCCCCTGACAAACTAGGCCCCCTAGCAAACTCGGCCCCCATTCAACTCCGCCCCTAAAAACTCAGTCCGTAGCAGCATTTAGGTCCTAAAATACAATGTTTTTGTTTCCGAGAATCAATTTGGAAGATGGATAGGTAGTTTCACAGAAAGTTTGAGCATATTTATCGTTCCTTATCCATGATAAATGATCGCGGAAATCAATGCTGTAATTGGGACGGTGTTGGAATTGAGTGTGGCATCACGAAAACATGCCTATATAATTATGACCACCTGCAACCACACTGTTATATAGTTAAAACGGGTTTACAAGGGTTTATATCAATTGACATTTTTCTTCTCAAAAACATAGATTGTTGGTTTTTGTAAGAACCGCCTCGTCGATGCTGTTTTTACAAGTACCCAAATCTGCAGATTGTTGGTTCTTGTTAGAATGGCCCTGTCAATGTGGTTCTAACAAGTACCCAAAATCTTATGTTTATAGCAGAAATAAGAAAAATATGTTCAGTGAATGAGTGTTTCAGTTTTACGTCCCACCAACAGCTAAGGTCATACGGAGACTGGACCTAAAATATGTTCATGTTTCATCTGAAAATTTTCATATTTGGGTGGTGAAAAATTCAATATTTCAGAATAGGAGTTTTTTTGTTTTTTTTTTGTGATATTTACATTTCCAGTGTAAAACCAAATGTAAACCTATAGAAAACAATATTCCCATCGGGGCTTGGAGAAATAGTTTGAGCTGCATGATGCTTCCACGCAGAGCTGAATCTGACCACACACGAGTACTGGTAAACTGCTTAGAAGGACTAAACCCGCCCAGGCAAAGCGGTGTGAGTCAGATCGTCCAATACATATAAGCCTTCAGGTTTCATCGGGCGGCAGGGCTTTGGATGTCATTTCATCTCAATGTCGGGTAAAAGTCCCACAAAATTGGAAGCAACGTCTCCAAAATGACATAAATAGTGTTGACAGTGTCATTAAACCCCAATTCAAACTAACAAAAACAAATAGAAAACAATATAGTTCATCCACGACCTGATTGTGCGTTGGCGACGTTCATTATGAAAATACTCCTATACAAATACATTGTCAATTTTTTGGGCCCAAAATGGAAATTTTAAGATGAAAATTTGTGATATTTTTCTTATTTTTGCTCGAAACATAGATTACGGGGGCTGGATAGAACCGCCGCGACGGTTCTATCGAGTACTCACAATGTGTTTTTGAGCAGATACAAGAAAAATAATGTTTTAAGAAAGAAACTTAATTTTTGTGCCGTTCATGAAAGTATGAATGACAGGGTGGCGCTAGCAAAGTTTATATGAACCCCTTCGGTGTTAAGTTACTTTGCAGGCGATCCGCTGCTTTCATACTTTCATGATTTGTTTTTGTTTGATTTGAGGTTTAACGTCCCCGTCAATACTGTAAAGGTCCTTTTGGAGACGTTGCTTCCAATTTTGTGGGACTTTTACCCGTCATTGAGATGAAATGACATCTCAAGCCCTGTCACCCAATGAAACCAATAGGGTTTTTAAGCATTGACAAGCCGACTCGCACCGCTCTGCCTGGGCAGGCTTAGATCCTCTAAGCAGCTTACCAGTACTCGTGTGCGGGTCGGTTTCAGCTTTTTTTTTTTTAATTTGATTTTTGCATATTTTTGTAACGTATGTACCATTTTAGCTCACCTGTCACGTAGTGACGAGGTGAGCTTTTGTGATCACTTTTTGTCCGTCGTCCGTCGTGCGTGCGTCCTTCGTCCGTGCGTGCATCCGTAAACAATTTCAAATAAGTATATCTCTAATACCCCACGGTCAATCTTGATCAAATTTCATGAGAAGCATCATCAGGTAGGGGGAAAGGCTGCATAAGGTTTTTGGGCTGATCAGATTGGAATTCTGGTTGCCATGGCAACATATAGCTTCCATAGACTTACTATGGAAAAAAAAAATAAAATATCTTCTTCTCTGAAACCACTGGGCCCAGAGCTTAGATATTAAGCTTGTAACAATGTCAAGTGGCCACCTACATAAATCCTGCCTATCATGCCCCTGGGATCCAAATTGACCACACCCCGGGGCCCCTTAACTCCTATAGACTCATAATGGAAAAAAAAGCTTCAAAAATCTTCTTCTCTGCAACCACAGGGCCCAGAGCTTAGATATTTAGCATGTCGCAACGGCAAGTGGTCACCTACATAATTCCTGCCAATCATGCCCCGGGTTCTAAATGGGCCTTGCCCCGGGGCCCCTTCGCTCCCATAGACTCAAAATGGAAAAAAGCTTCAAAAATCTTCTTCTCTGAAACCGCAGGGCCCAGAGCTTAGGTATTTAGCATGTAGCAACGGCAAGTGGTCACCTACATAATTCCTGCCAATCATGAAAAAAGGTTCAAACAGCTTCTTCTCTGAAACAACAGGGCCCAGAGCTCAGATATTTAGCATGCAGCAGCAATGGCAAGTGGTCACCTACATAAATCATGCCCCTGGGTTCCAAATGGGCCACGCCCCGGGGCCCCTTAGCTCCTATAGACTCATAATGGAAAAAAAGCTTCAAAAATCTTCTTCTCCGAAACCACAGGGCCCAGAGCTTAGATATTTAGCGTGTAGCAACGGCAATTGGTCACCTACATAATTTCCTGCCAATCATGCCCCTGGGTTCCAAATGGACCATGCCCCGGGGCCCCTTTGCTCCCATAGAATCATAATGGCAAAAAGCTTCAAAAATCTTCTTCTCTGAAACCACAGGGCCCAGAGCTTAGATATTTAGCACGTGGCAACGGCAAGTGGTCACCTACAAAATTCCTGCCAATCATGCCCCTGGGGTACAAATGGGCCATGCCCTGGGACCCCTTAGCTCCTTTAGACTCATAATGGAAAAAAAGCTTCAAAAATCTTCTTCTCTGAAACAACAGGGCCCAGAGCTTAGATATTTAGCATGTAGCAATGGCAAGTGGTCACCTACATAAATCCTGCCAATCATGCCCCTGGGGTCCAAATGGGCCACGCCCAGGACTTAGATATTTAGTATCTAGCAACATAAAATAGCCAGCTTCATAAATCCTGCTAACCCTGCCGCTGGGGTCAAAATTGGCCATGCCCGAGCTCATCAGCTCCAATAGACTTATAATGGAAAAAAAAACTTAAAAAAATCTTCTTCTATGAAACCATTAGGCCCAGAGCTTAGATTTTTAGTATGTAGCAATGTCAAGTGGCCACCTACATAAATCCTGCCAGTTATGCCCCTGGGATCCAAATTGGTCACACCCCAGGGCTCTTTAGCTTCCATTGACTTACAATTGGAAAAACTTCAAAAATTTTCTTTTCTGAAACCACAGGGCCCTTAAAATGAAAAAAAAAAACAACTTGAAATTGGGAAAAAAAATCTTCAAAAATCTTCTTCTCTGAAACCATAAGTCCCAGAGCTTAGGTATTTAGCATGTAGCAATGTCGAGTGGTCGCCTTCATGAATCCTGCCAATCATGCCCCTGGGGTCCAAATTGGCCAAATCCTGTGGCCCCTTAACTCCAACAAACTTATAATGGAAAAAAGCTTCCAGCATCTTCTTTGAAATCATGAAATACAGACCTTAGCTATTTAGTATTAGCAACAGAAAATGGTCACCTACATAAATCCTGCCAACCATGCCCTTTAAATTGGCCAAGCCCCAGGGCTCATTAGCTTCTATAGACTTATACTGGAAAAAAACTTAAAAAAGATCTTCTTTTCCAAAACCATAAGGCACAGATTTTGTTTGCTTGAGGTTTTACATCCCTGTCAACACTGTATAGATCATTTTGGAGATGTCTCTTCCAATTTTATGGGACTTTTACCCGACATTGAGATGAAATTACATCTCAAGCCCTGTCGCCCAATGAAACCAATAGGGTTTATAAGCATGGACACCGCTTTGCCTGAGCTTAGATATTTAGTATGTAGCAATGTCAAGTGGTCTCCTACACTAATGATTTTCTGCTACACAGGTGAGCGATATAGGGCCATTGGGCCCTCTTGTTACATTATTTGGTCTGTGCCCCCCAGCTTATTGAGTATAAATGCGGGCGGATGTGCTCGCCCCGCCACGGACCTGTCTTGTTTGTTTTTCTTGTGCTTTAAAGATGGTGTTGTCCGTTTTGGGGCAAGCCCATCCGCTCACAGTTGCTGGGAAGGCCAGTTTTTGTACCTGCAAGATTGTGCTTGTGGATTATATTTTGTGATTTTTTTTTGTTTGTTCTGTACAGACAACATTTAACATAGTGTGTCGGCCTCCGACACCTCGAGCCCAACTTTGTTCTGTTTTAGTTAGTGGGTGACTCCTATCGCGGGGGATGTGAAACAAGAGGGTCCAGAGGGCCCTGATTCGCTCACCTGAATGTCACTGTCTCTAGTGGTGACAGGACATCTCGGCCCCTAACAAACTCGGCCCCTGACAAACTCGGCCCCTAAAAGTAGAATATGTATATATTAGTGTTGGAATTGACTTATTATCAAACTATTACACATATTTTTAATGTACATATGCCTTATTACCCTTTGAACTCATTTTGATGAACTTATGAGTAACCCATCTCACATGATTTAAATGAACCTAATGCCGTTGATTGAACCAGTGTATGACACGATGCTGTGGGTCCACTGTCACTCACCTTCTGATGCAATTAATAAACTAATTGATTGATTGGCGTGTAATTACGTCTCTGGCACTTAAAAGAGACTAGTAGTATGTTCTATTGCGCACTTACAAAAATCGAACCATTTTGTTTTTATTATCATTTGCAGGGTTTGACCATTCCACAGCAATTAGCCTTTTTTCTATAAATACCAATGATTTTGATTGTTTAACGTCCCCGTCAACATTGTATAGGTCATTTTGGAGAAGTTGCTTCCAATTCTGTGGGGCTTTTACACGACCTAATCCCATGATGTACTGGTGTGTTCATTTAAGAAATGAACTTTATTTTTCTGCTGTTCAAGAACGTATGGCGGCCCCCATACCTCACTTCAAACAAACAAACTGTCCAGGAAAATGTGGTTTATTCCACTGAACAGCTGAAAGTGACCAATATTGTGTTGACTGAGCCATTAAACTAAAAAGAAAAAAAAAATAGGTCAATACAATACTTGGTTCAAGGCTGGACCAAGCTAAAAACATCAATGTTAGATAAAAAATATTTTATGAGCATGGATTAGTATTCTTAACCCTGGGTATGACTGGTTTAAGTTTGAATTTAAGGTTTGCAATTGAAAATAGGAGAAAACTGGTTTAGCATATCAGCTGAGACCAGTTTCGGTAATTCATATAGGTAATTGTACAGTTCCTGAGGACTATAAAACACAAGATATTTCATATTTAAAATGTTTAAAAATTTGATATGAACTATGACATCATAGAATACCTCTTGAATATTAATGAGGCAGTCTGAAGTTTGCTCATTTCACACTTCAAATTGTAATATCTTGGAAACTAATAAAGATAGTTTGATGCGGTTTTCGCCCATTGATTTCTTGATTTCTATACCTTTGTTTGTTTGTTTGATATGAGGTTTAACATCCCCGTCAACACTGTAAAGATCATTTTGGAGACTTGCTTCCAATTTTGTGGGACTTTTACCCGACATTGAGATGAAATGACATCTCAAACCCTGTCGCCCAATGAAACCAATAGGGTTTATAAGCATGGACGGTCCGACACTCACACGGCTTTGCCTGGGCAGGCTTATATCCTCTAAGCAGTTTACCAGTACTCGTGTGTGGGTCAGATTTAGCTCTGCGTGGAAGCATCATGAAGCCCATATATTTCTTCAAGCCCCGATGGGCGGGGGCGGACTATACCTTTGTATATGAGCTTTAAAATTCACAGGAATGCTGCCCAGGTGGCTGTCTTACAAACTGGCTAAAATCGTTGCACTCCAATGAACAAAATGGCCACTAGAGCTGAACTGAAAATAAAAACCCTAAGCCATTTTCATTCAGATTTTGGTGTCTTTTATGGGTGGATTAAGTTAATTGTATCAATTCCTGATCTTTGTTTTACTTCTACTTTTCATAGGAATGTTGCTGAGGTGGCTCTACCAAAATAGCTAAAATTGTTCCGCTCCAATGAATAAGATGGCTGCAAGAGCTATAAATAGAAAAAACGTTTACAGTTTGCTTAAAATGCTAACTCCTCCTAAACCCTTGGGTCTATTTTGCTTTAACTTCACAGGAATGTTGCCCACGTGGCTCTCTACAAAAATAGCTATAATCGTTGCACCCGAGTACAAATGGCTGCCAGAGCTAAAAGTAGCCATCAGAAGAGATGCCAGATCCCCCAAACATTCACAAATTTGTACAAATGCAAAAAGTGCACAAGAAAAATAAAGCTAATCCTCAAGTACATTGCTGCAAAGTATCAGCAAGACCTGCAAGAAATTGTATGATTTATGGTTAATTAAATTAAGAGTTTCAATGCTCAAATGATATTAAGGACATTTTCTGAACATTAGGGAGATAGGTATTCTTTCTCAGGCATTTGAATTGCAGAGGAATACTCAGACAATTACTGTATTGTCCCCTTGCTACTTAAATATTCATGAGAAATCATTTTTTATTTTCAACCTGTGGTTCTTACGCATAACACGCCTTCTCAACCTTCTGTATAAATGTACACGATACCGTCAATATATCTCAAAGTACTGTGATCACAAGGGGAATACTGTCACAGGAGATAACTAATATACCATGGCACCTAGAGTTGTGGTTTTTGCGCCGTACCCACCTATACTCAACATATTGTATAAGTGGACCAAGTATCATCAATATATCTCAAAGGCTATTCGAGTTACGGCGATGTAGCGCCGCTTAGTGTTCACTCGACGCTTAGTGTTCACCATGGACACTAAGCGTTGATGGTGAACACTAAGCGTTGCCACTGTCAACGCTTAATGTTCATTTTGCCAAATGAACACTAAGCGTCGATCATGTAGATCGGAATGCAGTATCAACCGCTAGTGTTCATTTTCTCGTATGAATAAAATAAAATTTTGCCTAATAACACGAATACTTCTTGATGTATGAACATCAAACTTCAGTATTACGAGACGGTTTGTTTTGTTTGTTTGTTTGATTTGAGGTTTAACGTTCCCGTCAACACTGTAAAGGTCATTTTGGTGACGTTGCTTCCAATTTTGTGGGACTTTTACCCGATATTGAGATGAATGACTTCTCAAGCCCTGTCGCCCAATGAAACCTATTGGGTTTATTAGCATGGACGGTCTGCCTCACACCGCGGTTCCTGGACAGGCTTAGATCCTCTAAGCGGTTTACCGGTACTATTGTGAGGGCCGGATTCAGCTCTGCGTGGAAGCATCATGCAGCCCATATATTTCTTCAAGCCCCTATGGGCGGGGGCTGGTATTACGAGACAGTACGACCCGACATTGGACCAGAGAAACGGATGTCATCATGACCTATATTTCATGGTCCAGTGATCTTGCCTTATAACACGAAGACCTTTTGGTATATGAACATCATAACTTGGTAATATGAGTCAATATGACACTGACCTAGATTTATTTGGAGGTCAATCATTGTGTCACATGGAACTAATGATCCACGTATGATGTTTCTCTGTCAAGTAGTATTCAAGATATATGGCAAAATCACTGAACCATGAAATATATGTCACACTCGCCTAGATATACTTGAGATCAATCATGGGGTCCTATGAAACAAATAATCCCAGGTATGACACGTCTCCATCAAATAGTATTGAAGATCTAAGGCAAAATCACCGGGCAGTAAAATGTAGGTCTCCATGATTTTCACCCTTTCACACTTGAACCAATGTCGCATAGTTGGCTTTTGTATTATCAATTGAGTTTGTAACTTGTTAGCACAATGGAAATGTATTTAACAAAATTCTAAGGTGTCCTAGATTTTGAACCCCTAAACCCACCAAAGGCATGAAACCAGGGGTGTGTTCTTTTGGAATCTCAGAAGACACTCACAGGTATTCTCAGAAGACACCCCGGGTATCAAAGTTGTAAATATGAATGATTTGTGATGAGTGATTGTTGAGATATAAGCATTTCAAAAACTTAAACACAGTTTTGCAGAGATGTTCTAGATTATGACCCCAGCCCCACCCCGGGACATGCACCCAGGGGTCTGTTCTCTTGGAACATAAGAAGACTCTCCCAGGTACTAAAGTCCAAAATATATGTACTCTGTGATGCGTGACTGTTGAAATCGCAAACGCAAAAGCGGACGACCGATGAGACAACAATAGCTCTCATTGTACTTCATTGTATTTGGCGAGCTAATGCCATGGTGAACAGTAAGCGTTGGGGTCGCACACAGTATCGACAGTCGCGACGCTTAGTGTCCATGGTGAACACTAAGCGTTGATGGTGAACACTAAGCGTTGCTACTGCAACGCTTAGTGTACATGGTGAACACTAAGCATTGCAGTGGCAACGCTTAGTGTTCGCCATCAACGCTTAGTGTCCATGGTGAACACTAAGCGTCGAGTGAACACTAAGCGTTGTTAGACGGCGATCACAACAAAAATACTGTGTGGGAAGATAACTCAAATACCATGGCGCGGATCTTGCGCATAACATGCTAAATGTACAAAGTACTATCAATATATCTCAAAGTTTCGGTGATCACAAGGTAATCACAAGAAAATACTGTCAGATGAGATAACTCAATTACCAATGCACCTGAAGTTCTGATTCTTGCACATGACATGCCTACTCAACCTCATGTATAATTGTACCACGTATGATCAATATATCTCAAAGGTTATTGGAGTTAGCTATCACAAAGAAAATATTGTCAGGGTAAATAACCCTATCGTGGCACCTAGAGTTGTGGTTCTTGAGCATGACCTGTCCTTTATACCAAGTACGGCGATCACAACAAAAATAGTGTGGGGGAATAACTCAAATACCATGGCACAGTTCTTGTGCTTAACATGCTTACTCAACCTCATGTTAAATGTGCTAAGTACTATCAATATATCACGAAGGGTATTGGAGTTACGACGATCACAAGGAAATACTGTCAGATGAGATAACTCAAATACCATTGCACCTAGTGTTCTTGCACATGGCATTCAAGTATAGTAGTCGCAGATAAGATTGACTAGGCGGAGCTATCGTTTGCACCTGCCTATGGAATGTTCCATTAACAAAAATGTAAACCAAGTCACCCGATTGTGTGCATCCAACTGTTACACAAGCAAAGTTGTGTTGTATATGGCTATTTGTTCCGCTTGCAGAAAGCATGCGAAAGGCACTCTACCGAATCTTCTGGTGGAGATATTGACATATATTGACAACACCTATTCAGTTTTATCTGCGACTACTATACGATCAATATATCTCAAAGGGTATTGAAGTTACGGAGATCATAAAGAATTACTGTCAGAGGAGATAATCCTATTATCATAGCACCTAGAGTTGTGGTCCTTGTGCATGACATTTCTATTCAACCCCATGTATAATTATACCAAGTATCAAAGGGAAACGCAGGTACGGCGATCACAAGATGATCACAAAGAAATACTGTCAGGGGAGATGAGTCATATACCATGGCACCTAGAGTTGTCGTCCTTATGCATGACACGCCTACTCAACCTCATATATAATTATACCAAGCATCATCAATATATCTGAAAGGGTATTGGAGTTATGGCAACCACAAGGTTATTACAAAGAAAAACTGTCAGGGGAGATAATTCAAATACCATGGCAACTAGAGTTGCAGTTCTTGCGCATGCTCAACCTCCTGTATATTTGTACTAAGTGATATCAATGTATCTCAGAGGGTACTGGAGTTATAACGATCACAAGGAAATACTGTTAGGGGAGATAACTCAAGTACCATGACACCTAGAGTTGTGGTTCTTTCATATGACGCGCCTACTCAACCCCATGTATTATTATACCAGGTATCATCAATATATCTCGAAGGGCATTGGAGTTACAGTGATTGCAAGGAAATACTGTAAGAGGAGATAACTCAAACAACATGGCACCTGAGTTGTTGTTCTTGCGCACGACACGCGTACTCAACGTCATGTATAATTATACCAAGCACCAATATACCTCAAGGGATATGGAAGTTACAATGATCACAAGGAAATACTATCAGGGGAGATAACTCAAGTACCATGACACCTAGAGTTGTGGTTCTTTCATATGACGCGCCTACTCAACCTCATGTATTATTATATCAGGTATCATCAATATATCTCGAAGGGTATTGGAGTTACAGTGATCACAAGGAAATACTGTAAGAGGAGATAACTCAAACAACATGGCACCTGAGTTGTTGTTCTTGCGCACGACACGCGTACTCAACGTCATGTATAATTATACAAAGCACCAACATACCTCAAGGGATATGGAAGTTACAGTGATCACAAGGAAATACTATCAGGGGAGATAACTCAAATACTATGGTACCTAGAGTCGTGGTTCTTGTGCATGACACGCCTACTCAGCCTCATGTATAATTGTAACAAGTATTATCAATATATCTCAAAGGGTATGGGAGTTACAGTGATAACAAGGAAATACTGTCAGGGGAGATGACTGAAAAACCACGGCACCCGGAGTTTTGGTTCTTCTGCACGACACGCCTTTTCAACCTTGTGTACAATTGTGCCAAGTACCATCAATGTATCTCAAAAGGTATCGAAGTTATGGCCATCACAAGATTTTGTCTATGAACGGACGGACGCCAGGCTGATCGCTTTATCCCCCGAACCTATTCGGACAAACCGTATAAACATTTGATCAGACAAGTGTCCAACCGTCACTGTTTGTTTTTGTTTTGTTTTTTATTTTGCTTGAGGTTTAACGTCCCCGTCAACATTGTAAAGGTCATTTTGGAGACGTTGCTTCCAATTTTGTGGGAGTTTTTACCCGACATTGAGATGAAATGACATCTCAAGCCCTGTCGCCCAATGAAACCAATAGGGTTTATAAGCATGGACGGTCCGCCCGGAAAGCATTCTACATAAATCTACAGCGGGCCGTTAGCGGCCCGTCAGGGTAGCTGACGGGCCGCTAACGGCCCGCTGTAGATTTATGTAGAATGCTAGCAGGGCGACACTCACACCGCTTTGCCTGGGCAGGCTTAGATCCTCTAAGCGGTTTACCAGTATTCGTGTGTGGGTCAGATTCAGCTGTGTGTGAAAGCATCATGCAGCCCATATATTTCTTCAAGCCCCGATGGGCGGGGGCCGCCAACCGTCACTGTACAGAACCGCAGCTCACATACAACCCCAAAAACTGTACACTTCCGGTCCTACACTGTGTATTTACTGAATACCTTCGAATGGACTACTTAGCCATATTTTTTTTCACAAACTACTCAGAAAACGATAAAATTGCTGTTTGTATCAAATAACAAGAATTCTAGCAGCAGTAAATAGACTGGATTTTGTCCAGTCACGTTACCGAACAACAACAAAAAAAAAAAAAAAAAGAAATTACATTTCTAAATTCTACGTTAAACAATGTCGAATTTTTTGTACTTTTTCAAAAGATTTTAATTCTTAAGACCCTTGCTTTGTCTTTTCGCAGCCACTGCTTGTTATTGATGCGTCTCTGTGGCTGAAAATAGTAGACCCAGGTTTCATCACCTGTAAACAGCTCCGAAATTCTACGTTTTACAGTGTATCAATATTTTTGTACTTTTTCAAAAGATTTTTCGCCATTTTTACACGGGTCGTCTTTTGTTCTTTGGTCAAGAGATGCGGGACCCATTGTGCACAAACCTTTCTAAGTTTTAACTCCTGGGTCAAAATCTTTTGAAATGTCCCCTGTGCCGCTAGTTTGTGGATCCAAATTGAGGTAAATATGAAAAGAAATATATCTTGCCTTTCAAATCACAGATTTTCCAATACTTGGTTGGAAAACAAACTTAACCCTTATCTTGCTGTTCACGACAACCCCTGTGTTTGCAAACAGTGTAGATCCAGATCAGATGGCTTCTGATCAGGATCTACACTGACGTTCAGTTTATGAATTTGTTAGAATAAATTACATCAAGTAATCTGATTGGTTCAAAGTCAGAGGTGGTGTGGCTAAAATGAATAGTCAGCAGGAGAAGGGTTAATTTCAAAGAGGATGTTTTACTTCGGGATGTGTAGCCGCTGCCTGATCTTGAGCGGACAGTGACAGCAGCTACCGATTTGACAGACTGTGCGTTGGTCAACTGAAAATGGCGGTCTGAAAGATGGGCCCTGAGAAAAGCTTGTTGCTGGTGTGGCAGATATGGTCAAACATGGTGCAAGGTCCATGGTGAAAGGAATTGCTGATAGTCGGAGACTGACTAAGGAGTAAAGGCTAAGAAAGGTTTGTGCACGATGGGTCACGCAGGAACAAAAGATCACCGGTGTAAAAATGGTTAGAAATCTTTTTAAAACGTACTGTTAAGAGCTGTTCACAGGTGATGAAACCTGGGTCTATTATTTTAAGCCGCATGGATGCGCAAATATGTTCCCGTACCAAACGACAATACAATCACAGGTTAATTTTATAAGAATTGTGTGTTGACAAAAGTAAAGGGACACAATGCCCTTTTTGAATCAGCGGAAGGGAGAGAATGACCGCAGAAAAGATTTCATGATCAATCTCCACGAAAGAATGTTGCCGGCCTCGGAAGGTATCGAACCCGCGTCCTCCTGATCATCAGTCAGACTCGCATCCGACTGAGCTACCGAGGGATTCGGCACACAATGAAAAAATGTTGCCGACCCCGGCAGGTATCGAACCCGCGGCCTCCTGATCATCAGTCAGACGCGCATTTAACGGCCCATTCAACACTATTTTAGGTCATTTTTGAGCCGGTCAGTTTACATATCCACACTTTTCCTGGGCAGGCTTATACGTAAGCGGTTAACCAGTACAGTGCATATTCTTTCGCCAGAAACTGACAACTGCCCTTCTTGAATCAGCAGAAGGGAGAGAATTACCATAGAAAAGATTTCATGGTCAATATCTACGAAATAGTGTTGACTGGGCCGTTAAATGCGCGTCTGACTGATGATCAGGAGGACGCGGGTTCGATACCTGCCGGGGTCGGCCTAATTCGAATTATGGATATCAGTAAATTATAATATGGCTATCCATTATTCCGCTGATTTATGGATATCCATAAATCGATTTATGGATATCTATAAATCGGACTGAATTAATGATATCCATATTTCGAATTATGGATATCCATAATTCACTGCAATAGCCTTTGGTTTCAGTCATTATTTGTTGTATTTATTTGCAAAGACGAATTATTGATATCCATAATTCGATTTATGGATATCCATAAATGGACCGAATTATGGATATCCATAATTCGAATTAATGATATCCATAAATCGAATTATTGATATCCATACATAGATTTATGGATATCCATAATTCGAATTAATGATAACCATTGGATATCATTAAATTATGGATATCCATAATTCGAATTATGGATATTACAAATTTAATTTATGGATATCCATAAATTATTATGGATATCTATAAATAGGGAATAAATAGTAAAACGGCGCCTCATAGTCTTCCCTCCATGGGCCGCCAACCATGGCATACGTCATGGCTAACTCAGGGCTTTAAACATCGCGAAATCGATTTTTCACCGTCGTTTTAGGGGTCAATTGGGAAACTATGAGTGCCTACAGCAGCATGAGATATTTTGGTGACAGGTGCCGTTTGCACTATTGTGCGAGAGGAATGATAGGTTGATGTCGCGCCTTACGCGTTGGCGTCCAGACCGCGGTCGGTAGCACGTTTTCGGTCTTAAACTTCAGTAAGCTACCCAATTAGATTGACGGCGAGCGTGGGGGCTTGGGAAAGATAGTGATAGTTTCAGTCGACCAGTTTTTGCAGCTTTGCATGGCCTGCGACCAATGAAAAATAGAGATTTTCTAAAGAACATAGAATTGACAGCTTCATAGTCGATAAAAAGTTGACTTGATTTTAAAGCAAAAACCAGGGCCGTGCATTTTTTCGTTTACAGTTTCTGGTTGGGAGCAGAAATTACTGATGAGCTACAGTCACAGTTGAATGTGTTTAATACACGTGTCGCTTTTAAACCATAGTAACATATTTCAAAAAAATTTTCAAACTTTATTTTTAAAAGTTTACCAAGTGTTTCCTGTTATGTTTCAAAATGATAGGTAGATACTATATACGGAACCCGGGAAGGGACACGATTTTTTTTATAAGTTATGCGCACAAGATAGGCCCTAATCAAGATATTATCTTGTTCGGACAACATATTATCTTGTGCGTACAAGATATTATCTTGTGCGGACAACATAATATCTTGTTGGCACAAGATATTATCTTGTGCGCACAAGATATTATCTTGTCCGCACAAGATCGCACAAAATAATATGTTGCGCGAACAAGATGCTATCTAGTCCGATTGTTATCACAACTTCCCAAGATCTATATGTTTTGTAAACAAGATAATATCTTGTGCGCATAAGATATTAAGTTGGGCCCCCGCCCATAGGGGCTTGAAGAAATATATGGGCTGCATGATGCTTCCACGCAGAGCTGAATCCGGCCCGCACACTAGTACTGGTAAACCGCTTAGAGGATCTAAGCCTGTCCAGGAACCGCGGTGCGAGACGGACCGTCCGTGCTAATAAACCATATTGGTTTCATTGGGCGACAGGTCTTGAGAAGTCATTTCATCTCAATGTCGGGTAAAAGTCTCACAAAATTGGAAGCAACGTCTCCAAAATGACCTTTACAGTGTTGACGGGGACGTTAAACCTCAAATCAAACAAACAAGTTGTGCGAACAACATATTATCTTGTGCGCACAAGATAATATGTTGTCCGTAAAATATGAATTATGTTGTGTGCACATGTTATCTTGTGCGCACAAGATAATATCTTGTTCGCACAACTCAATATCTTGTTCGCACAACATGTTAAAAAAAATCATGTCCCTTCCCGGGTTCCGTAGATTTCTGACAAAGTAAATTGAAACCAGCTAACATTAGGACTATACTCTGCATGCTGGGTATTTTTCAGCAGAAGACATTTTGAAATATTTTTTTTTCTAATTTTCACAAAACAGGATTTGACACCTCATGCAAATTGTCTCCTACAATTTGTATGAGCTTTCAAGTCCTGTTTTCTGGGAAAAATAAGAAAAATATCAACAATTTGTCGTCTGCTGAATTAGCAGACGATTTATTGGTTGATTTATGGATTGATTTGAGGTTTAACGTCCCCGTCAACACTGTATAGGTCTTTTGGAGACGCGGCTTCAAATTTTGTGGGACTTTTACCCGATACTGAGATGAAAAGACAGCCCAAGCCCTGTCGCACAATGAAACCAATAGGGTTTATAAGCATGAGCGGTCCGACTCGCACCGTTTTGCCTGGGTAGATCCTCTAAGCGGTTTACCAGTACTCGTGTGCGGTCGGTTTCAGCTCTGCGTGGAATTATCATGCAACCCATCTATTTTTTTATTTTTTTTCAAGGAATTATCAGATGAATTCTAGGAAACCCACAATCTATGTTTTAAGCAGCAATAAAGAACTCTTGTACATTCTTGTAAATCCCAATTTTCTCTGTATAATCTGTGGTTTATAATGGTCTACATTGCACGGACATGTTAACAAATCCTACTTTTTATGGAGAGTGGAGTTTACAAGGGTAGGTCTATATTCCTTTTTTGCTCAAAATATAGATTGCAGGCACTCGTTAGAACTACCTCGTCGAAGTGGTTCTAACGAGCACCAGAAATCTTTGCAACAGCAATAAGAAATGAAAGCATTAACAGCTCTGGTGGCTCGATTGTCTCTGAGTGTATGCTGGAAAAATAGTCCTGAACTGAGATTTGCCTGTTTCGTTTAACACCTCAAATGCCTGCACTGTAAGCAAACAGAAGACCCTGATGCGCAGATCTAGGTCTACACAGTTTGCCAAATCCACTCAGATCAGATAAGAATAGCTTCTGATCTGGGTCGACAATATTTGCCAAACCCTACGCATGACTATCGATAGCCCTATTATGAAACACTGTGACCTCACATTGATCAGAATTGCGCGGCTATTTTCTATAAATAGCGATTACCTGAATTTCATATGGGCCCCGTCAAGCGATTTTGGTACTTATCGCCTATGCGAGCAGCGAAGGTTCAGGCGAGCCTGCGCTTCCGCGCAGTCTCGCCAGAACCTTCACTGCTCGCTCATACAAGCAGTGAGTCAAGAGGAACCTTCAGACAGAAAGCCATATCCCTGGCCTCTCTGAATGGCTGGGCATGCGCAGTTAAAATTTGTCATGACGGAATGCTCGAAGACACAAATTCGCTTGGCGGGGCCCAAATAAATCATTGAGAATCACGCGGCCTTCAGCTTTGAAGAGCTATTTGTGCTTAGCAAAGTCTGGTATTTCAAAAGTCTTTGATGCTAGAGGCCCTTGGTTTCTTCCCCGGCAGCGGTGATAAGATTTCGACATCCGAACACGCCCCATTGGCATCATTTGCGGGAATGAATGCCATTAAGTACACCGCCCTTTGCAGGGAGAGTCATTCCATGTGCCTGTTAAAGAACTCTACCGTAATTACATGATTACTGTGTATGCTTTCATCCTGCAAACCTGAAGTGTATATAATGTACCCGTCTGTATCCCCTTCTGGGGGTAAGGCGAAATGGAAGAAAGAAAGAAAGAATTTGTTTGACAGCTCCACTATGTTAACACTCTTCAGCAAGAGCTTGATGGTACTAAGGCCTATGAACTGCAGCCTTTGACTGCATAGAGTGCTGTAGCTGATGACCACATCTGCCATTCAGACACCCACCAAGTTTGCTGTATGTGTTACAGAAGGCCAAGACAAGCTTCCTGCGTTACATTTGGTTATCAAAATCATACAAACCATGGTTAATTGCAAATTCAAGAGTGAACTTTCCAAATTATTAACTTAATGTCTTACTGCCATAAAAAACACTTGGTTAAATACTGCGACAAAAGAAAGGTCAGAGAGAAATCTCTTTTGTCTATAAAAAAAATCTAATGCGGTTTTAAATAAATTGAAATCCAGACGTTTTCGTGCTTCAAGTCTGTCTACTTATAATGTTCCACCCTTTACACTACACTTCCTTGCAATCTTATAAAAAACGTAATGATTTAATTGAATGGACATTTCATAGAGAAGATTCCCTCTATCTTGCATGCAATGTATGAAATGCTTTTTTGACTTCTGAAGAGCATAAATATTATACATTATGGTCATATTAGAAAGTGTGTGAAGCTCTCACCTTTCTACTTGACAATATTTAAATAAGATTTGGTACTAAGTTATTTAGACAAATTGTGGGTATTCCGATGGGAACGAATTGCGCACCCCTTGTGACTGGTCTGTTCTTGTTTTGTTATGAAAAAGACTTCATGATGTCCCTTTCCGTTGAAAACCAATCTGAAATCATTGATGCCTTTAGCTCGACTTCTAGATATTTGGATGATTTATTAAATATTTACAATACCTAATTCGATGGTTTGATCAGTCAAATTTACCTCCAGAACTTCAGTTAAATAAAGCAAATTCTTCTGATACCAAGGTCCCGTCTATCTACTGTAGATGGGGTTTGTTCCCTGCAAAATTTATGATAAACGATAAATGATCATAAATATATGATGATTTTGATTTTGAAATTGTAAATTTTCCTTTCGTGGATGGTGATGTTCCTCGTGTGGCATCATATGGCGTTTATATTTCGCAATCAATTCAATTTGCCAGAGTGTTTAATCGTGTAACCAACTTCAACACTCGTAATAAAATGTTAACAGCTAAACTTCTTACGGGCCTCCGTGGCCTGGTGGTTAAGAGCGCTGACTCTTGATCATTAGGTCTCTCACCGTTGTGGTTCGAGCCTCGCCGCTCGGGTCACATGTGAGACGCCAAGTTCTGCAACGGAAGGTCAGGTGGTTTTTCTCCGAGTACTCCGGTTTTCGCCCACCTCTGATTAACGATCGGCTCGATATGAGTGAAATAATCTTGAAAGAGCCGTAAAACCAACACCCCCCCCCCCCCCCCAAAAAAAAAGCAAAAAAAAAAGCTAAACTTCTTAATCAGGGTTATCGATCATAAGCTACGCAAAGCCTTTTCTAAATTTTGTAGACGTCATTCCGATTTAATTTCAAAACTCAATGTTTGACTTAAATTTCGTCTGCAACAATTTTATGGTGACTTAGTATATAAAATTCAGGAAAAAAAACTTCAGTACCAAATTTCGTTTGTTTGATTTGTTTGATTTGAGGTTTAACGTCCCCGTCAACACTGTAAAGGTCATTTTGGAGACGTTGCTTTCAATTTTGTGGGACTTTTACCCGACATTGAGATGAAATGACATCTCAAGACCTGTCGTCCAGTGAAACCAATAGGGTTTATTAGCATGGACGGTCCGCCTCACACCGCGGCTCCTGGACAGGCTTAGATCCTCTATGCGGTTTACCAGTACTAGTGTGCGGGCCGGATTCAGCTCTGCGTGGAAGCATCGTGCAACCCATATATTTCTTCAAGCCCCTATGGGCGGGGGCGACCAAATTTCGTAAAATCATTTTTCGATATAATCATAAATGTGCCCCCCCCCCCCCCCCCGTGTCCTAGTGAATTAGAACGCTGATTCTTAATCATAAGGTCTCTCACCGCTGTGGGTTCGAGCCTGGCTCGGGTCACATGTGAGACACCCAAGGTCTGCAACGGTGGTCAGGTGTTTTTCTCCGGGTATTCCGGTTTTCACTACTCGATCGACTCGATATGAGTGAAACAATCTTGAAAGGGCCGTAAAACCAAATAAAGAAAGAAAGACAACCTACATGTTATACGACAGACTGCCTGCGTGGTAGTTAACCCACCACGGTTGATAACTTTGCTTCCCTCTTTAATTGCAACGGCGGGTCAGGTCTGAGATTCTATGAAGGCTTACTCAGAATTAAGATTTAATTTTATGTATTGTTGGTTGGTACCTGATGCTCTACCTATGGTCGGGCCCATCCGAGCTATCTGTTGGTTTCCGTTTGCTCCAGCATTTCAGTTATTTCTTGCTGTCGAGTCCTCAAGGTTGTTTCATCTCTGTTGTTGTTTGATTTTTGTGTTCTCTGATGATTTAGGAAGCCTTTATACGGACCGATCTATCTATCTATCTATCTATCTATCTATCTATCTATCTATCTATCTATCTATCTATCTATCTATCTATCTATCTATCTATCTATCTATCTATATATCTATCTATCTTATAATCTCGCCCCCCGCCCATAGGGGCTTGAAGAAATATATGGGCTGCATGATGCTTCCACGCAGAGCTGAATCCGGCCCGCACACTAGTACTGGTAAACTGCTTAGAGGATCTAAGCCTGCCCAGGAACCGCGGTGCGAGGCGGACTGTCCATGCTAATAAACCCTATTGGTTTCATTGGGCGACAGGGCTTGAAATGTCATTTCATCTCAATGCCGGGTAAAAGTCCCACAAAATTGGAGGCAACGTCTCCTAAATGACCTTTACAGTGTTGACGGGGACCTTAAACCTCAAATCAAACAAACAAACAAAATCTATCTTATACTGAGTCCAGCATATCTGGCCATTCCCTGAGTTGGGTGGGTGGCTTAACTTAGAATTTAGCTAAAAAAGAGACGACATTGGAATAGTCCTTAAAACTATTTACAATCTTATTAACAGAGGTATACTAAAACGCATATCTCTGAGTCCCAATTTTCACTGTACGGGCTTTGAACTCCTCTGCGGACTTGGCATCAACCGCAGACGAGGGAAGTATTGTATTGTATTGTAAAGTTTAAGCATTTTACGTCCGCTACGGTCAGGCGCGTTAGCATTGCCCCACAACAGGACGTAAAGTTTGAGTGCTTCTGGGCTGCAAAACGCGGCAGATTCAGTGAAATGTGAGTCATGCTGAACTGTCAGTGCCTTCCCCTAAGTAAAGTAGGAGCACTGTAATTTAGAATTTTGAACGCCAGATCGAAAATGGGCATAAAACTGCAGAGGAATCAATGCCGATTTCGGCTGCGAATCGAGATTTCTCTGTCTCACCCGAGAGCATACTAGTTCATGTTGCTCTCTCTTAGGGCCGTGTGTAAGGCTTTGGACTGGTTAGAAATGAAGAAAAACCCATGTTATACAGGATTGTCAGATGTGCGGCCCTAAGTTTGCAGTATAATGTATATAAAATAGATATATAAATAACAGAAGTATACATAAATATATAAAATAAGTAAGAAAGGAAGAGGGAGAGAGAAAAAAGTGGAATATGTCCAATAAAAAAAAGGAAATAAAAACATTTAGTTCTTGCCTGTTTTGAAAACAATAATAGTTTAAATGTATAAAATAACAGAACTTCAAAGGCAAACAGCAAGTTATCATATAAAAGTGCTTAATTGTTTTTTGATCATTAAATTGGCAAGCTCATAAATGGAAAGTAGTTATGAAAAAGTAAAGTGGTATTATTTATGAACAGGTGTTTGTGCATTGAAACATGGTTTCAATTACAATGTTAATTGTTGTTGTCAAATTGCATTTTTGTGAATATGGTCTTAAGTTAAGATGCAATTAGAATTCAATTGTAAGAAAATGGTAGACTTCAAAGGTTTTTGAATATTTTACAAACATATAGGTAAACAATACAATACAATACAATAATACAATACAATACAAATACATTTATTCAGCATTAAGCAAATACATTGATTCTAGCCTACAATACATAAGTGTAGTGATACAAACACAAAACACATCGCATTATATATAAAACATGTTATAAAGGGAAGCTTAAGGCAGGTGACTATGTAATAGGGAAAAACATTTTTTTATTTTCTACTGAGATTCAATTCTTAACTTATTTGCGAAATATATGTATTTAGATAAATTTAGTATTTCATTTTTGTAACTTGTTGACATAATATTATCAAATTTTACCACAGTGGGTCATCTGCAGTAATAATGTTTCAGATATTTTCTACGTAAAGATCTGTATAATGGACATACTAAAAGAAAATGGTATTCGTTTTCTATAATATTTGATGTACAGAATTTACAAAATCGCTCTTCTCTTGGAATGTTTTGGTATCGTCCTCTTTCTATTTCTAAATTGGGTGACGAAAGCCGAAAACGAGCTAATGCAGTTTGAAATTTTCTCTCATGGATAGTATCGAGGTAAGGCTGTAGATTAAAAGTATGTTTATACCTGTTGCAAGAAATGAGTCGCTGTGAATTATTTATAGCATTGTACCAGCTTTGATGGTATTGATCAAATAGTCTCTGCTTTATTTGAATAAGATTAATGTCGTATTGGTCTTGATATTGCCATATATTTGATAAACCCAACTTTTCTAATATTGACTTGATTTGATGAGCCCAATTTTGATTTCTGTATGTTAAATGTCGATTTGCATCATCTTTTAGCATTAAGTAAATTTGTTTAACAACGCTGTTTTCGTTTGAAAGTAATATCTTGTTCCAATATCTAAACATGTGGGTTTTTCGTATGATTTGCATGGGTACTCTTCCCGTTTCTCCATATAAACCTATTAAATTTGTTGATTTTTTAACGCCTAAAATTTTACGTAGGAACTTTGTGTGGACATTTTCAATATCTTTCGCTTGATGCAAACCCCAAATTTCAGACGAATAGTTCAGTACTGGAGCAATAAGTTGGTCAAACAATTTGCAGTTTTCTTTTGTTTTGAACTCATATTGACAAAAGATAGAGAAAAGTCGGTGCATCGCCTTAGATGCATGCTCTGATATACATTTTTGAGTCCTATGCCAATTGCCATTTTTGAAAAAGTGAATACCTAAGTATTTGAATGATGTAACAATCTTCAATTTTTCATTATAAAGATAAAAGTCATAATTTGTGTGTCTGCTACTTTTTTCAAATATTAATAAAAATCAAAAATGAGTTCCTTTAAGAGCAATGAAAGCATTCATAAGAAAGAGGATGGGTCATACTACGTAGTTACGGCTAATAAAGCTTCATCAGTGACCCTGTGATCCGGCAAAGAAAGTCAGAGGAAACATACTGCAATTTTGCGAATTTCGAATAGGCAGTCGATTCAAAGACAGATATAAATCAAAATGGGGTCCAAATAGTTAAAAACCTGTCTAGAATATGAGTCTAAACCAATAATTTATTTCTGATTTCTCAGAATATTCACGCTGATCTCAAAGGACCAAAAGTAAAATATAAACTGCACTATGGTTGATGTACGGGGAGACGTTTTACGGCCGCCACACGGCACAACACCAGCTGCAGTGAAGGCAAATAAAAACACTTTCGTTTTGTTTACATTAATTTTTAACTTCCAAGTATTGCAGTACATTTCAATGTCATTTAACATTGACTGTTGCGATGTTGGGGAAGTAGAGAATAGAACTTGGTCGTCAGCAAACATTATGAGAAATAGTTTAAGCTCTTTTATTGTAAATATGCCATCTAGGTCTGAATTTATGTTATTAAGGATATCGTTCACGAAAAGCATAAAGTGTAGGGACGAACTAGGATCACCTTGTTTTACACCGAGTTGTATATCAATGCTTTCTGACGTTTTATGATTATGCTTAACAACTGCGCGCACTGCTGCATGCATTGCTTTAATTGCGTGTGTCATTTTTGAACTTACGTTTTCTGAAATCAGTTTTTGCCATAGAAATATATGATCTATTTTGTCGAAGCATTTTTCGTAATCTCTGAACACAGCATACATTTTTTGACCACTGTTTAAGACTTTTGATATAATAGAGTTTAAAATGAAGATACAATCCGTCGTGTTTTTTTCCTTTTTGATAACCGAATTGGCAGTTTGATATTTATTGTGTTTTTCTGTCTTTTCTGTTAGGCGGTTTAAGAGAACTTTTGGGTATATGTTTGCCAAAATGTTGATAAGCGTTAATGTTTTGCTTGTTTTGCATCGCCGCCTTTGAATATTGGTACAATATATCCGAGACCCCAGCTTTCTGGGTATTCTGAATTATTGAAAAGATAGTTGAAAAATGGAAACTAAATACGGTGAAATAATTATCATAAGAAGATTTTATTATTTCGGCGGACATGTTATCTGGGCCCGAAGATTTGCCATTTTTTGTTTGAAAACAGCTTTTCTGATTTCTTGTTCAGTTATCGTGGTGTCGAGTTCTTCAATAATTGAGCCTTAGATTTCTTCATTGTTTAAATTGTTAGTATCTGGGATGTCCCCTAGTAAAGTTTTAAAATGTTCATGTAGTTTTTCTAACGTTATATCCTCTTTTGAGCTTTTTGATTTGGTGTAGCATTTTTGACAGACTTCCAGATAACCCTTTCATAGAACATATTGAACTTCACTACAGCTGGTGTGTGGGAATGTGTGGCGGCTGTGAAACGTCTCCCTGCCCTACATCATAGTGTAGATGATATTTTCTTGTCCTTTGGGATCATTGATTCCATTGTGGAATTTTGAAAATATCTGAGGGTCACTGATGAGGCCTAATTGGTCGAAATTAGCTAGTCTGGTCCATAAAACATGTACACTCATATTTTTTTCAGTTCTGGGGTGTACTCCTTGCTTCCAAAGGATAACCCTTTTATAGAACATATTCCAAAACTTTTTGGTTGTGTTTTTGCTATATTTTCAAGGCGTTGCCCTTCATTTTTCTTATGTTTATTTTTTTTTTGCTTTCTGTCGTTTTTTATTGTATTTTGTGCGCATTTTTACAAAAGCTGGTCTATTTTCAGATGATTTATTTTTATCAAATATATTTCTTGCATTTTTAAAATCTCTTTTTGCATTATAGCAATTATCTTCAAACCATGCTGTTTTTTTTCTATTGTTTTTACTGTTTTTACTGTTCTTATGTTTCGGAATATTTTTACCAAATGCAACCATTGCATTTTCATGTAAAAAATTTGTGAACAAATCTACCTTATTTGATATGTTCGTGCATGCAAAGAAATTTGTATCAAATGTTTGTAAATTTTGCTCTAATTTTTGTCTGTAATTTGGAACCATATCTTCGTTAAATACGTGTTTTTGGCCAAATAAATCAGTTTCTATATTATCTTTTTCTGGTTCATTATTGATATCCTTTCTAAAGAAAGTAAAGTGTAGGCCTGCATGATCTGAGAAAGTACTCCAGTTTAAAACTTTAAAGTCATGGATAGAATCTATTTCAAAAATGTTAATCAGTAAATAATCGGTGACACTTAGTCCACGGGTTGAAGAGAAAGTAAAGTTACCATGTGTATCATTGAATAAACGTTCATTTGCAATAACATTACAAGTTGATTTGCAAAGAGAAGTCAATTTTTGCCCATTACTATCTGCTGTAGTGTCCGGATTTTTACGGGTAGGTAATGAATTTATATCAGATTCTCCCTGAATGTCATTTTCAGGGTCTCAGTAAGCATCAAAATCTAGAATATCGGATAATGTTGCTGTCCTAGCATTAAAATCGCCAGTCACATATGTTTTTCCCATTTTACTGTATTTTTCGAGATCTTTTACAATTTCTTCAAAAAAGTCAAATTCTTTATCTTTCAATACTTTTGAACTAGTTGGTGGAATGTAAACATAACACAAGTAAACATCCTCGTTGAATTGAAACAATTCATTACTAAGTTTTATCCAAATTTTGCCACAGTCATTTTTATCAACCAAAGAAATTTTATCTTCTAAAGCTTCTCTATAATAGACGGATATACCGCCGCTTTGGCGCCCTTTTTTGACTCCATATGTTTTTTGTCCGAATATATGAAAACCGGCCCCGATAGCTCAGTTGGTAGAGTGTCCGCTCCGGGGAACGGGAGGTCTCGGGTTCGATCCCGGGCCGCGACATACCAAAGTCGTTAAAAATGGTACTAGCTGCTCCTCGCTTGGCACTCAGATTTACGGGGTAGAGCTAGGACTGGTCGATCCAGTGTCAGGATAATGTAACTGGATGTGGTATCATGTAATGTGTCTGGGACATGATACTTCAGTGAGGCAGCACTATAAACGTGAGCATTGAGCTCCCTGTCGCAACCAGACACCGTCGTGATATGACTGAAAAATTGTTGAAAGCGACGTTAAACCCGAATTCACACACACACACACACACGAATATATGAAAACTTCGATAACCGTTTATGTCTAGATTTAGTGAATGTTTCTCGTTAGTCCAGGTATCTCCTAATAATAAAATGTCATATGTATTTATATAAAATACAAAATCTTCATCTTGAAGTTTTCGTAAAAGTCCGTTTATGTTCCACGCAATAACATGTAGCTCCTCCTGCTGTACCTATTCTTTGATTTCGTAGAAGTCGCATGTGACGCCCTCTCGAACCATCAGTTTGGCACCAACCCATTTTACTGTTTTCCCAGCTGCCTTTTCTCGATCATACACTGTGTATAAGTCTTTTCTTTTATTTAGAACTGTTTTGGTCTGTTGTACTCCGACTCCCTGGTGGATATGTTTTAGCATTTCACTTTTCTCAGCTACTTTTGTTCTGACTAACTCTCGGTCCGTGTATGGATGGAATTTGACATCGATTGGCCTTGTTTTGCCTCTTGGTTTGCCTAGCCTGTGTGCTCTGTCTATAATAATTTCCTGTGCGATTTCGAGTTTTTCGGCTACGAACTGTTTCATTAGAGTTTCGCAATTTTCATTGGGTGTCTCTGCAATTCCATGGAACAACAGATTTTCTCTTAAACTTCGGAATTCTAAGTCGTTTGCTTTGGCTTCTAAGTTTTCATTTTGGGTTTTGAGTTTTTCGACTTTTTTTCAAATTCATTGCATCGAGTATTCAACTTTTTTTAACTCAGCATCTGCATTTTTTAGTTGTTTTTTTTTTTTTTTTTTTTTTTTGTATCTTCGAATCCGCCGCTCAAGAATTGGTTTGACTTTTCAGTTTCTGTGCATTGATTTGACGTTTGTTTCAAGCTTGTCGACTTTTGTAGTTATAGAATTAACCATTATTTCGATTTTGTCTATTTTTGTCATTGATGTTTTAATAGATTTTATATCTTCCATTATTTCAGTCGCCCAGTGGGGAAGAAGAGATTGGGCATTGAACATGTTGGGGCCCTGAGCAGCATTGTTGTACTGAGAGGTAAATGCGGGGGGGGGGGGGGGGGAAGATTGCATTCCCATCTGCCCTGCAAAAGGCATTTGTTGAAAATTCATTGCCATATTCGACACGTTTCGCTTGTCCATGAAAGGTCCTAACTGGTAACATTCAGGTGATAATGTATGAAAACGTTTCTTTTGTTGTTCAGTCTCAGGTGAAATAGAATACAAAGACCATTGTCCATTTGCCTGATTAGTTTTTTGTTCGGTCTTTTGTTCGCTTTGCTCACTCGGCCCAGGTCGCTTGACCTTAACCACCGAATCGATTTCGGTTGTCTGTATTGGTGATATTGATTTTCGTTTTTTGGGTTTATAAGTTCCAATTTTCGTTTTTGAACTTTTCTTTTTCGGAGGCATACAGAATAATCAATAATCCACCACTGATACTAAAATCATATCCAAAAATGATGAATTTCACATTTTATTTCAAACAAAAGAGCTATCTAACTGTCTTTCTAAAGAAGCATTATACTGACTTTGACCATTGAAATATTTGATTACTCACACCAATATTGCATAGCAATTCTTAAAAGCTGTTAAATATTAATTTGCAGACGAGGGAAGACTATCCCACTGAGGAATAGTTCTGAAAAAAAAAAGAATGCTTTAGGGCATCACTGTACGCCAGGTACCTACGATATTGAGTGTTATTTACTTTTGATGCCATTGTTTGAGTTGAAGCTGTCACAGGGGTCAAGTCCAGAGACACTATACCAGAATGAATCTAATAGTAGAAGGTTAAAGAAGACTGCTCACGACGGGCCTCAATGGACGGCCACTCCAGCTCTCTATGTCACCAACGCTGCTCTTATTTTGCCATCGCCGACATGTCCATAGCAGCTGTCCTCTGAACCTTCTCAGCCTGCTGAATATGAGTTTTAACATGGGGATGCCAAATGAATGATGCATATTCAAGTTGAAAGCGAACCAATGGTTTATACACAACATCCTTTGTCTGCCTAGGTGCAAAAGTCAAATTACGTCTTAGAAATCCTAAAGTCATGGTTGCTTTTGATGTTATCTCTGAAATATGATGACCCCAATCAAGATCGTCAGTGATGGTGATACCGAAATATTTGGCGGACTTATCTTGCTCCAAAGTTTCGTGGTGTAATCAAACTTAATCTGATTGTCAGGAAGATGCCGTGACACCCTCATCGAATGACATTTGGCCACATTGAACTCCATCTGTCAATCGGCCTCCCACTGAGCTAGTCGGTCCAGGTCATCTTGTAAAATGAGACAGTCAGGAGGAGAGTATATGTTCCTATACAGTACACAATCATAAGCAAACAAACTGACAGATGACAGGATATTGTCGGGAAGATCATTTATGAATACTAAAAAAAAGGACCGGTCCAAGTACCGAGCCTTGTAGGACACCAGATGAAACAGGGACTGGATCGGATGCTTGAACATCAAGCACAACTTGTTGTGTGCGCCCCGACAGCCATGAGCTAATCCACCTATGTGTGGATTCTCTTATCCCATAATATTCCAGCTTGCACAATAGCCTTATCAAAGGCCTTGGCAAAGTCCTTGATAATTAAGTCAGTCGGTTAATGGCCGCATCCAGATTGCTTACAATGTAGATTGCGTACAATGTTATTTCATGTTCCCTTTGGTGTCTCAGATGGGAGATGTGGGTTAATTGTATCGATTCCTGACCATTGCCATCACTTCTATTGTGCTGCTTCTTCTTCTTGTTGAGGTATTCTCTGCCTATATACAGGCGCACGTGTCCTCTGACGAGTTCACTAAAATTCGGTCATGTTCTGGAATTTTTACCATATGAGGGGTCAGCAGCCATATTATCCCCCGAGGACTCCTTGATAGAGTTGTACAAAAAAAGTCTTTTTAGGTGGAGTTTATAACACAACCATCTGGCCTTTGATTCTATGTTGTTTATCAGTACGGTATCATCCGGAATAACATCTGGGACCAGTTTCTGACAGTCAACAATGAGTTGAACTAATGTGTTATTGTCTGTAATAAGATCTGACCAAGCATCATGCCCTAGTGCCTCTCGAAAACATCTCTTCACGCCTACCAGGTGTTGATTTCTCACGTCGCTGAGCGCTGGACACCTTACTAACATGTGTACTATATCCTCGAATATATATGCTGCAAGAAATATAAAAGCTCATGCTTGTAAAATTGTCCCCTTAGGAGCCCCTTTAGGTGTAGTTATCTTTCTTGCATTCGATCTTCAGTGTTTAGAGACCCGAAAGAACTATGCAGACGGAAATCCAATAATTGGCACCAATTAAAGGTCAATTTATCCTTTTCAGAGAAAATCCCTTCCTTAAATGGCCATTTTGAGTCTGTATATCACTGGCATTGTTGAAGTTAAATCCAACTGTAAACCTGTTTTTCTTATTAACTGTCAATCTGAAACAGAAAGAGGTTTCCTCCGATGACTAATGGGCCAGCGTGTTCTTTGTTTCTTCATTGGCTCATGTTCAGAAAATTGGGTCAGATATGGAACCAAAATGTGCATTACGTCAGCTGTTTCTGTACTCGGTTTGAATTCTAGCAATTTGTAAATGTTCAGAATTTCTTGTTTACAATTATATCCTGACCAGATTACTTGTTATCAATGGCAAACTTTGAGTATTTCTAGGATATTGTAACTGTATAATTTCTGATCATCCAAAGGCTGACAATCAAGGAAACCATATTTTTTATCATTTCAGAAGAAGGAAGAATGGACACTTGTTAATATTGCTGAAAAGTACACAACTTACAACACCCCTTTGACCTGTTGACAGGAAACAATAAAGATGAGTGTGTGCTAAGCCTCTTACTAGTGTTGAAACTGAAAAATGTGACAGCTTAATTCAGCCCATGTATACTATGCAGAGAAATGCTATAAGAAAAGATGTTGGAAAAGCGGGAACAAAAATGTTTTTCGCATGGCAAGAGAATTTTTCGAAAACTTGATCTTTGCAGAGATGGAACGATTAGCGGCAAGTTCCTCAGCTGCTAGTCAGTCCACTGTTGATGAGGGGAATGCTTCAGAGGGGGATATATTTGATGCAATTAAGAATGGTCTCAGAAATTACAAAAGTATCTTTGGACTGCTTCCTTTCAAACGGAGAGGTAAAAGTGAGGATGAGCAGAGTTTTGAATCACAAGAACATATTGAAATGGCCCATCTGGACTGTATTGATGCAGATGGGGAATACCAAGGAACAATTCTCAGAGCACCAGCTCGAGGTCATGACTTCAGAGCACAGCAGCTGACCAATCCAACTTGGTGTGATGCATGCGGCAACTTTATATGGGGTGTTTATAAACAGTGCCTTAAATGTGAAAGTAAGTAGTATCATTTTATCATAGTTTTGGATCGCCCTGCCCATCAGGGCCTGAAGAAATAGATTGGGCTGCATGATGCTTCCACGCAGAGCTGAAACTGGCCTCACATGAGTACTGGTAAATGGCTTAGGGTCTAAGCTTGCCTAGGCAAAGTATTGCGAGTCGGGACTGTCCTTTTTGGTTTGTTTAGGTGGCAGGGGATTGAGATTTATTTCATCTCCATGTCGGAAAAAAAGCCCCACATATTGGAAGCAATGTCTAAATGACCTAAATAGTGTTGATGGGGGCATAAAACCTCAGTTCAAACAAAACAAACATCATACTCATAGTTTTGGATAGAGCATGGTTTAAAGCTTGATCCCAAAAATTTAAAGGAAGAAAACCATCACAAATGGCTTTTTTTCTATATTATCAATATATTTTTTGTTAAATAAAAGTGTATAGACACATCCAAGCACTACGTCATCACCCAGTCCTACCATTTGCCGGGACTTACCGGTGGTTGGCATAAAACCTCTTTAGCCATTTGTCGCCATTGTAAACACAATTTTATTTTCTGTAAGCATGTCTTTTCTTTGGATTTGAAACAATGATCTTGACCTTTAAACAAGTAAAATAGGCATAATATATACATAAACTTAATGATTTCTAGACAGATTGGGGCTGTTTTTATGATATTTACTTGTCATATTTACGGAGGTAACAAGGCAGGATGGTCTGAGTTCTGTTTTAATAAAAATGTGTATAACTATTAATTTACTAATGATCCAAAGCAGAAAATGTGTGAATTAGTACTTGAATATATTAAAGTATCCATTTATAGTGTAATTTAATAGATTTGCAGTGACAGTCAACTGAAAATGCGGAACAGAACCCCTATTTGCAATGTGTTTATATGGAGTCAGATGCTTTTCGCCAACCACGGAGAACGGTATAATCCATGTTTAATGTCAAAAGGAAGTAATTTGTGCATGCGCAATGAAATGTAAACAAAGTCACATGTCAAAACATTGGCTCCGTCTATAGATAATACTACAATATGATATAGGGCTGTTTAACACGATTTCTGCTTTGGATCACAACAGTAGTGTTATGAAGAGATAATGTACATGATTGTTTCAACACAGCAGGTTCTGGAAAGGAATAGTTATAATCCTTATCTTATCCATCTTTATAACCTCTTTTTTCCCTCGTTCTCTGTAAAACATGGCAAAATTAAATACAAATGGTTAAACCCCAATACATTGCCCCTGCCTAGACCATGATCGGACTGCTCCTTCAGGGGCATTCTGAACTGAGTCTGCACTGTTGGCTTAGGCCTGTCTGTCCCAAAATTTTGGAACATTACAGTGCATACTTTTCTTAACTTGTTGGCTTCTGATGCTGATAACCCTGTATGACTTTGGTTTTATAGACAAGTTTATGTTTTGTCATATAAACTAACAGGAAGATGTGCATTGTATAACTATCTAGAATTACAGTAGTGCAGGTGTACATGTGCTTGAGTAGTTTTCATTGTAATGGAAAACCCAGAAAGTTTTAATGTCTACCGGTCATTGGTATAAAGTCAAATACATACACCGGTATTGTGTTAGTTGCTCTTGAGTTTTAATTTATATTGGTGTTCCAGGACATACATCACAGCCACATTAAAACACTATTGTTGGGATGGCTCTGTGAGTTAAACAACAGTGTTATTGTATCCAATCAAACGTGTAGACTGTAAAAAAAAAATCATTTATGGGCATTTTTCTATATATTCTATATATTTTTGGATCCGTCATTAACCCTTATCCTGCTGTTTACGACAGTCCCTACCTTTGCAAACAGAAAAGTGTAGATCCATATCAGATGACCTGAGGAAGCCATCTGATCAGGATCTACACTGATATTCAGTTTGTGAATTTGTAGGAATAAATTACTTCAAGTTATCTGATTGGTTCAAACTCAGAAATGGGTGTGGTTTAATTATGCAGCGGGATAAGGGTTAAGCTATGTAAAAATTGTATTATATCCAAAACATCGGTTATAACAAACGGTTTTGTAAAGAGGTTGTGGTGTACAACTCATCGATCATGGTGAAAAAAAGGGATAAACTAATTTTTTATCACAGAGCTCTGGATACTTAGAAGTGATGAGGAAAATTTAGTAATACAGTACATGTTTTTCTATTTTCATCTAAAACATATATAGCTTGTGAGTACCCATCAGAAGGAGACATGAAAAAAATGTTTACTTGAAAGTAAGAAGAAAAATAACTGAAATTGCTATTGTAATATTTGAAATTTCATGATGAAAAAATGTGATATTTTTCTTATTTCTGCTCAAAATATAGATTGTGGGCACTCGTTAGAACCGCCTCGATGAGGCGGTTCTAACAAGTACCCACAATCTATATTTTCGAGCAGAATTAAGAAAAATAAGGTATACCCCCGGAAACCCCAGTTTTACTACATAAAAGTGGGGTTCAAGGGGGTCAAAATCATATAGGCGTGTTTTTGTGATGACATGCACTTGTCATGTCTTTGTAGTATTGTAGTCCTGTGTAGAAGGTAGATTTTCATCTTCCTGTAATTGGAAAAAGTTAGAGCTTTTTATTATGTCCCCGCCATTCGAAGAATGGTGGACGGGCATATAGTGTTGCCGCTGTCCATCCATTCGTCTGTTTGTCCGTCCGAAACTTAGAACGCCGTCAATAACTTTCTTATATCTGGATGGGTTTTGAAATTACTTTGCAGAAATGTTAACCTTCATGAGACGATATGTCACGTGCAAAACCCAGGTACTTACCTCCAATGTCAAGGTCATACTTAGAGATCAAAGGTCAAAAAAGGGGTCCGAAACATAAACGCAGTCAATAACTTTATTATTTCTGGATGAATTTTGAAATTACTTGGCAGAAATGTTAACCATCATGAGATGATGTGTCACATGCAAAACCCAGGTCCGTACCTCCAAGGTCAAGGTCATACTTAGAGGGCAAAGGTCAAAAAAGGGTCCAAAACTTAAAAAGAGCCAATAACTTTCTTATTTCTGGATGGATTTTGAAATTACTTGGTAGAAATGTTAACCATCATGAGACGATGTGTCACTTGCAAAACCCAGGTCCGTACCTCCAAGGTCAAGGTCATACTTAGAGGTCAAAGGTCAAAAAAGGGTCCGAAACTTAAACACAGTCAATAACTTTCTTATTTCTGGATGGATTTTGAATTTACTTGGCAGAAATGTTGGACATCATGAGACAATCTGCCTCACACAAAACCAAGTTCCTTACCCTCAAGGTCAAGGTCATACTTAGAGGTCAAAAGTGAAAAAAGGGTCCAAAACTTAAACACCGTCAATAACTTCCTATGGATTAATATGAACATCGACATACAGTCGAACTTGGATTGGCTCGAACCACTTTGGGACCATGAAAATTTGTTCGAGACAGCGGTAGTTCGAGCCACAGAGGGATACTATTAGTGCCATACCAGAAGGAATAATGGAGATAATTGTTGATATCTTTTCGGTGTTCTGTATTATAAATGTACGTTGTGTGTACTCATTAGAATCGCCTCATTGAGGCGATTCTAATGAGTACACACAGCATACATTTGCAAGATAAATGAAGAAAGTCTTCCTAAATTACCCCTATATCGTATTTGGAGGAACTCCCTGCGGATGCAAGAATGGGTTCGAATCATCCATAGTAAACGAGCCATCGGAGTTCGAGCCATCAAAGTTTTACTGTATTTTCAGGCGGGGCATCCGTGTCCTATGGACGCATTTCTAGTTTTTATAAGGTTTTGTGTTGATAAGTACATCGCTACATGGAAATTCAGCAGTACTGAGTTAAGCATCAACTACATTATTGTCCACAGAAACAGCTTTCTAGCTCACAGAAACAGTTTTCTCTTGCCCACTAACCCACAGAAACAGTTTTCTGTAGTCCACAGAAACAGCTTTTTCTAGCCTACAGAAACAGCTTTCTAACCCACAGAAACAACTTTGTCTAGCCCATAGAAACAGTTTTTTGTAGCCCACAGAAACAGCTCTCTAGCCCACGGAAACAGCTTTCTCTAGACCACAGAAACAGCTTTCTATCCCACAAAAGCTTTCTCTAATCACTTTCTCTAGCCCATAGAAACAGCTTTCTCTAGCTCACAGAAACGGCTTTCCAGCCCAAGGAAACCGCTTTCTCTAGCCCACAGAAACGGCTTTCCAGCCCAAGGAAACCGCTTTCTCTAGCCCACAGAAACAGCTTTCTAGCCCACAGAAATAGCTTTCTCTGACCCACAAAACTAGAAAATTTTAATTAATTTTCATATTTGTGAGTTATACCTACGATACATCTGAATAGTGCTATCAGTCGGTTCACCCGACAACCGCAGACAAAAAAAGAAAAAAGTACCGGAAGAAGTCCGGTCTTTAGACTCCCGCACCGTTCGGAAGCGTAAGCCAACAACAGGTGCTACAATCAATTTTACCGAAGCAGAACAACGGTAACTGAGGGGAGGTGGAGGGAGTATGATTCAGATGTATCGTAGGTATAACTCACAAATATGAAAATTAATTAAAATTTTCTAGATTTGTTTCGTTAAACCTACGATACATCTGAATAGTGCTGATTGCAACATTAATGGATGGTGGGACTAAGTAAGAGTAGACTTACCAAGTCGAAGAAAAAGCTATTTCCGCCGTTAAGACATTGACCATGGAGCTGGGTTACAAAGTCTCACACCGCGAAAAAATTCTCTTTTTCTTCATTTTTTTTTTTTTTTTTTTTCGTTCTTAAAATACCAAGTTTCACCATGTATATACAAATTTACATGATCCTACATGTACATAAGGAAACTGTAAACAAACATCTCTAGGATACAGGCACAACTATTGATTGTGCTGCAACCACAGGGCCTAAACTGGCCAGGCTACTTGCCATTGCAGAAGTTTCTCTCAGATAGAATCTAATAAAAGAATTCTCAGAGGACCAAAACCCAGCTTTGACGACATCATCTAAAGGAACCCTATTAGACCAAGCCCAAGAGGAAGCTAGAGCCCTAACCTTGTGTGCATTGACTGATGTCAGTTCCAAATTGTTAGCAGCATATGCAAGTTTAATGGTCTGAACAATCCACCTAGAAATAGTATCACAAGATATCTCTTTCTCATAAGAATCTAAGTGAGAAATGAACAGCCTCTTACGACCCTTTCTCCTAGGAGTGACCCTGTCAAGATAGATCCTTAAAGCTCTGACCGGACAGAGCAAGGGATTGACATCCTGACCTGTGAGACATGGGACTGAAATTGGACAGCTTACGACTGAGGGGAGCTGGTTTTTTGCAAGAAAACCTGGGAAGGAACACAAACTGACCGAACCGTCTGAAAACTGAGTGCAAGTTGCAGAAAATGCATGCATTTCACTGCGTCTACGACCGGTGGCAAGAGCAGTAAGAAATACAGTTTTGAAGGTTAATTCTTTAAAACCGCAACTCTGAAGAGGTTCAAAGATATCACTGACAAGAGCGGAAAGAACTAAAGCAAGATCCCATTTTGGAAAATGAGCCTTAGTTCTAGGGCGTTCCAATTCAAAACTTCTAACCACATCTGACAAAATTGGCTGGTTAGAAAAATCAATCCGAGAAACCTGCTTAAGGGTAGTTGAAATCGCAGAACGATATCCCTTAACAGTAGCGGGTGAAAAGTTCTTATCGTGTAAAGAAATAAGAAATTCTCCAAAATCATTTACAGTAGGACTGAAGGGATCCACTTCCCTGCAGCCACACCAATCCAGCCAAGACTTCCATCTGTAATCATACAGATTGTTGGTGGAAGGTCTCTTCGCTGAGTAGATTCGTCTGGCAACTGATTCAGAAATGCCTGACGCTTGCATGTGTTGTTGCATAGCAACCAGGCGTGAAGACGGAACACCTGAGGGGTGGGATGCAACATTCTGGATATAGGTTGAAACAATAGATCCCTCCTTGCTGGTAGAGATAGAGGAGGGGCTATGATCAAGGATAATAGAAGAGGATACCACGCTTGTCCCTCCCAAAGTGGTGCTATTAGACAAACTAAGCATTCTTCGTTCTGAACCTTCTTCAAACACTGAAGAATGAGAGGAAATGGGGGAAAGGCATATGCCCACAGACCCCTCCAACTCAGATTCAGGGCGTCTATTGCATACGCCTCTGGATCTGGAGCGGGAGACACAAACAACTGTAACTTCCTGTTCAGGCGTGTGGCAAACAGATCCAAATGTGGGGTACCCCAAATTTGGAAAATCTGGTCTGCTGTCTGTTGCCTTAGAGACCATTCTGTCTGAACAATGTTCCCTTTCCTGCTCAGGCAGTCGGCCAAGGCATTGAGACGACCGGGTAAATGCCGCGCTTTGACATGGACCCTGTTCTTGGCACACCATAATGCAATCTCTACTGAAAGATTGCACAGAGTGTACGAATGAGACCCCCCTTGCCTGTTGATATACGCAGACACTGTTGTGTTGTCTGTCATCAGAAGCACAGAGTGACCATGTATGTGGGAAGCGAATGCCTGAAGAGCAAGCGAAACCGCTTTCATTTCCAGAACATTGATGTGCTGAGATTTCAACTCTAGGGACCAGAATCCTGACGCCATCAGAGATTCCATGTGTGCGCCCCAGCCCTCTAGACTTGCATCTGTAAACAATTGCAGATCGGGGGTGGGGTGATGGAGAGGGGACATGGACATTAGAAACTCCAAGTCTGTCCACTGCTTGACTGCTTTGACGAACCAAGGACCTAACGGAATCCTGTCGTCCCACAAAGCCAGTCTCTGACACCATCTCTCTTTGAGTTCCCACTGAAGAGGCCTCTTGAATGCCCTCCCCAGGGGTAGGAGATTGGCCATGGACTCCATCTGACCCAGAATGGAATGCAACTGTCGAGCTGTGGCATGTTTGGCTCCTAAGTTTTTGAAAAGTATCTTGCGAAAGGATAGGATTCTGTCCTGTGACGGTCCTATCAAAGCAGCTCTTAGGTTGACTCGAGCTCCAAGAAACTGGAAATTCTGAACAGGAACTAGCTCTGATTTCTCCCAGTTGGGAAGAAAACCTAGATTGAGGATAATGCTCAGAAGCCTTCTGCTGTGAAGCCATGATAGGGTTTCTGATACAGAAGGTTGTAACCAGTCGTCCAGGTAAGCATGAACCCGAATACCCTGACGACGAATGTGGACCAGCACCGTTTTCAATACGCGAGTGAAGACATAAGGACTTACAGAAAGCCCGAATGGAAGAACTCGGAATTGATACAGTCTCCCTTCGAAGAAGAAGCGAAGGTAGCGTCGAGACCTGCGATGAATCAGAATATGAAAATAGGCGTCCTTCAGATCTAAAGACGTTACCCAATCGTCCTTCTGAAGAGCCAGTCTGATTGATTCTAACGTCTCCATTTTGAAGTGAGGACATAGAACAAACTGGTTCAGACGGGACAGATCTATGACTGGTCTCCATCCCCCTGACCTCTTTGATACCAGAAAAATCCGGCTGAAAAAGCCTCGTTTTGGATGGAAATCCTTGACTTCCTCTATAGCATGTTTTTGGAGCAATGATGTTACTTCTTCTCTCAAAATCCCCATCTTGAGGGGATCCTGAGGCATGCGAGTACACCACTTTGGAGGGAACCGAAATAGTCGTGGTAGGACACTTAACTGAATGCGATACCCACTTCGGATTATAGAAAGCGTCCAAACATCCGAAGTAATCTTTTCCCAGGCCTCTAGGAAGAAAGAAATTCTTCCTCCTGATGGCAGGTCTGATCTTGGGACCTGATTTTCGTAAGAGCTGGATGCCCTTACCCTTAATGTAGAGACCTGGGAACCGAAGTGGGCACCCCTATGGGGCATTGGGCTTGGTTACTTTACCTCTACCTCTACCCCTGCCCTTACCAGGATTACGAACTCCACAGTTTCTTTTCGGAATTCTGGGCAATCCTTGGGAGACACTGGAGACTCTGGAAGAATCAGGACCTACTGTGACATTAAGTTCACCCAAAGTTGACTTAGTTGGAGTCTCTGAAACCTTAGGACCTTTTCTCTTGAAGCCAGAAGGTTTATTAGCACCCACAACTGCCATCTGAAGAGATCTATGAGCAAGACCCTCTTTGTACTGTTTCACCACCTCCGGAAACTTCTCTCCAAAAATGGTAGAAGATTCCATCGGTTGTACTCTAAGAGACTGTTTCATGTCTGAGTCTAAATCAGAAACAGCTAAACAAGCATCCCTACGAGCCAAAAGCGGTCCTACAGCCAACCTGGAAAAAATCTCTACCAGGTGTGACTGAGAAATGGCAACAGCCTGAAGATATCTGGAAACCTCAAGCATGTCATCCTTGGAACATAGCGTACCACACAGAAACATTTCTGAGTGGGAAGCCACTTGTATTCCTGTTCTCGCCAGTTTCTCCCAGTTCTCAAGAGTCGAAAACTGAAGAGTATGCGAAGTAGGAATCGAAGACCCTTGCTTCAAGACATCCCTCAATCCTGGGTTAACAGATGGTGGATCCATGTTAATCATAGGATTTAAAGCTTCATAAGAAGAAGCTTGAAAAATCTTAGGCTTACTGTTTATAGAAACAAAAGAGCCTGTCTTGAATCCTTTTGGATAATTAGGAAGTGGAGACATTGGGACTTCCTCTTCTCCTTTCAAACGCTTATCCATCTTTCCCATAGAAATGGACACACTGCTTGACTGAGGAAGCGCTAGAGAAGTTTCCTCAGCTTCCTCAGGATTTTTAAAAAAGTCTAGAGCCGAAGCTCCAACAGACTTGCTTTTAACTTCTGGTCTAGGACATATGTCAGGGCCTAGTCTAGACCGGAGTTTTGCAATAGCCTCCTTGTATGAAAGACTGTCCTTAGGAGATTCTGATTCCCGGTCCTCTTGATCTTCAGGATCAGAATATCCTATTCTCTCGTCTTCCCCAACACAAAGTTGAAGCTGATCTCCTGAATCTTCATGAACAACAGCATGTTGACCAGAAGAATTTACGGTAGAAACAACTGAACTAGGGTTCACATTTGTTGAACCTTGAACAGTTGATGATGGGTTAGGAAAAGTGTCCATACGAGAGGACAATTCCCTCAGAAGCTGGCCCTGCTGTTCCACCAATTTCGATAAAGCAGAAACAGCAGGGTCATCTAAAGTCCTAGGCCTAGAGACAGACCTAGACCGATGTCTATACTGTCTAGATCGAGAACGCCTAGGTCTTGAACCTGATCTAGATAACCTAGACCTGTGATGCCTGTATCTAGACCTAGATCTCGAGGATCTACGTCTATGACCATGATGTCTATGCCTAGGTCGGGAAAGAGATCTCGACCTATGCCTAGACTTCAGTTTCTGGCTTGATCTTCCTCTAGAATCAGAATAAGAATCAGAGCCGGAATCTGACCTATATCTCTTACTGAGTGAAACTCTAGACCTAGGCTGGATGTCTTGCCTAGGTTTAGAGTATCGAGCAGTAGCCCTGGAACCTGTGTCCTGTTCAACCGACACATAGCTGTCAGGACTAGGTTCCCGTCTGGGCGTAAGTTCCTCACCTTCACTATCGTGTGGCGAATCTTCATGAGCCGGAGAGAGCGAACTCTGCTGAGACTCATGATGACCGCCTGTCTCTGAATTTCCTGAACCAATGGCAGTCGTAACTGGCATATCGGTCGGAAACAGAGAAGTGGAGTCCTTCCCAAGATCTTTAACAGGTACATGGGAAGGATTGTTCTTTCCAGGACCATTTTCAGGAACCTGGGAAGAAGCAAAACTCCTGGGTTTGAAGGCTGCCTTGGCCTGTGCAGATCTCTGTAAACACTTGGAAAATTTTTTCCAAAGTTCATCTGACCAATCCGCACATACCTCACAAGTGGATGTCTGAGAGCATGCATAATTTCTGCATGCCCTACAAACAGAATGGTTATCCCAATATGGCATAATCTTCGCACACTTACCATTTATTCCAGGGCAGTGCTTGTTTTGATGACTCATCCTGAAATGGCTGAAAACAGGACTACAAATCAAAAGAAAATTATACCAGAAGGAAAAACAACAAAAAGAAAACAGAACAAAAGAAACTAAGAACGGAAAAAACAAGAATCCGAACTTATGAACGTAACGAAAATCCCAACTAGGTCGGTAGACCGACAAAGTCAGAATAATAAATAATACAAGAAAACAATATGAAAAGGTTTTACTTGATGAGAAAACACTGTAGAAAATAGTCTGCGAACGGGTGAGACCTCGTTTACCCACAACGGCTTCTATACTCGAGAAAATATCTCTCCGACAAAAACGTGTCTTGTCTCCTGAAGCGCAGAGGTAAAATTGATTGTAGCACCTGTTGTTGGCTTACGCTTCCGAACGGTGCGGGAGTCTAAAGACCGGACTTCTTCCGGTACTTTTTTCTTTTTTTGTCTGCGGTTGTCGGGTGAACCGACTGATAGCACTATTCAGATGTATCGTAGGTTTAACGAAACAAATACAGCTTTCTTGCTCACATAAATGGCTTTTTAGCCCACAGAAAGTTTTCGCTGGCTCACAGAAACAGATTTCTAGCCCACAGAAACAGTTTACTCTAGCCCACAGAAACAGTTTACTCTAGCCCACAGAAGCAGCTTTCTAGCAAGTTTAAGACTCCTTAACCCATTTTATACGGGAAGCTCCAAAAATGGGTCTTAGGCCCAGATCAGACACCGCACCTCCACTGAATGCAGAAAGTTCACTTGCAGAAAGTTCCGCCTTTCTAAATACAACTGAACATGTTGCGCCTTAATTTTCAAATGGACTCCTGCTACATATAAAGGGGGAGACTCCATTCAGTACAAAATACACTTTTTCAGGGGATGCAGCCTTTCATGTCCCCACCATTCGATGAATGATGGAAATGGCATGTAGTGTTAACCCCTGTCTGTCCGTTTACGGTCAGTTTTCTTTATGCTACCAGGCCGTCCTTTGGACACATTTCAAGTTACATTGACATCATCATATAAGCCACTAAGTTTTGAATGGATCTTCCTGAAACTTAATATAAGTTAGGGATAAAAGCATTGTTGGCACATTACTCATAGAGTTCAGTCCCCTTCTTTGCTGAAAATACATATTTTGTACTTTTTCATCACTACATGATTGTATAAGTCTTTTAGTTTTAATTGAATCTTCCTGAAACTAGCATATAAGTAAGTTGGGAATGAAAGTTTGGATGAGTTTGAAAACTGGTGATGTACAGTATGCCTATCTCTCATAGAGTTACATCCCCTTGAATGCTAAAAATGTCTGTTTTTGACCTTGTCCTTGCATACATCCTTCAGTAAAGATTGGAACTTCCTGAAACTTTGAATCTGTTAGCTGAGGTGAGAAATATAGGACCATCTTGGTCCTCTAGTTTGTTTTTAGCTAACTTGTCATGTAATGATGACGTGAGCTTTCGGGATCACTTTTCGTTCGTCGTGTGTCCGTCTGTGCGTCAGTGCTTAAACGATTTCTTCAAGCGACATCTCCTCCTAAACCACTGATCAGATTTTGACTAAAATTCACAGGAATGATCCTTAGGTGGTCCCCTTTCAAAGTTGTTCAAATGGTTCCGGTCCGTTGCACATCAAGGTCACAGGAGCCAGAAATGGATTTTTTTAATGAAAACTTAAAAAATCTTCTCCTCTGAAACCGCAAGGCCCAGGTCTTTGAAATTTGGTGTGTAGCTTCATCTAGTAGACCTCTACAAAGACTGTTCAAATTATAGCCCCGGGGCCAAAAATGCCCCCCCCCCCCCCCCCCCTGGACCCTTTGGTTTTACATAGACTTACATAGGAAAAAGCTTTAAAAATCTTCTTGTCTGAAACCAGAAGGCTCAGGTTTTTGATATTTGTTATGAAGCTTCGTCTTGTTGACCTTTATCAAGTTTGTTCAAATTATAGCCCGGGGCCAAAAATGCCCCCACGCCGGGGCCCTTTGGTTTTACATAGACTTATATACATGTTGGGAAAACCTTTAAAAATCTTCTTCAGGTCTTTGATATTTGGTATGAAGCTTTGTGTAGTAGACCTCTACCAAGATTGCTCAAATTATAGCCCTGGGGCAAAAAAATGGGCCCACCCTGGGGCCCTTTGGTTTTACATTGACTTATATAGGGAAAATCTTAAAAAATCTTCTCCTCTGAAACCCCAAGGCCCAGGTCTTTGATATTTGGTGTGTAGCTTCATCTAGTGAACTTCTACCAAGATTGTTCAAATTATAGCATTGGGACCAATAATGCCTCCGCCCCAGGACCCTTTGGTTTTACATAGGGAAAACCTTTAAAAATCTTCTTGGCTTAGACCAGCAAGCTCAGGTGTTTGATATTTGGTATGGAAGCTTCATCTTGTCGACCTCTATCAAGGTTGTTCAAATTATAGCCCTGGGGCCAAAAAATGCCCTTGCCCGGGGGCTGTTTGGTTTTACATTGACTTATATCCATATTGGGAAAACCATTGAAAATCTTGTTGTCTGAAACCAGAAGGCTCAGTTCCTTGATATTTGGTATGAAGCTTTGCCTAGAGGACCTCGACCAAGATTGTTCAAATTATGGACCTGGGGCCAAAAATGGCTCTGCCCTCTGGGTCACTGGTTTTACATAGACTTATATAAGGAAAACCTTTAAAAAATCTTCTTGCCTGAAACCAGAAAGCTCGGGTCTTTGATATTTGGTATGAAGCTTTGTGTAGTAGACCTCTACCAAGATTGCTCAAATTTTAGCCCTGGGGCCAAAAATGGGCCCACCCCAAAAGGCTCAGTTACTTGATATTTGGTATGAAGCTTTGTCGAGTGGACCTCGACCAAGGTTGTTCAAATGGACCTGGGGCCAAAAATGGCTCCACCCCCTGGGCCCACTGGATTTACATAGACTTACCGTATTCGCCCCAATTACCGCACCGTGCCCTTAGTTTTTTCAAAATCATGTAAAAAAATCACAGTGAAAAATCTATCTAATTAGCGCACACTCGATGCGAAAACAACAGCCCCCCCGAGATTATGCATACTGATATTTAATGGGACGGAACATGATACTTAAGCATTGCCTTCACTGTTGAAGAACTAACGGTTAGTTTTTTAGCTATTTATTGTGAGAGCTTCCAGGGGGAGGTTACTGTAAAGTTTGAGGTTATGCATTTCCTTTTCAAAAATAGCTTTGGTGTGGGCTTATAGGAGCATGTGCAGTAATTAGGTCGAATACAGTATATAGTGAAGACCTTTAAAAATCTTCTTGTTTGAAACTAGAAAGTTCTGGTCTTTGATATTTGGTATGAAGCTTCATGTAGTGGACCTCTACCAAAATTGTTCAAAATTATAGCCCTGGGGCCAAAAGTGATCCCATCCCGAGGCCCACTTGTTTTGCATAGACTTACATTGGGAAAACCTTTAAAAATCTTTTTGTTTGAAACAGAAGGCTCTGGTCTTTGATATTTGGTATGAAGCTTCACCTTTTAGACCTCCCTCAAGAACATGCAAATTATAGCCCTGGGGCCAATAATTCCCCTCCCCGGGGTCCACTTGTTACACTATGGATCAGGTCAGCAATCCAGGGCCATCATGGCCCTCTTGTTATTCTATTTTTGACGGAAAATCCTGTTAGCAAACAGTGTAGATCCTGATTATGTGGTTTCTGATCCGGGTCTGCACTGTATATGTCCCTTTTATGGGTTTCCAGGTAAGAATGGGTTTTCTTGCACACCAGACAAAGAAATCCGTGATTTTTTTACCCTCGAATAGAAATTTATGTTCTGACCCTGGTGTTCCGACCCCAAATCGAATATAATCGCGTGTTTGATAAATGCACTGGTTGATTACAACCTCATGCGCGGCGGCGTCATGCGTGACGTTACTAAACATTCCTGTTGTGTCATCACAAAATGGCGGACGTCGGTAACCGAAGTGACAGCAGCATTAAAAATTCGCAATAGAAATGGAAGGTATGCAAGAAAAAGAATCCAATATGGGTGTGATGGGTGGATAGAAAAATCCGTCCCTCGGGATCACTGTGCGGCATCACTCGGCAAGCCTCGTGATGCCGGACAGTGTCCCTCGGGACGGATTTTTCAATCCACCCCTCACATCCATATAAGATTCTTATAAACCTTTACCACTCTTTAGGCCAATTCAGCAGACGACAAAATTATGATATTTTTCTGGGAAAAACAAGAAAAATATTTCAAAATGACGTCAGCTGAAAAATATCCAGCATGCAGAGCATCTGAATGGAATCTTTTACCTTATTCATAACAGGAATGACCATAACAAAATTTAGGGATGCCGGGTTGTATAGCAGGAGTCCCATTTTTAGCTCGTCTGTTTTTTGAAAAAAAACTTTCGAGCTATTGTCATCACTCCGGCGTCTGCGTTGTCGTCCTGCGTCGTTCCAAAAAAACTTAACCTTGGCTATAACTTAAAAAGTATTAGACCTAGCCTCATGAAACTTCATACACACACTCATCATCACAAGAGCTACATTTTGACCAAGGACCATAACAACATTGTTGATTTTGGCTGAATTATCTCCCCTTTTCCAATTTTTTTCTGAAACACATTTTTTGCTCTCATTTTAATACTATTCACAACAGAGCCTTCAAACTTCACATGAATGTTCCTTGGGACAAGACCTTTTCAGTGATACCACACTTTTTGATCTGTGACCTTGACCTTTGAACTTTGACCTATTTTTCCAAAATTTAACCGAAAACCTTAACCTTGACCATATTTCCAAAAGTATTTGGCCTACCTTCATGAAACTTCATACACATACTCACCATCATAAGAGCTACATTCCCTACAAGTTTTAAAACTCCATCTTGCAATTTGATTGAATTATCTCCCCTTTTCTCTCCGTTTTTTTTAAATTGTTTTTGTCTCTTATTTCAATACTATTCACAACAGAGCCTTCCAACTTCACATGAATGTTCCTTGGGACAAGACCTTTTCAGTCATACCACGCTTTTTGACCTGTGACCTTGACCTTTGAACTTTGACCTATTTTTCGAAAAATTAACCAAAAAACTTAACCTTGACCATATTTCCAAAAGTATTTGGCCTACCTTCATGAAACTTCATACACATACTCACCATCACAAGAGCTACATTCCCTACAAGTTTTATAACTCCATCTTGCAATTTGATTTGACTTAGAACTTTTGTTTTCTAAAAGAAACTGCAGACAAGCGTTGGCACCTGCTTGCGGTGCTCTTGTTAAATTCAGGGATGTCGGATGGAAATTTAGAAAATGACTTAATTTTCTTGCAAACGATGAAGGCCTTTCTTGTGTGTGTGTTTGAGTTTTACTTCCCACCAACAGCTTGGGTCATATGGAGACAGGACCTCGGTTTAAAGACAGGTCCAAAAGTCTGTAGAAGTGTGGGATAGAACCCAAATGGCCTGTCTTGGTCTGAAGCATCTACAGTCAAATTTCAATGGCTCAAACACCTTTGGGTCCTCGAAAATCTGTTCGATACTGGGATAGTTCGAGTCACTAATGGTTACTGCCAGATTGAGGAGGCATCAGAAGATACTTTTTGACATCTTTTTGGTATTCTATTATGAAAATGTATGCTGTGTGTACTCATTAGAATCGCCTCATTCAGGCGATTAATGAAAATATTTGCTGTGTGTACTCTTTAGAATCGCCCCATTGAGACAATTCTAATGTGTACCCATGGCATACATTTGCAAGATAAGACGAAAATCTACTATTTCTAATGTAGAGGATTTCTCTAGGGGCACAAGAATGGGTTTGACTCAACCATGGTAAACAAGCCATTCTAATGCACTTGCGTATGTTATGCTATGTCCGATTGGATAGCATCAAAAATTTGCGAGAGTATATTCTGCAATATACTGTCGGAAACCCGACGTCATCACGTAATGTCGCTTTTCATTGGCTGGCAATTGATTTTACGCAGCTCACAGTGCTTGTCGCTTTGTGCAAAATAGTACAATTTTTAACAAAACACACGAATAATGGGGATAACTGTATTGAAAAATGTCATTTGGGGTGGTAAATGGTCAGTTTTATGGTTGCAAATTACGCTGACGCGTAGCTGTTAAACGAAATTTCCGACCATAAAACCTCTGATTTACCTCCCCAAATGACAATTTTGAATACAGTTACCCCCTAATTGGTGTTAGAGCCATCAGTTTTACTGTATTCTAGGCCTGGAATGTTACCCATTGTCTTTTTGGTGGATTTCTTGTATAAAATGGGTTAGATTATTTTATAAGTATCATATCAGATGTTTTGGCAGATTGCGCATTATGATGATGAAATCAGAATAAAAAGAAATATTGATACAATTGCTAACAGCATATATTGGCATTGATATTATTCAACCTGGTTATGAATAGCTTTAGCTAATGTGCTTAATCCTTTTTGTACCAAATGGAAACTTCCTCCTCATATATGGCAGGCGTGTTAAGTTGTGTTTTCTTAAAAATTTATTCGGAAATTGGCTGAACTTTTAGCAAACAGTGTAGGCCCTGATCAGACGCTGCGTTTTGTGGCGTCTGATCTGGGCCTGCACTGTTTGCCAGGGTACCCGGATTGGGGTTTCTGGTACAAAATGGTTTAATATGTTACAGTATTTACCAAAAACTTTAAGAATCATCCCTGGTTTTGTGGTTATGCTACTCACCTCATAAACCAGGGGTCTTAGGTTTGATCCCGGGCTTCTCAAGACTTTAGATGAGTGTTTAAACCAAGGTCTTGTCTCTGTATGACCTTAGTTGTTGGTGGAACATAAAACTCACACACACCAAAAACTTTCCAGCAGTTGCATGATCAACTTGCATCTGCACGGAAATATGACAAAGGTATGACAGCTTCTTCGATGCCTGAATGGATAGTCTGGATTTAGCCATTTGGAATATCAGCTGATAAGGACGGGTAAAAGACCCCACAAAATTGGAAGCAACGTCTCCAAAATGACCTTTACAGTGTTGACGGGGACGTTAAACCTCAAATCAAACAAACAAACAATACAGATAAGATCAAAACACTGACAACACTAGTGGGTTGATTGTGTCTAAGAGTGAGTGTGAGTGTTTGAGTTTTACGTCTTACCAACAACTAAGGTCATACAGAGACAGGACCTCGGTTAAAAGACTCATCCGAAAGTCTGGAGAAGCCCGGGATCGATCCTGCGATCCCTGGTTTACAAGGCGAATAGCATAACCACTACACCACGGAGGCTTCTGTGTCTAAGAGTGACAGAAAAAATAGTCTTGAATCTAGATTCCTGTTTCTTTAAGCAAACAGCATATACCATGATCAGATGTGTTCTGTGGCATCCTTTCTGGGTCTTCTGTGGTATCCTTTCTGGGTCTACACCATTTCCAAAGGTCCCATGTTTGGACCCTAGGCATAAATGGATTAACTAATTCAGTATTGAAAACACTTCCCAAAACCTGCTTCTCTTTTACATGTATTTCATTGTGCTCTGTTTTATTGTGTGTGGTTAACCCTTATCCTGCTGAGCCCGGATATGCCTTATTTTTCAAACAATGTAGATCCAGATCAGATGGCTTCTAAAGAAGCCATCTGATCAGGATCTTCATTGTTGTCATTCAGTTTATGAATTTGTTGCAATAATTTGCATCAAGCAATCTGATTGGCTGATAATCAGTTGTGGGTGTGGCATATTAAAATATTCAGCAGGACAATTAAATTTCATTGGTTATTGCTGGTCAGACTGAGTGACATGGACATCAGCAGTATAAGAGTTTTTGTATATATAGCTAGTGGTGGATTGGCAAACGGATCCCAAAAAGGCAAAATATCATTGGTCATTGCTGGTCACGTGAACATCAGAAGTATAAGAGCTATTTTATATATAACTTCTTTTTTTGATGACTAGACCCATATTGATAGGGAAGCCAACAGTTTGAAAGAGTTTGCTCCCTTGGCTCCCCTGTAAGCAGGTTCGTGTTGATGAGATTTTGGGTTACAGGTAGCCTGGAAACCCATAACTCCGTTCACCAAAGGTTGAGCAATCCTGCTTTCAATTTTTTGTTGCAAGAATAATTTTCTGCAGATATTTTTAAACATGACTAAATGCCTAAGAGAATCTCAAGATTTAAGAAAATAAAAATCACATCAGTTTATTCTAGAGCCTTCTAGAAATGGAGGGTGTGTTTGGGGCATGTTCTTATAACTCCGTTCACCTAAATTTATTTGATTATCATAAGCAATCAGATTCATTTTATGAATATTAGGTATACATGAGGAGTATTTTATTTAGACTGTGCACTACTTTAATTTGATGATTCTATTTATTCTCAGACACTTGCTTGTCACTGGTTAGAGATTATTTTGGGGTACTCCTTAAATATTAAGCATTTTTTGACAAATTTCGTTTTCTGTGAATTAAATTGTGAATCAAAATTAATTTTCTTCAAAACAGGTTGCAATGTTAGTTATTAACTAGAAATTCTGATGTGACCTAACTTTAAAAATGATTCCTTTTCGTATTATTCAATGAAGAGGGTGAACGGAGTTATGAGAGTGAAAGGAGATATGAGCAAAGGGGATATATTGTGATGAGGTATGTCAATGCTTCACTACCACCTGCCAACACCTACAATTAACCCATTTTATGCCGGAAACCTCAAAAGGGGAGACTGGCAATAGTGTCGGCCAAAATCAGATGTCGCAAAACGAGGCGTCTGATTAGGGCCAGCCTTCTCCGTTTATAAAAATTCATTCATTTCTAAACAAATTTCTGAAATAAAAAATCCTGCTAGGCAACCCTTGGTAATTTATGAAAATCATGGAAGATTCCATTCAGTGCAAGATGGTATAACTTGTTTCAGGTATCATACAGGTGGTAATCAGTTTAATCTGAATAGGTAACTCAGCCTAGAATCTTGAAGTAGTAAAGCAAGTATTACCTCCCTTAGATACATTTTTTTTCGGGCAAGCAAGGAGCTTGAATGGCAAACAGGGTAGACCCTGTTCAGACTGCTTCAGGAGCAATCTGATCTTGGTCTGTACTGGTTGCTTAGCCCTATCTGTCCCAATACTAAGGAACAGTACATCCTGTCTCCTATTAAAAATAGGCAATACAAGGGTAATTGGCCCAAAAGATCGGGTTCTATGGCCAAATGTTCTTTCCTACCCCCATTTTAGTCATGATTTCAAGAATGTCTGGCAGTCCTAAGGGCATGGGATGTAGACTGATCAGTTGACTTCATTATTTACATGTAGTATAGAGCTTAACAATGGTTGATTGTCCATTCTGATGCTCGTAAATGGTCATTCTGTCACAATCACAAGTGTTTGTTTAGTACACATTATCAAGTGGGGGTGGATTTTGACCCACATCACGAGAAAAGGTATCTTAATCAGTGAAGTTAAACTTCAAAAAGGTTGGACCTCTTTGTGACCATGAAAATCTGTTCGAGATGGGGGCAGTTTATAATTGAGCCACTGAGTAGTTAATCATCTTGCACATTGCATGGGGGAAACCCCTAAAGGGGTATCTTGGCAAACAGTGCAAGCCCTAATCAGACGTTGCAGAGTGCGGCGTCTGATCAGGGCCTGCACTATTTGCTAACAGAATTTTCTGTCAAAAGTAGAATAAAAAACGAAAAAATAGGCCTGACATCCCTTAAATGACAAATGGACTTGTCCAACATATATCAGTATAGTCCACTAATATCAATGGGTTATGGCTAAGTTGGGGTGGTAGGGGGGGGGGGGGGCAATATTTTTACAGTCTTCATGTAAATAAAGGTTCTTTGTATGTTGTGTGTTTGTTTGTGTTGAGGTTTTACTTCCCTGTCAACACTATTTAGGTCATTTTGGAGACATTGATCCCGTTTTTGTGGGACTTTTACCCGGCATTGAGATCGAAATGACACCTGAAGCTCTACTATCTAAAAAAACGCAAGGGTTTAAGGAATGGTCCAACTCATACCATTTTCTCTCGGCAGGCTTAGGCAGTTTACCAGTACTGGTACTTGTATGTTCAGTCAGTTTCAGCTGTGCTTGGAAGCACAATGCAGCCCAGTCTATTTCTCCAACCCCTGATGGGCATGGGCGCATACATTGTGTGTACTATTAGGATTGCCTATGAGGCAGGAGGCTGAATTGCCTTCTACTCTTCCAAGACAGCCTTCTACCATGATTTTAGTCCTCTTTAATCTTGACATTATTTACTTAGAGGCAAAGTCAAATATTATTGTGCAGTGTGAGTTTGTCATGGTGACCATACATAGGACAAACATAAACATTTTTAGCAACATTCAAGTCTGTTTTTTTGTCTGTCTGACAAGGAATCACATTGACTATTAACATTGACACTCAGTATCCAGTAAAATTGTCAGCTTTTACAAAGACCTTCAACATACTGACTCGTCATGCATCTTGAAATGGTGACCTTGACCTATATGTCATACTCCAGTGACTGCCAGATTTTAGGTCAACTTTTATGATTTTATCAGTAAAAGCTACAACCCTGAAACCATGAATAATAGTTCTTGACACTGATTTTGACTTTGTGACCTTGACCTATATTTCACATGCCAGTGAGCTTCCTTAGCAGGCGTGACATCACTTCCCTCATTTGCCAGGTCAACTATACTTGCCAAATATTTATGTCCCTTCACCGAAGGAGAGGGGGACATATTGTTTTCGGTGCAGATCCCATCAGTATATGCACAGGTATATGCGTTGGCGTGACACTTTCTTGTGTGCAAGCTATCTCATGAACTACTGGGTGGATTTTAACCAAATTTGCATGGATTTAAGATTTGGACTGGATGAAGAACTGATTAGGTTTTGGTGACCTTGACCATACAGGGCTGGAAAATTCTTAAAAATTTCACTGTCTTGCAGGTGGCACTACAGTAAAAAAAATCCCCTTACTCTCAATGTAAATTGGGGCATATTCCATGTTCTACCACATTTCAGCAAGTCTAATGCTTCCATTATGAGGCATATAATTTGACAGCCTGGCCATTTACCTTCCAGAAGCAGCTAAAAAATATGGGTGCTGTGCGGCATATTTTGGCCTTTTTGGCAGCCAGCGTCAACAAACCCATACCGCAGCGAATAAATCCAGGCATTTCCAGTGGCCAGTCAGCACAATTTTCTGGTTCAATTTAAATCAGCTGCGTTTCAAAATAGCAAATACCTACTAATATTTCTTCTAATAAACAATAATACTTCTCAGAAAAATAATTGCTTAGCCCCAAATCCAATCAGAAGCAGCAGAATATTCAATTCTGTACTGAAAGCTCTCCCCAAAGCAAGTACAGCTTTCATAAAGACCAATTATTTACTGTAGTGCAACCTATACCAAACCCTAATTTCTTTATGATCCATCAAAAGAATTGCCAAACACAAGTTTAGACCATATCTAATAATATAGTCATGCATAATTAATGTTCAGTGACGAAGAATCTTTAAATTTTGCGAAAAAGTTATCGCTTCCAGATTCTACGATGAAAGCCGAACAAACCATGTTTTGTGAAAAAGCGCAAAGTTTACCTCTTTCCAGAATGAAACCCAGAAACCAGCTTGCATCAGTGATTCTTCTCAGATGTCTTTGGAATACTTTAATCCTAAAATGCACTAAATCATGTCCTATTAACACCCATGCTAGAATTTTTGGCTGTTCTCACACCTATACCCCCTAATTTCAGTAAAAATTGGCATTTTGAGGATATTTTGGAGACAAAACTTTGATGAAAATGATTATAAATGCCTTAATGCCATGAGAAATGGCTGGATATATCTGTTCAAACCTTGTAACATGAACCCAACCAATAAGAAATTACAATGGCTGAGAAAACTCATTGCGATATTGCAGCGGGCTGTTCGGAGAGACAATTTTGAAATTTTGCATTGGCTTGAGACCCTTGCCTAATGCCAAGTAACCTCAGTGTTATATTCAATATGGAGTATATTCTTTTTCTTGTGTTCCTGTTTATACATTTACTGCAAGGCTGCTTTCCAAACAGACCAATGACAACTGATCTACATGGCTTTGAAGTAACCCCCCCCCCTCCAATTACATGGAACAGAAGCACAAACTGATAAAATACACCCAGTTAGTCCTAAATTAGCACTAAACTTACAATTTGAACAGTTTCTGTGACAAAATACATGCCAGGAAGATCCATTTTAAGATACAGAATTGGAGGGAACCTATTCTGTATGAAAATAATATGTAATGAATGAAAAAAGGACAGGGGAGCTCATTTTTCTACTTTCGGTTTAGGTGGCACTACAGTAAAAAAAATCCCCTTACTCTCAATGTAAATTGGGGCATATTCCATGTTCTACCACATTTCAGCAAGTCTAATGCTTCCATTATGAGGCATATAATTTGACAGCCTGGCCATTTACCTTCCAGAAGCAGCTAAAAAATATGGGTGCTGTGCGGCATATTTTGGCCTTTTTGGCAGCCAGCGTCAACAAACCCATACCGCAGCGAATAAATCCAGGCATTTCCAGTGGCCAGTCAGCACAATTTTCTGGTTCAATTTAAATCAGCTGCGTTTCAAAATAGCAAATACCTACTAATATTTCTTCTAATAAACAATAATACTTCTCAGAAAAATAATTGCTTAGCCCCAAATCCAATCAGAAGCAGCAGAATATTCAATTCTGTACTGAAAGCTCTCCCCAAAGCAAGTACAGCTTTCATAAAGACCAATTATTTACTGTAGTGCAACCTGCATGACCAAGAGTATGTAGATTTTGATAAATTTCGAAGGGACTACACAAAATTCCTACTTGTTCTCCAAAATTCATACTCATCATGGCAAGCAGACGAGTTGAATTTTCCAACCCTGCCTTATTTAGGCTAAATATGTCAAATTTAGGCCAAGTTTAGGTTGTGTGCAGTATATCTCATGAACTACTGGGTGGATTTTAATCAGATTTGCATGAATATAACATTTGGTCAGGATGAAGAACTTGTGAGGTCAACCTTTAAAGGTCAAAAGCGGTCCTGTTTAAGTGTTAAATTAAGCTTGTTTTGAAAGGGGTATTTGGTGGGGGACATCGATTTTCTCGGAAAACATTTAGTCTAGTTATTTTCTTTGTCTTGAAAAAAGTTCGAATCATTCAAGAATTCTAATATTCAGAAAAGATCATACATCGTAACTAACATGGTACAGCACATGTCAGATCAAAGTTAAAAAGTTTCAGCAAGTTGCCTCCCTTAGATCACTTTACAATAGCAAATATAACCTTTTGGTCTATATGCCTATTTTTTGTTTTTATTCTTTTTTCCACGGAAAATTCTGTTAGCAAATAGTGCAGGCCCTGATCACACACCGCATTCTGCGGCATCTGATCTGGGTCTGCACTGTTTGCCAAGGTACCCCTTTAGGAGTTTCTCCGCATACAAAGGGATAAGTATTGGGACAGACAGGCTTAAGCAAACAGTGCAGACCCAGATCAGAATGCTTTTTAAGCAGCAGTCTGATCAGGGTTTACACTGTTTGCCTTTCCATTTGCACCTTTTGGACTCTTTGCTGGATAGTGAAACAACTCCGTTAAAATTTTAGGAGAATTACAGCAAGTCCTCAAGATGTCAGAATTGTAAGGATTTTTCAGTAGTTTTCTTCATTTATTTTGCATACAGGTGTATCTTTCACAGTTATTTATAGTCTCCAGCAGTATTGCTGCCTTAAAGGTCTAAGCAACCTGTATAGGTTTCCATTCTGATATAATATGGAAGTAAAATTGCTTAAATTTCCTTATAATTATGGTATGTCATGAAATACACAATGCCTATTGACATAGTGCACTGATTGTGCATCAATAATGCCGATAATGACACAATCTGTCATGGGTGACAACTGAACCTTACACAGGCTTAATACAGGTAACATCCATACTGCTCATTTCACAAGTGAATTCACCTGGATCACTTTGATTTCATAGAGCCAGCTGTCACAGAGGATGTAAATAGTTTACGACCTTTATTTACACTGGCTATTACTCAGTGAGGTGTAATTCAAAATACCTGTTTGACGTCACATACATATATTTAGTTATTGGCCGATATTTGAAACTGTCATGCTTTGCAAACAATGTACTAGATACTGTATGAAGGATTGTGATATTATTTTGTATCGGAAATGAAATTCATATTGAGTCATAATATACCTACCTACTTTATTGTGTTGGATTTCTTGCAACATACAAAAATTTATCAGATTTTCTGAAAAGGTTGTTATTCAGTTACCTTTAAATATTAAAATGGAATATTATTCAAAAATAGGATACAGTGATCAGTTTAAGCAAAAGCTATTGTGGATGTTGTTTTAAGGATTTTTACACGCATATGTTTGTTGAAAAATTCATTGTGTTCTCATATCAAGTGGATTTTTATGAGGCTATTCATTAATTATACACTGTATTTAATATTTTCCTTGTTGAGTGCCAACTGGATGAAAAATTAACATATACTTGAGTAATTATGTGTTGAAAACAATGTACATGTTGGTGTGTAAAACCGTTGAAATATAAGGTTTTAAAACAAATACTAAGCCCATACTGTTTTAAGAAGTGTTGGAAGGTTTAAATACTTAATATTGATCATAATTACATAAAAAGATTAGAATACCATCTGCAACACAATTTTTCTTGGTGGTTTAAGGCTTAATGTCTCATTTTAATCAGCTAAATGTCATGCCAAGTTTGAATACATGTACAGTCGAAACACCTTAGGGACCTCGAAAATCTGTTCGAGACAGGGGTAGTTCGAGCCACTGAGGTTACTGTCAGGAGGCATAACGAGATACTTTTAGACATCTTTTAGGTGTTCTATAATGAAAATGTATGCTGTGTGTTCTCATTAGAATCGCCTCATCGAGGCGATTCTAATGAGTACACACAGCATACATTTGCAAGATAAAAGACTAAAATATCCTCAATTGTCCCCCACTATTTCTTATGTAGAGGATTTCGCTAGGGGCTCAAAAATGGGTTCGACACATCCATGGTAAACGAGCAGCCATCAAAGTTCTACTGTATGTCTATTTTAACCCATTTTATGCAGGACCCCCTAAAAGAGGTCATGGTCCAGTCCTGATCAGATGCCGCAGGGCAGCCATCTTCTGGATAAAGAAAAAAAGAAAATCTCCTGACACCATAATTTGATAAATTTAAAATGGCCTGCTATAAATAATGTTTAATACAAAATTGGTTAAAGGAATGGTTATAAAATGCCAATCTCTGCTTTGCTGGAGTAGTCTGACTGCTCCTACAGGAGCAGTCTGATCTGGGCCCACACTGTTTGCCTGTATGCAAAAATATTTTTAAAAAGTTTGAAAAAAAAAAAAAATCAGCAGACGACATAAGCAGCCAACATTTTCAGATGTAGATTTTCTCGACGTCTTCAGGGTTAAGCTACTCAACTTTTAAACCTGGCAGGGGTCAGGGATTTGGGGCTTCTTCAGACTTAAAGCAAAGTCCTGTCTCTATATGACCTTAGTTGTTGGGGTGACAAGAAACTCAAACAAACAAACAGTTTAGACCTGCAAGAGAGGCGGCTCATTGGTGACATAGGTTTGACTTTGTTGTATCCCTGTTGACATGAATGCAAGCAGATGGGTCTTTAAACCGAGGTCCTGTCTCTATATGACCTTATTTGTTGGTGGACAAACAGACAAAATATAGAGGCCTCTCTTTGGTGTCATAGCTCTGGTTTTGTTGAACCCCTTTTGACATGAAGTTTTTTGATCATCAACCATTGGACGCTTATGGCCAACAAAGTTGGTTGACATGTCTTTAAACACAAAATCATCATCATCATCCCTTTTGACCTGGATGCAAGCAGATTCTGGCAAAACTGCATAATTTTATGTAGTATAGCTGACTGGCTGGACAAAGCCTTAATAATAATGACCGGACCATAAAACTTCGAAAACGAAACATTAACCCATTTGGTACCGGAAACCACAAAACGGGTAGCCTGGCAAACAGTGCAGGCCCAGATCAGACGCCGCAGAACGCGGCGTCTGATGAGGGCCTCCACTGTTTGCTAAAAGTTCAGCCACTTTCCAAATAAATTTTGATGAAAACACAACCTGACACCCCTAAATTTCGAAATGAACTCCTGCTATATATAAGGAGGAATATTCCATTTGGTCCAAAAAGGGTTAAATAAATCCAATAAGGGCCCTTTTGACATGGTCTGGTTCATATTATGGTTGATTGGGTAGATTTTTATTGATTGATCCCAGTCTGAGCCATGTGTGATGCAAGTCTCAGTAGAGGAAGGAACAAAGAAGCAGTGAGGTGACAAAGGAGCGCATTAGTGGAATATTTTAGTTTTGTCTTTAATTCTGGAATAGGTGGAATTGGCTTTGCCTTTGTATCAGCCGGCACACAATATGTAGACAACATCGTATCAATGTCAATGTCCACCTCTTTATAACATAGTTTTTGCTTCGGATGTTGGGGTGTATTTGTGTTAGAAATCATTGGATAGAAAAAACCCTTGCATTAATTTTTCACTTTTCATCAGATGAATGAATAATGTGAATTTTAGAATACGACACAGGCACACACACAAAAAACACAGGCACACACACAAAAAATGTGATCTCAAAGCAACAGCAAGATCGACATGCCTGTGTTCAATGAAGAAAGCCTCAGTTTATATTGTGATAAGTGAAGTTTACCTCTGGTATACATTATCCTGCTGAACACAACAGTGTAGATCCAGATCAGATGGCTTCTTGAGAAGCCATCTGATCAGGATCTACACTGTTTGCCATTCAATTTGCAAATTTGAATGAATAAATTACATCATGTAATTTGATTGGTTGAAATGTAAATGGGTGTGGCTAAATTAATTTAACAGCAGGTTAACGGTTAAAATTTGTGAGTGTCAGTTTTAATTGCTTGTGATTACAGATTTTTCTGCTGTTAAGTTCCAAATTCTTTTGTACAAAAATTTGTTGAGCAGAGCATTTTGCATTTTGATTGGTAATGTATAGCAGAGTAACATAATGTGCAGATGCCTCCATGATGTAGTCTTTATATTATACCAGGTCCAGTAATGACCTTAATAGTGTTGACTGGGCCGCTAAACTCCAGTACAAAAAAAAACACAAAAAAAAACAGGTTCAGTGCTTCTCCAGACTTTCGGATGAGCCTTTAAACTGACGTCCTTCTCCATATAAACTTAACTGTTGACAGGTTGTAAAACTCTGACACACACACCCATACATTATTATGGGTTTACTTGCAGTCTGTAAAATCATATGTTGCTCAAGCAAATTTTATTTGTGTAGGTCTAAAATTTTAAGATGATCACAAAATTAGAGTTCACAAAGTAGCACACATTCAAATAAAACTAATCTTTGCAGGTGAAATTCTAAATTTGCTAAGAGATGTAGCTATTACCAACTATTGCAGGAAGTTCTCATTTGAACTGAATTGTTGGCAGCAAACAAAACTCTTGCCTTAAGAGATACAATTAATCTAGATGCTTTTACGTTTTAAAAATCCCCAGCTAAACACATCTAGCAGACGGCAGCTAGTACTAGCAGACAACATTTTCAAATTACTTTTTCTCTTATTTCTTTTTTTTCCAGAGGAAATAAGGCTTGACATTACATGTGAATTGTCTGCAGACGATTCACATGTAATGTTAAGCCTTATTTTTTGCTGAAAAAAAAAAAGATTAAAGTTTTACTGTCGTCTGCTCTAGATTTTTCTGTATTGAAATAATTAAAAGGTTTACATTAACATTGCAACAGGTGTTTAGGAATAGTTTATTAAATTATCAGGTAACTTGGCTTTATACCTACATAAGCAAAAAAGAGTATACATGGAGTATACATTTACCAGTAGGGGTGCTCTGCCATAATCAGTGAACATATTGGAGAGATAGAAGCTTCCAACACTTTGTTCTATTTATAGCTCTCAGACTGATTATCAGGTATATCATAGGGCAGACTGGTTCTATAGGTATTGGCACCTGATACAACATGGAAAATATTGTTTTTTCTTTGTCAGAAAGACTCACAAAGTTATAAACCAAATTGACCAAAATTAAGTGGAAACAAACAAAAACAAAGTGGATTATTAGCAGACGTAATTCTCAGAAAAAGAATGAGCAAAGTTGGATGTTTTGGTCATGGAACGAGGGTTACGAACTTCATTGCCGCAAAGTAATCATGAAGGCTCTGAAAAACAACAGTTAGATTTTGATTCAAGAAATTTCAAGTTTTTTAAGGAAGATATATTTAACGTTCCTTTTGTTCAGCTTGGAGATTCGACAAATTATAAACATTTGAAGCATGTGTTTGTAGATGAAGATGATTATGAGGATTTTAAACAAGATTTGTTGGATTTCCATCGATTGAGAAGTAGGTGGAAAGACGAAAGAAAGAAAGTGTCCCAGAGGCGAGGATCTAGATTTCATTCTGAGACTGATTGTAATTCCGCATTACCTTCAATTGTGAGCCAGAAATTATTAGGAGATAAACAGACAGAAATTTCTTGTAGTTCAGCAGATTGCGATTCATCCAGTGATGATTCTGTGCCAAATAGCCCTTTACTGAGAAGAGAAAGGAGAGATACCTCGCCGTATGGTAGCTTAACTGATCTGTTAGAAGGGGTAGGGAAACCACAAATGATGGATTTCTTTCAAAATGACGAGCATTTCAGGGAGTTTGACAGAGTGTTTGAGACAGTAAAACAGAAAAAACGGTATGCAAGCAACTCAAGTTTAGAAAAATATCGCTCATCACCTAATCCTGAAGATGATAATTGTGTGTTTGACCTTGCTACTGGTGAGGATGATGAAGATGATGCCTTTCCAGTTGATGATATATTTGCTGATTTCTTTGACAATGATGCTGATTTCCAAAAATTTGAGGACGAGTTTCAGAAATTCCAAGTTCGAAGACACTCACAGTCACTTGATAAATTACGGCGAAGTTCTTCAGTGATTGATTTAATCGAAGACTTGAAAGCATTCTGTGATACAGAGGAAAATCAACATAAAAGCTCAAACTCAGAACTGCCAAATGAATGCAAAGTGGAACAGACAAATGGGAATAAAATCAGTCCGCCAAGGTTGTGGAATGCGGGTGGGGAATGGGATTACATATTTAGTAAAGTTCGTAGAAGAGGAACATTAACTTCTGAAACCTCGGGAACAGGAAGGTCGGATTTAACTGTGATATGTGATGAACAAAGTGGAAATAATTTATTAAATGACCTTATTGATTCTAATTGTGATACGGGATATTATTCTGAAGTTCAATACAATGGAAATACATGCTCAAATAATTGTAACGGTAAGACATTTTATTTCCTTTTGAAGTTTTGTAAATTCTTGATCTTCTTTAAGAAGGTATTACTAGATAACAGCTCAGCAGAGTTGACATGGTCACAACCTTATATCATTACTTATCCTACATATGCTTTGCATTGTCTGTAAAAAAATGAGATCACAGTCAGAGAAACATTGCAGTAGGGATAGAATCTTGATAATCTGGACCGAATACAAACTTTACCAACAGAAGTTGTTATAGATTCAAAACACTGTTGACTAATTTGCCATTGCTTCTTGTAGCTCCAGATAACAAATTTTTTAACCCGCTTTGTAACAAATGGAATCTTCCTCCTTATATATGGCAGGAGTCCTTTTGGAAAATAGCTGAACTTTTTGGAAATAGTGTAGGCCTCGGTCAGATGCCGCAGAACGCTGGGCCTTCACTGTTTGCCAAGGTACCCATTTTAGGGTTTCCCGTACAAATGGGTTCCCCTTCCACTGGTCTAGAGTCCCAAAGGTGTTTGAGCCATGTTTATTGGATACTAAATCTTGTGGAAACCATCAAGGCAATGTGTCAGGGGTCTTGACTATTTCCACTGAGTGCCTAGTTTAAGACCTGGGGCTAGTTGTTCAAAACTAATGGTGTATGAATGTCATTTGAAGTGTCACCAGTAATAATTCTGATTCTGATGACGTAAGTTAACTTATCATTAAAACTTGATCATTTGTTATGGCATATATACTAATATTTTTGTAGAAAAAAATGTGAGCAGCTTTTTGCAAATGCAGGAGCTGCTCACATTTTTTCAGCAGAAATATCAGAGTGATAATTAAATATTGTACTTACTAGAACAGTTAACTATTGGACCATTAACGAGCTTGTTAGGCAAACAGTGCTTTGAATGGTATATTACCTCCCCATTGTAACATACTTGCGTTACAGTGGGGTGGGGTTCTCAGCAGTGTTCAGTGATCAGATTAAACACTTTAGGTGGAAGATTCCATTTGGTACTAAAATATGGCTGGAGTCCATTTCAAAATTTAGGGGTGTCTGGTTGTGTTTTCATGAAAATTTATTTCGAAAATAACTGAACTTTTAGCAAACAGTGGAGGCCCTGATCAGACGCTGCAATCTGGGTCTGCACTGTTTGACAGGGTACCCGTTTTGGGGTTTCCGGTAATAAATGGGTAAAGAAAAGATTCCATTCAGCTGTTTTGGCATATATGAAAACAATAGATAGTCCGTAAAAGAAATTGTTTGTTTGTTTGTTTGATTTGAGGTTTAACGTCCCCGTCAACACTGTAAAGGTCATTTTGGAGACGTTGCTTCCAATTTTGTGGGACTTTTACCCGACATTGAGATGAAATGACATCTCAAGCCCTGTCGCCCAATGAAACCAATAGGGTTTATTAGCATGGACGGTCCGCCTCACACCGCGGTTCCTGGACAGGCTTAGATCCTCTAAGCTGTTTACCAGTACTAGTGTGCGGGCCGGATTCAGTTCTGCGTGGAAGCATCGTGCAGCCCATATATTTCTTCAAGCCCCTATGGGCGGGGGCGCCCGTAAAAGAAATAGGTTAATTTTTGACCTTGTAAAACAAATAACATGTTTTGTTTGGCCTACCTCCAGATTACATAAGGGCCATAGCTCCAGAGAGAATAAGTAAGGGATATTTTTCCATATTTCTTGTATGAAACATATTGTGGGGGACTGGAGGTGATTTTTGCCCCAGCTTATCAGGGCTTGGGGAAATAGATAGGGCTGCAAAATTGGTGCTTCCACGCAGAGTTGAAACTGATGGGATGGGGGAAAATCACCACAAGTACTTTGCAATATGTTTCATACAAGAAATAAGAAAACATGCATATCCCTTAATAAATTATTCTCTCTGGAGCTAGCCCTTATACATATGAGGTGTCAGACTCTGGAGGTAGGCCAAACTTTTACCTGACATGGAGATGAAATGACATCTCAAGTCCTACCACTCAATGAAACCAATAGTGTTTATATGCATGGACAGTCTGACTCGCAACACTTTAGACCCTTCAAGCAGTTTACCAGTACTCATGTGTAGTCGTGTTTAAGCTCTGAGTTTCCAAGAAGCATCTATTTCTCCAAGCCCCGTTGAGCGGAGGCCCAACAACTTATAAGTACCTACAACATACGTTTTGATGAAATAATAAGATGAGCTATAGTAGTCGCAGATAAGATTGACTAGGCGGCGCTATTCAGGTGTTGTTAATATATGTCAAATTCGCTAAGTCCACCAGAAGATTCGGTAGAGTGCCTTTCGCATGCTTTCTACAAGTAGACAAAATGGTCATATATGCCACAGCTATGCTTGTGTCACAGTTGAATGCACACAATCGGGTGACTTGGTTTAACTTTTTGTTAATGGAATATTCCTAAGGCAGATACAAACGATAGCTCCGCCTAGTCATTCTTATCTGTGACTACTATACTGTATCCAAAAATTGTCCTGTGGAGAAAATTCAGTAAAAGAAAGAGGTTAAGTGTTGACCTTGTAAAACAAATCATTTGTTTTATTTGGCCTAACTCCAGAGATTGTCTGACACCTCATTAGACTGATATTATGCAGTAGCTCAGCTGTTCCAGTAGACACGTATACCATAAAATCCTAAAAGTTCGGACGGACACCCTAAGGACTTTGCGACGTAATTCTTCTAAAATTTTCGACAAATTTGTTCCACGGTCCAGCAAGGAGTCCAAAAAGGTGCAGACTGAATGGCAAACAGTGTAGACCCAGATCAGACTGCTCCTGAAGGAGCGGTCTGATCTGGGTCTTCACCGTTTGCTTAGGCCTATCTCTCCCAATACTTAGGATCATTACAGTGAGTGAGTGTTTGAGTTTTAAGTCCCACCTACAGCTAAGGTCATACGGAGACGGGACCTCGGCTTAAAGACTCATCCGAAAGTCTGGAGACGCCTGGGATTAGGATCATTACAGTAATATAACTTAGAGTGATAGCATTTGCAGAGCATTCTTTTTATGCCCCCGCCATTCGAAGAATGATGGAAAGGGCATATAGCGTTGCCCCTGTCTGTGCGTCTGTGCGTCAGAAACTTAAACACAGTCAATAACTTTCTTATTTCTTGATGGATTTTAAAATTACTTGGCAGAAATGTTAACTATCATGAGACGGCGCGTCACGTGCAAAATCCAGGCCCGTACCTCCAAGGTCAAGGTCATACTTAGAGGTCAAAGGTAAAAAAAAGGGTCCGAAACTTAAACGCAGTCAATAACTTTCTTATTTCTGGATGGATTTTGAAATTACTTTGAAGAAATGTTAACCATCATGAGACGCTGTGTCACCCTGAACCCAGATTCATACCTCCAAGGTCAAGGTCGTACTTAGAGGCCAAAGTAAAAAAAATGGTCCGAAACTTTAAACACAGTCAATAACTTTCTTATCTCTGGATGGATTTTGAAATTACTTGGCAGAAATGTTGGCCATCATGAGAAAATCTGCCTCACACAAAACCAAGGTCCTTACCTCCAAGGTCAAGGTCATACTTAGAGGTCAAACATGAAAAAAGGGTCCAAAACTTAAACACGGTCAATAACTTTTTATAGATGAATAGGAACATAGACATATTTTCAGGCGGGGGCATCCGTGTCCTATGGACGCATTTCTAGTTTCTTACTACAATAATAATAATAGTAATCGACTTTATTTACAGAGGGTAACATATTTAGTTTTCCTCTGGTACTAAGCAATGTGGATAAAGCTCTTGCTCAAGGAAACAACACTTGGCGCTTGCCGAGCTCGAACCGGCTACCTCTCAATCTCAAATGTGATGCTTTGCCACTGCACCACAGCACTTAATTTTTCATGGAAAATAAAGCTTGACATTACATGTGCATTTTCTACACAGCAGATAATTCGCGCGGAATGTAAATTTTTATGCCCCCAACTTTGAAAAAGTTGGAGGGGCATATTGCTTCTGGTTCGTTCGTCCGTTCGTCCGTTCGTCCGTTCGTCTGTTCGTCCGTTCGTCCGTTCGTCCGTCCGTTACGCTTTTGATGCATAGCATAACTAAAGAACCGTGTATGCTAGGGTTTTGAAATTTCATATATGGATTCCTCATGGAAAATTAGCCGACGCGTATTTTTTTTCTCGTCCGGATTATGCCCCCTTCAAGAGTTATTGCCCTTTGAAACTTTTTTAATAAAATCTTGTCAGCAAGATATCTCAAAAACTATTGGAGCTAAGGCCTTGAAAGTTGGTGATTATATTGGTGGTGATGAGTAGATGAACTGATTAACTTTTGACAAAATTCCGAAAAATACTTTGTGAGTTATGGCCCTTTGTCATTTTGGTAATTTGTGCCCATTGTAATGTATGCTAAAAGTGATGCATAGCACAACTTTAGAACCGTGTATTCTAGGGTTTTGAAATTTCATATATGGATTCCTCATGGAAAATTAGCTGACGCGTATTTTTTTTCTTGTCCGGATTATGCCCCTTTTAAGAGTTATTGCCCTTTGAAATTTTTTTAATAATATTTTGTCAGCAAGATATCTCAAAAACTATTGGAGCTAGAGCCTTGAAAGTTGGTGAATATATTGGTGGTGATGAGTAGATGAACTGATTAACTTTTGACAAAATTCCGAAAAATACTTTGTGAGTTATGGCCCTTTGTCATTTTGGTAATTTGTGCCCATTGTAATGTATGCTAAAAGTGATGCATAGCATATCTTTAGAACCGTGTATGCTAGGGTTTTGAAATTTCATATATGGATTCCTCATGGAAAATTAGCTGACGCGTATTTTTTTTCTTGTCCGGATTATGCCCCTTTTAAGAGTTATTGCCCTTTGAAATTTTTTTAATAAAATTTTGTCAGCAAGATATCTCAAAAACTATTGGAGCTAGAGTCTTGAAAGTTGGTGAATATATTGGTGGTGATGAGTAGATGAACTGATTAACTTTTGACAAAATTCCGAAAAATACTTTGTGAGTTATGGCCCTTTGTCATTTTGGTAATTTGTGCCCATTGTAATGTATGCTAAAAGTGATGCATAGCATATCTTTAGAACCGTGTATGCTAGGGTTTTGAAATTTCATATATGGATTCCTCATGGAAAATTAGCTGACGCGTATTTTTTTTCTCGTCCGGATTATGCCCCTTTTAAGAGTTATTGCCCTTTGAAATTTTTTTAATAAAATCTTGTCAGCAAGATATCTCAAAAACTATTGGAGCTAGAGCCTTGAAAGTTGTTGTGTATATTGGTGGTGATGAGTAGATGAACTGATTAACTTATGACAAAATTCCGAAAAATACTTTGTGAGTTGTGTCCCTTTGTCATTTTGGTAATTTGTGAAAAACATTGTCATCGTTCTAGCGCCTACATTTCTTCACCAATTTCAATATAACTTCACACAAATGTTCCTTATAAAAATATCTCCAGCGCGTTCGACTTTCAAGGTCATGACCTCAAGGTCAAGGTCACTGTGGCTATTTTTAGAAAAACTTTGTCATCGCTCTAGCGCCTACATTTCTTCACTAATTTCAATATAACTTCACACAAATGTTCCTTATAAAAAAATCTCGAGCGAGTTCGACTTCAAGGTCATGACCTCAAGGTCAAGGTCACTGTGGCTATTTTTAGAAAAACTTTGTCATCGCTCTAGCGCCTACATTTCTTCACCGATTTCAATATAACTTCACACAAATGTTTCTTATGATAATATCTCAGCGAGTTCGACTTTCAAGGTCATGACCTCAAGGTCAAGGTCACTGTGGCTATTTTAAGAAAAACTTTGTAAACATTCTAGCGCCAACATTTCTTCACTGATTTCAATATAACTTCACACAAATGTGCCTTATAACTATATCTTGAGCGAGGTCGACTTTCAAGGTCATGACATCAAGGTCAAGGTCACTGTGGCTATTTTTAGAAAAACTTTGTCATTGCTCTAGCGCCTACATTTCTTCACTGATTTCAATATAACTTCACACAAATGTTCCTTATGACAATATCTCGAGTGTGTTCGACTTTCAGGGTCATGACTTCAAGGTCAAGGTCACTGTAGCTATTTTTAGAAAAATTTTGTCTTCGCTCTAGCGCCTACATTTCTTCACCGATTTCAATATAACTTCACACAAATGTTCCATATGACAATATCTCTAGCGAGTTCCACTTTCAAGGTCAAGGTCACTGTGGCTATTTTTAGAAAAACTTTGTCAATGCTCTAGCGCTTACATTTCTTCACTGATTTCAATATAACTTCACACAAATGTTCCTTATGACAATATCTCAAGCCATTTCATCTTTCAAGGTCAAGGTCACAATAGCTATTTTTAGAAAAACTTTGTCATCGCTCCAGCCCCTACATTTCTTCGCCGATTTTAATATAACTTCACACAAATGATCCTTATGATAATAACTCGAAAGAGTTCGACTTTCAAGGTCAAGGTCACTGTGGCTATTTTTAGAAAAACTTTTTCATTGCTCTAGCGCTTACATTTTTTCACCAATTTCAGAATCGATTCACACAAATGTTCCTTATGACAATATCTGTAGTGAGTTCCACTTTCAAGGTCAAGGTCACTGTGGCTATTTTTAGAAAAACTTTGTCAATGCTCTAGCGCTTACATTTCTTCACCAATTTCAATATAACTTCACACAAATGTTCCTTAAGACAATATCTCGAGCGATTTCGACTTTCAAGGTCAAGGTCACTGTGGCTATTTTTAGAAAAACTTTGACATGGCTCTAGCGCTTACATTTCTTCACCGATTTCAGTATAACTTCACACAAATGTTCCTTATGACAATATCTCAAACTTTTTCGACTTTCAATGTCAAGGTCACTGTGGCTATTTTTAGAAAATCTTTGTCATCGCTCTAGTGCCTACATTTATTGATGGATGTTAATAGAACTTCACACAAATGTTTCTTATGGTAATATCTCGAGTTGCTTTGACTTTCAAGTTCATGACCTCAAGGTCAAGGTCACTATGGCTATTTTTAGAAAAACTTTGTCATTGCTCTACCGCCTACATTTATGATTTTAATCTAACTTCACACAAAAGATGCTTATGATAATATCTTGAGCAAGATCTACTTCAATGCAAGTATCCATTTCTGACCTTGACCTACATTTTATGGTTCACTGACTTTGTAAAATAGTGTGACAACCCTAACTTTCACCCTGATGTAAGAGTCTGTTTTTAAGAGTTTCATTGATGATACTTGGTACATGCTTGCAACTAGGAGTGAAATTTTTAGGCTGCGTCTCCTGACAACCGGTTGTCAGGAGCATTTTTGCTATGTAAAATGCTCCTGACAACCGGTTGTCAGGAGCATTTTGCTATCCAAAATGCTCCTGACAACCAGCAATATTTTTCCAATAAAAACCTGCTATATTAGCATTATTTTGGTTACTTAACCCAGTATTTTTAGTTTCTTGATACATGTTTAATATTTTTTGTGTTTTCTGGTATTTTAACTGGATTGAAAATTAAAGAGAAAAAACACATTGTACTTGCAGAATTTAATGTTTTATTTAATACTGAAAATAAATACCAACTAAATATATGGTCAATTTCACTTGAGTGCTATGGAAAAAACATGCCATCAATTTCTTTTTAGAGAATATATATGGTTAAGGGGTAGGGATCTGAACGGTTTCTGAGATGCATTGCTTTTAATGTAGTCAAGGGGTGGGGCATGGCCCCTGGCACCCCCAGGGCGACATGCTGATGTCACTGATTGGGTCTTATTATTAAGAACAAGAATATATATGGTTTAGGGTCGGGGCTCTAAACAGTTTCTCAGGTATATGGTCTTTGGTGAAGTTGGGGGGTGCAGCATGGCCCGGGCACGCCCTGAGTGACCCCTTGGTTGGTGTTACTGAATGTGTCTTATCATAAAGAACAAGAATAAATATGGTTTAGGGTTGGGGATCTGTAAGGTTTCTAGTTTGTTTGATTTGAGGTTTAACGTCCCCATCAACACTGTAAAGGTCATTTTGGAGACGTTGCTTCCAATTTTGTGGGACTTTTACCCGACACAGATGAAATGAAATCTCAAGCCCTGTCACCCAATGAAACCAATAGGGTTTATCAGCCTGGACATTCCACCTCGCACCGCTGTTCCTGGACAGGCTTGGATCCTCTAAGGGGTTTACCAGTACTAGTGTGCGGGTCGGAATCAGCAGTGCGCTGAAGCGTCATATAGCCCATTCATTTCTTCAAGCACCTATGGGCGGGGGCCGGTAAGGTTTCGGGAAAATTGGGCCTTTTATGAAGTGGAGTGGGCATGGCCCCGGCACATCCTGGAGGACCCCAAGGTCGGTGTTACTGAATGCCACTTATCATAAGGGACAAGAATATATATGGTTTAGGGGTGGGGATCCGTAAGGTTTCTGGGATATTCGGCCTTTTATGAAGTGGATGGGGGTGTGGCATGGCCCTGACACATCCCGGGGGACCCCCAGGCTGGTGTCATTGAGTGCTTCTTATTATCAATATATAAGGTTAAGGGGTGGGGATCTGAATGGTTTCTGAGATAAATGGCATTTTATGAAGTGGAGGGGGTGAGACATGGCCCCGGCACAACCTCGGGACGCCCAAGTTGACATAAAAGCATATATATGGCTGAGAGAAGTTTTCAATTTTCCCCATTATAAGTCTATGGAATCTATAAGTTGCCATAGCAACCAAACTAATGAGCCGATTTTCATAAACAAGAGAGCCATGATGGCCCTGGATCGCTCACCTTATCCATAGAGTAACAAGTGGGTCCCGGGGAGGGCCGTTCTTGTCCCCATGGCTATAATGTGCATAATGTTGAGAGAAGTCTAAAAAGGTTAAGCTTAATACCAAATATCAACAAAGGCTATTTTGAACAATCTTGGTACTTGGTAAAGGTCCACTAGATTAAGCACTTCATACCAAATATCAACAAAGGCTATAATTTGAACAATCTTGGTAAAGGTCAAATAGATGAAGCTACACACCAAATATCAAAGACCTGGGGGTTGCAGTTTCAGAGAAGATTTTTTTTAAAGATATTCCGTACATAAGCCTATGTAAAACCAAATGGCAAACAATCTTGATAGAGGTCCACTAGATGAAGCTTCACACCAAATATCAAAGACCTGGGCCTTGTGGTTTCAGAGAAGAAGATTGTCAAAGATTATCTCTATATAAGTCTATGTAAAACCAAAAGGTCCCGGGGTGGGGGCATTTATGGCCCCCTGAGGGCTATAATTTGAACAATCTTGGTAGAGGTGCACAAGATGAAGCTCCATATATCAAAGACATGGGCCTTGCAATTTCAGGGAAGAAGGTTTTTAAAGATGTCCATATATAACTCAATATAAAACCAAAGGGTCTCGGGGCGGGGGCATTTTTAGCCTTAGGGCTATAATTTGAACAATCTTGATATAGGTCCACTGGAAGAAATTTCACACCAAATATCAAAGACCTAGGCCTTGTGGTTTCAGAGAAGATTTTTCAAGATTTTCCCTATATATATACAAGTCTGTGTAAAACCAAAGGGCCCCGGAGCGGGGGCATTTTTGGCCCAGGGCTATGATTTGAACAATCTTGGTAGGGGTCCACTAGATGAAGTTTCATACCAAATATCAAAGACCTGGGCCTTGCGGTTTCAGAGAAGAAGATTTTTAAAGATTTTCCCTATATTAGCCCATGCAAAACCAAAGGGCCCCAGGGCAGGGGCATTTTTGGCCCCAGCACTATAATTTGAACATTCTTGGGTCCACTAGTTGAAGCTTCATACCAAATATCAAAGACCTGGGCCTTGTGGTTTCAGGGAAGAATATTTCTTTTTAAGTTTTTGGTGAAAAAAATCTATTTTTGGTTTCTGTGACCTAGATGTGCGACGTACCGGAACCATTTGAACAACTCTGAAAGGGCACCACCTAAGGCTCATTACTGTGAAGTTTGGTCAAAATCGGATCAGGGGTTTAGGAGGAGGTGTGTTTACACACGGATGGATGCACGGACAATGGACAAAAGGTGATCCCAAAAGCTCACTTGTCTCTGTGTGACGGTGAGCTGAAAACAAACTTTCAATCCCCCAGCCCAAGGATGCTACAGATAAAATTTGGGTCAAATCAGCTTAGTGGCTTCAGAGGAGATGTCATTTGAAAGTGTTGATGCCAGTTGACGACATATTTCAGACAACGACGGACAACTGCCTATCCTATAAGCTCCTAAGGAGCCTAATTTGGCTCTGGTGACCTAAAAAATCTGAATAAAAATTACATGAATTAACTTCATTTGAAAACTAAAAAAATGACAAAAAAGCATTAAAATGTATCAAGAACCATGAAATACTAAAAATGTAACTAAAATAATACCAATATTATAGGTTTATATTGGAAAAATATTGCTGGTTGTCAGGAGCATTTTTGATAGCAAAAATGCTCCTGACAACCGGTTGTCAGGAGCATTTTATATAGCAAAAATGCTCCTGACAACCGGTTGTCAGGAGACACTTCCAAATTTTTATGCCGGCATCCATGTTTGACCTTGACCTAGATTTCATGGTTTGGTGACTTTGCGCCCCCACAGGCGCGACATAGCCTTCAGGGGAATTCTTGTTGTATGTTTTTGAGTCTTTAACAATATTTGTTGAATATTTTGCCATCTAAGGACAAGCAAAGGTTGGGGGCATTGTGTTTTACAAACACCATTTCTAGTTTACTTTGTATGGCAATAAGAAAAAAGAAGGAAAAAAAAAATAGGTTATCATCTGCTCTTGAACTTTCTCTAGTGCTTCAAGTGCTAATGAATCACAGGAGTGCTGAGGTTTGTGGTGCATAGTAGCTGCAGCTGATAGGCATTAGTCTTGGGAATTTTCCCAGACAGTATTGTTATTGTTCCATTCTTCAAATGAAGAATAATACTCAAACACATTTCTCAGTTTCAAGCTGCATAACAATGTTTAAATACTAGGCGACCCTAATATTGCGGCAACTTCAAAACGGGTCATTTGCAAACAGGGTAGGCCCTGATCAGTTTTGTTTGTTTGATTTAAGGTTTAACATGCCCGTCAACACTAAAGGTCATTTTAGAGACACTGCTTCGACTTTTACCGCCAATGGAACCAATAGGGTTTATAAGCATGGATGGTCCAACCGGCACCGCATTGCCTGGACAGGCTAAGATCAACTAAGCGGTTTACCAGTACACATGTGCGGGTCGGTTTCAGACCTGTCTGGAAGCATCATGCAGCCCATCTTATTTCTTCAAGCGCCGATGGGCGGGGGCCAAGGCCCTGATCAGATTCCAAAGAATGCGGCGTCTGATCTGAGCCTGCACTATTTGCTAACAGAATTTTCCGTCAAAAATGAAATAAAAAACAAGACCTTATATGACAAATGGACATGACTTACATATAGCATCCAGAGTCGGCAACACTTCTTCATGGAGATAGATCATGAAATCTTTTCTACGGTCATTCTTTCCCTTCCACTGATTCAAGAAGGGCAGTTGTCAGTTTCTGGCAAAATAATGTGGACTGTACTGGTATAAGCCCCAGGAAAAGTGTGGATAGGTAAACTGATCGGCTACTAGCATACAATGGGTTAAATTAATAAATGGAGAAATAAGAAAAATTATTCAAGATCTCCTCATTACTGCTCCTTATCTGGAGCTATGGCTTTGCAAAGAGTGTAGATCCAGATCAGATTGCTTCTTCTGTAGTAGCCATCTGATCAGGATCTACACTGTGATTCAGTTTTGTAAATTAACACTTCTATTGTTATAATAATAATAATAATAATAATAATGGACTTTACTGTCGAACTTCAATGGCTTGAACAATTTTTGGACCTCGAAAATCTGTTCGAGACAGGGGTAGTTTGAGCCACTGAGGTTACTGTCAGAATGCATAACGAGATACTTTTAGACATCTTTCCGGTGTTCTATAATGAAAATGTATGCTGTGTGTATTCATTAGAATCGCCTCAACGAGGCGATTCTAATGAGTACACACAGCATACATTTGCAAGATAAAAGACTAAAATCTCCTTTATTATCCTGCACTTTTTCTTATGTAGCGGATTTCGCTAGGGGCTCAAGCATGGGTTAGACACATCCATGGTAAACGAGCCATCGGTGTTCGAGTCATCGAAGTTCTACTGTATTTATAGACCGGCCCCGATAGCTCAGTTGGTAGAGTGTCCGCTCCGGGGAACGGGAGGTCTGGGGTTCGATCCCGGGCCGCGACATACCAAAGTCGTTAAAAATGGTACTAGCTGCTCCTCGCTTGGCACTCAGGTTTACGGGGAAGAGCTAGGACTGGTCGACCCAGTGTCAGGATAATGTGACTGGGTGTGGTATCATGTAATGTGTCTGGGACATGATACTTCAGTGAGGCAGCACTATAAACGTGAGCATTGAGCTCCCTGTCGCAACCAGACTCCGTCGTGATATGACTGAAAAATTGTTGAAAGTGACGTTAAACTCGAATTCACACACACACACACACACACAATACTGTATTTATAGAGGGTAGAACATTTAGTACTAGTACAAATCTTCCACATACACTTACATAATACCACTGCACCACAGCTATCCTTGTAATTTGATTGTCTGATGGATTGGTGTGGCATGGAGGCATGAATCCTTGGAATCCCTGGATTTGTAGGCACACAAGAATCAAAGCATTACATACGCTCTAAAACACTTGTGACAGTTTGCTTAATTATTCTTGATAATTTGCATAATGAATGCAGTTCTTTTTGTTAAATTCTAATTTATATGCGACAGCCGAGATATACTTAGAAGTTGACATGTCATTTCTCACAATACGTTCAAGAATGTCACTTAATTATTATTCCTCTTTGCACTTTACTCTGAGATGTCTTTTAACCCTTTTTATACTGAATGAAATCTTTTGCTGGATACAGTAAATTCCTATATTAACCCTTTTTGTACCAATGGAATCTTCCTCATATATAGCAGGAGTCCATTTCAAAATTAAGGTGTATCAGGGTGTTTTTTTTTCATCAAAATTTATTTGGAAAATGACTGTTTTAGCAAACAGTGTAGGCCCTGATCAGACGCCGCATTCTGCGGCATCAGAATGTGGTGTCTGATCTGGGCCTGCACTGTTTCCCAGGGTACCCCTTTTGGGGTTTCCGGTATACACCGGATTAAGAGCACCATCGGGATTGTTCAAAAGTGGTCTTATACCTACCACTTTTGAACAGTCCCAAAGCAGCTCCTACTGGAGGACACTGGGTTTAGAAACAGCTGAAACCTTGTTTGTTTGTTGATTTAAGGTTTAACATCCCCCTCAACACTATATAGGTCATTTCCAATTTTGTGGGCTTTTTACCCAACATTGAGATGAAATGACATCTCAAGCACTGTCACCCAATGAAACCAATAGGGTTTATATGCATCATGACAGTCCAACTTGCATCACTTAGGCTGAGCATGCTCTGAAACCTTTTAAATTTTGTTTGTTTGATTTGAGGTTTAACGTCCCTATCAACACTGTATAGGTCATTTTGGAGACACTGCTTCAAATTTGTGGGACTTTTACCCGACGTTGAGATGAAATGACATCTCAAGCCCTGTCGCCCAATGAAACCAATAGGGTTTATAAGCACGGACGGTCCGACTTGCACCACTTGGCCTGGGCAGGTTTAGATCCTCTAAGCGATTAACCACTACTCTTGTGCGGTTAGTTTCAGCTCTGCATGGAAGCATCATGCAGCCCATCTATTTCTTAAAGCCCCAAAGGGCAGGAACCGAGGTTTGAGGCAGACCGTCCATGATAATAAACCTATTGGTTTCATTGGGCGACAGGGCTTGAGACGTTATTTCATCACAATGTCCGGTAAAAGTCCCACAAAATTGGAAGCAACTTCTCCAAAATGACCTTTACAGTGTTGACGGGGACATTAAACCTCAAATCAAACAAACAAAAGAAGGGGCCGCAAACCTTTAAAATGTGCATAGGCTTAATTAATAGCAGAGTTTTACTATATACTGTATATATAGCAGTTGAAAAGTAAGGGGTGTCAGGTTGTGCTATTTTTAGAAATTTAACCCATAGTATACTGGTGGACTCTTCCCATTGCCAATGTTGGACAAGTCCATTTGTCATATGAGCCCCGCCAAGCGAATTTGGGTCTTCGAGCATTCCGTCATGACAAATGTTAACTGCGCATGTCCAGCCATACAGAGGGGCCAGGGATATGGCTTTCTGTCTGAAGGTTCCTCTTGATTCACTGCTTGTATGAGCGAGCAGCGAAGGTTCTGGCGAGACTGCGCGGATGCGCAGGCTCGCCTGAACCTTCGCTGCTGGCATAGGCGATAAGTACCAAAATCGCTTGACGGGGCCCATATAATGGGTGCCAGGCATATTTTTCTGTTAGCAAATGGTGCAGGCCCTGATCTGGGTCTGCACTGTTTGCCAAGGTACCCCTTTAGGGTTTCCCGCATACAATGGGTTATTAAGATAAAATGGGTGAAACGCATTGATCAGAAAACACTACTGATCTGGGCCTGCACTGTTTGCCTGTGTCCTGTTTTCAGTTTCTGAATAAAATGAGTTAAACTTTGAAACAGATTTTGGAAATGCCCAAATTATTGTAAGTTAGTGCATATCATAAATGAACCATGTTTTTTCATTGGCTAGAAGCGCATCATGTGCAAGTCCCTATTCTGCGGTAGATGCACAGCGGGCGCTTTCTCATTTGAATCGGACCGGTCCAAATCCAGATTTTTCTGATGGACAATCACGATTAATTTACTGGTTTTTATTTCTGGTTGTCGCTCCGTTTAATTGCAAGAAACCAGCCCTTCACCTTTCAACTGTCATATGTTTATGGTGGATCATTTTGCAGTAGTTGTTTAATGCACTAAATATGGCTAGGGCCATATCAACCTGGCGGTCCAGGCTTTAAGTTTTATGTGAAGTGTTTCAGGAATATTTGTGTTTTCTGTGACAAACAGGATTGAATAATCAGTAATAATAATAAATGATAATAATAATCAACCTTATTTATAGAGGGTAACACATTTAGTAAAATAATACTTATCTTCCAAGTGGCCCTCTTTTTCCTGGGTAGAAACTAGTACTAAGCAATGCGTAGCATGTGTGAGGGAGATCGAAGGGCTACAATGCTTTACCACAGCGCTCCACAACACATGCATCTTTAATATTGAAATTCTGAAAACCGTTCCAGAACATGTGCATTTTGTTCTTGAGACTAAAATTCAGAATTCTTCCCCACTGTAATGCACAAACCATATGGTTAAGGCTCAGATTCAGCATTTGTTTAGAAATTTAAAGTCCATTAGCACAGGTAATTTTCTGCCAGGGTTGATTGTAACGGAACCTGCTGCAAATGTAGCATGCATGTTAAAAATGTATTGTGTACACATGCTGGAGGCATCACATGCTTTTGTAATTAAGTAAGTCTGACTTTGATTTTATTGTTACAAGATTTTCAAGGCTGGATATGAATGTAAATAAGTTTGAATGATGCCAAGATTCATGTTTTACCATCAACCAATAAACAAGAATCTTGCCATAGTTGTTGCAGCAAGGGCAAGCCAAGTTACACTTGTAAAAAAATTCAGGTCTTTGTCATCTTCATACACTTTACACATGTGGATGCACATCTAACTGGTGATCAGATCACAGGATTGATTCCAGCAGCATTCTTTAGTGGAGGTAATTTCCCTCCTCTCCTAGGGCAAAAAAAGCAGTTGTAAGTTTCTAGTGAAAGACTATGCACTGCGCTACCTACAAGTAAGCATGCCCAGAAAACCGACTGTCTCAAAATGACCTCAGTGTGCTGTCTGGACCATTAAACTCTTAACCAAAAAACTAGACTGCAACAACAGAACATGTTTTAATTGGTGCAAGATCTTATCTTTGTTTTGTATGTTTCAACAGCTTCTTTCTTTGATTTGGTTGTTTCAACAGGATCTTTCTGTTTTGATTGTTGCAACAACATGTTTTGTTGTTCTGGCTGTTGCAACATCTTTCTTTGCTGTGATTGTTGCAACAGCAGCTTTGGTTTTGATAGTTGCAACAGCAGCTTTGGTTTTGATGGCTGCAACAGCAGCTTTGGTTTTGATAGCTGCAACAGCAGCTTTGGTTTTGATGGTTGCAACAGCAGCTTTGCTTTTGATGGCTGCAACAGCAGCTTTGCTTTTGATAGCTGGTTTTGATGGCTGTAACAGCATATTTGTTTTAATTATACCCCCGCAAACGAAGTTTGAAGGGGGTATATAGGAGTCAGCTTGTCGTCGTCTGTCGTCGGTCCGTTACAAAAAAGTCCGTTACAAAAAACTTTAACATTGATCATAACTTCCTTATTCTTTGACCGATTTCTTTAATATTCACACACCACACACCTTGCCACTAGTACTTAAGATTGATATACACAAACTTGACCTTGACCTTTACGTTGACCTTCCTCAAGGTCAAATACTTGTAAAAATTTGTCGTCGGTCCGTTACAAAGTCCGTTACAAAAAACTTTAACATTGCTCATAACTTCCTTATTCTTTGACCGATTTCTTTAATATTCACACAACACACACCTTGCCACTAGTACTTAAGATTGATATACACAAACTGACCTTGACCTTTACGTTGACCGTCCTCAAGGTCAAATACTTGTAAAAATTTGTCGGTAGCGGGGGTATAATTGGCGCCCGTTAGGCGGCAGCTCTAGTTTTTACGACAGTATCTTTGTTTTCATTGCTGCAACAACAGTGTTGAATATTTTGTAATTCAAATATGAGGAGGAAAGTTTACAGTCTATAGCATGTAGAACAAGATAAAGCCCTTAATTTCATTGCAATTCTCACTAGTAAAATAGTGATGGATAATGTAGCTAGTCCCAATTTCACTGTTATACTAATGAAGAAGCTGTCAGTAAAGATGATGTTGCAACAATGGAATAAAAAGCTCTGTTGCATCCACCAAAAGAAGGATGTTGACACAGTAATCAAATAAAAAGCAGTGTAACAGCCATCAAAACAAAGATGCTGTTACAGCAGTAGTCAAATAAAAACTGTTGCTACAGGCATCAAAACAAAGATGCTGTTGCAGCTATCAAACCAAAGATGCTGTTGCAGCAATGAAATAAAAACAATGCTGTTGCAGCCATCAAAACAAAGATGCTGTTGCAGCTATCAAAACAAAGATGCTGTTGCAGCAATGAAATAAAGACAGTGCTATTGTAGCCATCAAAACAAAGATGCCGCAGCAGCTTTCAAAACAAAGATGCTGTTGCAGCCCCCAAAACAGAGATGCTGTTGCAGCTAGCAAAGATGATGCTGTTGCAGCCGTCAGTTGCAGTCATCAAAACAAAGTTGCTGTTGCAGCAATAAAAAAAAAAAGATATTATTGCCTCAATCAAAACAAAGATGCTGTTGCATCAATCAAAACAAAGATTTGCATCAGTGAAAACAAAGATTTGCATTAGTCAAAACAAATAATACTGTTGCATCATACAAACAAAGATGATCTGCAGCAATCAAAACAAAGATGCTGTTGCAGCCATCAAAGAGCCCATTTTATCACTGAATTAGATGTAGATTTGCTATCTACTTCATTGATAAAATACATGATTTGGTTAGTTAACAAATGAGTTTATCAAAAATTAGCTTTCACCAAGATAACATCAATGTTTATTTAGCAAAGATAAGATCTGACTATATTAACCCTTTTTTGTACCAACTGGAATCTTCCACCTTATATATAGCACAAGTGGATTTCCAAATTTAGGGGTGTCAGGTTGTGCTTTCTTCAAAAACTATTCAGAAAATAGCTGAACTATTTGCAAACAGTGTAGGCCCTGATCAGACGCCGCGGCGTCTGATCTGGGTCTTCACTGTTTGCCAGGGTACCCGTTTTGGGGGTTCTGGTACTAAATGGGTTAAATCGTTGACATTTTGAACTTTCTATACATTACACCCCCCACCCCCCCACCCCACGAAGTGAAATTGATTTATGCAACAATCTAAAATGACTGATGTTCCTCCCAAGTTGTATATAAACAACATAGCTGGAATTATATGAGCATGTGCAAAAGAAAAGGTACACAACAGTTTATGAAAACACTGAACTGAAGGTCTGAGCGTGCGCAGGAAATTAGTTGTCAATGGTCTAATATTACTATCTTCTTAAGGGGCATGCTGCACCAACAGGGGAGGCAACTTTCGAAAATACTGTTTCTCCAGTCGTAAGGGGTCTACCCAAAAGTAAAGAATTTGCTCATTTGCTCCCAAGGAGCAAATTCTTTCCTTTATCAGTGACCCCTTTTTGGAAGGGACTCAAGTTTACAGGGAAAGCAAACAGTAGGTCCCAAAAGTTTTCTCTCTTGTACTCTCGTATCCTACTATTAAATGTTGGAAAATATGCCCTGTATCCAGTTCAATTAATAGCATAATTTAGTACAGTAGCTTAAATTGCATTTCATATTAGTGTTCTGAGGCAGAAGCTGAATGAACAGTATTCTGTTACCATACCAGAAGCAGAACAGTAAGCTCACAAAGTCCAGGGAATAAGATAACCTGACAGATTTGTCTGATAAATGTGCCTTCATTGATGTAGCACAGTAATAAGTAGGTTCAGTTATCAGACCAACTGACATATACAGTAGCTGCCAACTGATAGAGTAGCATATAAGTAGCTGGTTGAAGATGGATTTCCCTGTCACAAGAAAACATCAAAGCAGTGACAGCACTGGTGGGCTGGGAAAATGGTCCTGAATGGTAACATACTGTTTACATTTCGATTCCTGTACGGTATGCAAAAAGTGTAAATCCTTATTAGACACCGTGTTCTGCTGCATCGTGATCAGGATGGCAAGCAAGATGGCTCATTGTGAGGATCAGGATCTAGTATCTCTTCCGGGTTTCAGAATTGAAAGGGTTAACTTCGTGTAAAGTGTTTCCAAAGACTAGTCCAGCACTGCATGACCTACTTACAGAGTGAACGAGGGGAGACTGCCAGAGGCATTATTACGCAGTAGACAACACAAGAATCAAAAGGGATAATTTAAAACCGTATACCGTAATTGTCACATTCCTATGTTTGAAAACTGTCATCCATTTCTAACATACATAGACATTCCGTCATCTACTTCAAGCACTGTCATTTTAAATCAACCAAACAATTAGACTTCAACTGCAAAACTATTTTCCATAAAAAAGTTAGGTAGTGGGAATCTCAGTTTTCTCAGTTTCCCCATCCATAGTAGTGTGTGACTTTTCGCGTGCTTTTGCTTGACTGGTCATAAATGGTTACGTGGCTATCCAAATGCTGGTCACATGGACAACAGCATTAATCAACATTTTGTCCTTAGTAACTTTGGGTCGATTGATAAACAATCGACCAAATACTTAATTGAATACATGTATATTTAATGGAATCTTGCTCTATAATCAGCAGTCCATTTCAAAATTTAGGGGTGTCATGTCATGTTTTCTTCAAAATCTATTTGGAGAATGGCTGGACTTTTTACAAACAATGTAGGCCCTGATCAGATGCCGCCTTCTGCAGCATCTGATCTGGGAATGCACACAGTTTGCCAGGGTACACAGACTGCACACAGTTTGCCAGGGTACCCGTTTTAGGGTTTCTGGTACAAAATGGGTTAACACTGAATGTAGCTAATGATATTTTCAACTATTATTCTTTTCTTATTCTTTCAGAGAAAATTAGGCTGGACATTTCATGTGAATTGTCTGGCAAGTAAGAAAATTCACATGCAATGTTAAGCCCGATTTTCTCTAAAAATATGAGGAAAATCTAGTTTATCATAATATATTGCACAGTTTTGCTACCTATTTTTTCGTTGAAACCTATGTTTTGGGTAGAATCACCACATTGAGGCCATTCTATCAAGTTCCCACAGCATAATATGTTTCTTTGTTTTTTTGAATTGAGGTTTAATGTCCCCGTCAACACTATGTAGGTCATTCTGGAGACATTGCTTCCAATTTTGTGGGACTTTTACCGGACACTGCGATGAAATGACACCACAATGCCTGCCGCCCAATGAAACTAATAGTCACCGTGTAGCATCGACTCCGGAACTTGTTACTGAAAAGTACCAGCGAAATCAATATTTATCGCAAGCATGGCACACAGTAAGGTAGGTAAAAAGCTGTTTACAGGTTTCTACAGGATTCTGCCATTTAAAGCAAAATGGGTATGTGTCGGAGAGATATCTAGCTCATGCCTGCTTTCATGATTCTGATAACATCTCACTGGAAATCGCTAAACAAACTGAAATATTGACAGCTGGTACCAAGAACAAATAATCTTTTTCGTGGAAGGTACTGGTTTTTGCTTTGATTCAAGACCACTGGCCTTCTTTTTTCCATGCCGGAACATTCAGAAGGTTAGAAAAGTTGTTGTGTATAAGTTTTAATTGAAAGGTTCGCTTTATGCTGCAAACACAAAACAAAGGAGTACGGCAACTTGGATGTTTAAGTACGGCAATTTGGGGAAAATGCTGAATTAACAGTACGGCAACTTGTATCACAAAATTGCCACTTTGGAAATTACTGACAGCATTTTAACATCGTTGTGAACGAACAACCATGATTATTATCATGTTTGGTTTCATCACTCAGCCAGGGATTGTTTCTAATGCTAGTACTGATCGTAAACCAATCTATTTGTGCATGTAACAGCTGAAGTTGTGAGATATACACCAGGGCCATATTTCCTCTTGAGAATTATTTGTCATTGCTTTTGCTTTCTTTTACTACTGTAAATACTTAGGAAATAATGTAGAAACAAAGTCTGTCCCCTTTTAACGGAACTTTACTTTCTTGAAATGAAGTTTATTATTTTTTTCTACGAAATAAAGTGTCTTTTTAATGTGCTCAAATAGTTTCTACGTCGTTCTTGTGATAGTTATTTTATGTTATTATGTATTTATTCCTTTTGCGAAAGAGACTTTATTCTAACGAAGGTCATGGTGTATGCATGCTATACTCCAGTTATTTTAAATCATGACTGCGGCTATTATTTGTTCGCTTGTTTGCATTCCGAAAACATGCCTATTCAAATATATTGAACATTTTTCCACCAAAAATTGAAAATGTTCAGATAAAAAATCAGAACATATAGTGTGGGCACTGTTTTTGGACAGAAATGCGAAAAATAATGTACACCCCTAAAAACCCCAGTTTTAAGTAATCAATAAAATTTGGGTTTATGGCGGTCAAAATTGTATAGGCATGTTTTCATGCTGGTCTTCCGTAAGTCTTTTGAAATCGCATTCTATGTTATGGATAATGGTATTATTATTATTATTATTATTATTTTCGAAATCGAGGGGCACGAAAGTGCCTGCATGTTGCATTCTTCATCTTGAATATTCTATCTATTTCACATTTGTACAGTTAAGCAACGACACAGACAACAAAATAGAAGTGGAGGCACTGATCAGGAATCAATACAATTAATCCACAGCCCCCAGCAGTGACAACAAAGGGAAAGAATCACAAACATGAAAAACCAGACTCTGATGGAAACATCAATAGCGGAAAGCCAAAAGGACAGTTACTTTCCCACAAAATGGCCAACTGGCTACTTATCTAAAAAGTTCAACTCCTTAAAGAAGTTGATTTAATATGTCCTGAAAATAGTACTTTAATAAATTTCTTTTCCGTTCAGAAAAGGAGGTTACTTTCGCTTTTGTATAAAGGACAGCTAAAATAACTTTCCTCCTACTTGTAATCGATTATCTCTGAGTGTAGGCTGCAAACATAGTCCTGAAATGTGACTTAAACTGTTAGTTTAACCCTTAAAGTCGAGCATTTTAAACAAGCAGTGTAGATCTGGTCATTCGCTGCGTTATGTGGCGTCTGATTAGGTATCCACTGTTTGCCAATGCCACAGCACACGAGCCAAGTCTATATATTTTGCTTTCTGCACAGGGACCGCACGTCACAGGGAGAATAAAAAGCTAAAAGTTGGACTAGCGATGCTATAAATTACCGGTACCTTGATTTTATACAAGGTCAGCGACAGTCAAATGGACAATAGCAAGCGGGAATCTTCTGTAATTAGTAACTTTTGCTTGAATGTGTGCAGGATGACTGCGCATTGTTAGTGTTAAATGAATATGAATGGTGAGACTAAAAGTATGAAAGTGAAATGAAGATAGGTGATGGTGTTAAATGTTAACAATAGATTAGGTAAAAGCAGGTTAAAACAGGTATGCTGTGTTCATGGCAACTTCTGACGAAGAGGCCGGACTCCAACACTGAACTTAGTTAATGCAGGCATCAAAATAATATTGGGAGTATATTTGTTCCATTGCCATACATGTGTGTGTGTGGGGGGGTGGGGGGGGGCTTGGTAATCGGACAGGTCGTTTAGGTGTTTAGGTATAATAACAATAACAAGGTGCCTAGAACTGATCCTTGCGGTACACTTGAAGTAACTGGAACCTCATCTGAGGGCTCACCTTCAAGTTCAACTGCCTGACCTCTCCCAATCAGAAAAGACTTAACCGACTGGATAGTTTCGATGTACCTGTAGCTTGCGAAGGAGCTTCAGGTAATTCACCTAGCCAAAAGCCTTGCTAAACCCAAGATAAGAACTATTTGTTGACCATTTAATCATGATCTGACAAGGTCATAAAGAAGCTGAATAACGTGGGTGTCACAAGATCTGCACTCCAAGGCAGTTAAGTATTTCGCGATCATAAGGTATGTCCAAATCAAATCAAATCGAATTTACTTCTCTCCGGTTATGCAATATGATAACATGAGAACCAAAACGTTGTACAAACATACGGTTTCACGGCGGCACAATGTCACAGAGAAAAAATGTAGGACATAAACTTTAATCCTTCTAAATGCCAGGTCCTACATGTTACCCGACGTTAGAACCCCATCCAAAATGTGTACCTCTTGCATGGCACCAGAAGTAACTTGGGGTCACCATCTCTGATGATCTAAACAGCAGCCCCCACATTGACAACATAACTACGAATGCAAATCAGACCCTTGGATTCTTGAAAAGAAAAAATTCGGGTCCATAATAAGGACCTGAAATCAGTTGCATATAAGACTCTTGTCAGGCCGCAGCTGGAGTATGCGTTCACTGTATGGTATCCCCTCACTGCCACTGACATATACAAAGTGAAAGCAGTCCAACGAAGGGCTGCCAGGTGGGCAACACATGACTATAGCTACACTTCAAGTGTTACAGCTATGCTGAAGGACCTAAATTGGCGCCCCCACAAACAACGCCGCATTGATAATTGTCTTGCCATGATGTATAAGATCACTTATGATCTCATCATCAATACTAGACCATCAGCCCACAACCACCCCCTTCCATACAGACAGATTTACACCCTCACAGACTACAAGTACACCTTCTTGCCGTGGACTATTATTCACTGGAATGCTCTACCTGCCTAAGTTGTAACGCTTCCTACTCTGGCTTAGTTTAGCAGTGCTGAACTAGCCTGATGGCTCATGCTTCTCCTTAAAAGACCCAAATTCTGTTTTTATCTTGTAACTGTACTAACACTCTCTTTTCCCACTGTACAAACCCATTTCACCAACTTTCCTTTCCTTTTATTTCAGCTAAGACCCTTCAACACTTGGTTCGCCGGAACCCGTCTTATGTCCCCCTCTGGGGTTTAGACGTACTGGAAGAAAGAAAGAAAATCGATAAAAGTCGAAAAAAACTAGAGGACAACAACAGGTCAATCTGTTGTCATTACCAATTTCTTGTATCCCCAACCCTTCTGTCCCTTTAAAATTACTGATAAAAAGGAGACCGACAATGAAAGTAACGACGAACCCAACAAAACTTTGTTTATATAAAGATTGACAGTTGTGAAACTATTTAGAACACTTCTCCGCCATAGCACTTTATGTATAATTGTTCAAATCAAATCGCCGTACTGTTCCCAGCAAACTGCCGTCCAGTATTTTTTTACCTGGTGACGCAAATTGCCGTACTCTGGCTTTCGCGCGTTTCGGCTTGTTTATTCAGTCACAATATTCTTTGGGGGAAAAACAACTAAAACATTACAAGCAGCGAAGGATTCGGCTTCTATTGATGCCACTTAATTGAAGATTGTCAAAGCCGTTTCTGTAATAAATTCACAGATTGTTGAAGCTGTCATGAATTTTCGCGGTACCAGCCATGTACCAGCCGACTCATTTGTGTGTTTAAATGGCAGCTGACAAAGCTTTCCAAAATTTCTTTTTAAGAATTTCAGAGAAAAATAAGTTGAGTAAATATGGCAAGTGAGTTTAAGTTCTGACTCTACGTAATAACGCCAACTTAAGCGATTACCTACCGTCGGTATAATCATTTTCCTCATTTATCTGGTACTTTTGAGTAACAAGTTCCGGAGTCGATGCTACACGGTGATAGTGTGTATATGCATGGGCGGGCCAACTCGCACCACTTTTTCTGGACAGGCTTAGATCTTCTAAACGGTTTACCAGTACTCATGTGTGGTCAGTATCAGCTCTGCGTGGAAGCACCATACAGCCCATCTATTTATCCAAGCCCCGATGGGCGAGAGCGATTTGGGTTCTTGTTAGAATCACCACATTGAGGCGATTCTATCAAGTACCCACAGCATAAGTTTCTAACAACAAATAAAGAAATCTATCCCAATTAATTATTCTTGTTACTCCTCCTTAGCTGGGTCTATTGACCCATTGCATGCGGAAAACCCCTGAAGTGGTACCTTGGCAAACAGTGCAGGCCCAGATCAGACGCCGCAGAACGCGGCGTCAGATCCGGGCCTGCACTGTTTGCTAATAGCATTTTCCATCAAAAATAGAATAAAAACGGAAAAAATAGGCCTGCCACCCATTATATGACAAATGGACTTGTGTAACGTATAGCAATGGAAGGGTCCACTAGCATATAATGGGTTAAAGAGGCTGTAGTTTATTAAAATTTTCGTTTCATGAAAATAATCAAAGCACTCACAGCATTGATGGTATGATCGTCTCTGTGTGTTGGCTGGGAAAATGATCCTGAATGGAGACTGGACCATTTCATTTAACACTTCCATATCTGTACCTTTAGGTGGTTTGATTGGCTCTGAGTGTAAACTGGGAAATGGTCCTGAATGGGGACTTAGACTGTTTCGTTTAACACTTCAGTATCTGTACTTTAAGCAACAGTGTAGATCCTGATCAGATGCCACATTCTGCAGCCTCTGAGCTGAGACTACACTGTTTGCAATTGTCCCTGTACATGAGCCCAGTCTAGATTTTACAGTTAACGAAAACTTGTACACAAGCCGTACTCTGACATCACAAGGAGACTCAGACTGCTATAAATAACAGTTATAGTAGTCACAGATAAGATTGACTAGGCTGGGCTAATCAGGTGTTGTCAATGTATGCCAAATTCGCTGAGTCCAGCAGAAGATTCGGTAGTGTGCCTTTTGCACGCTTTCTATACGCCACAGCTATGCTTGTTTTACAGTTGAATTCACACAGTCGTGTGACTTGGTTTACCTTTTTGTTAATGGAATATTCCTAAGGCAGGTACAAACGATAGCTCTGCCTAGTCAATGTTATCTGCGACTACTATACCTGGATTTTGAACATGGTCAGCAAAAATCACATGGATAATAGCAGGTGGAAAACTTCTGTAGTTAGTAGCTTTGGGTCAACCCCAAAAGCACCATAGCTTTGTACATAAATGAATTCTTCCTAGTGGATACAGTTATTCTAGCAGCACTTTCCTCCAAGGTGGTTAACCCAGGCCCATGAGGACCTGATGATTGAACTATTAGATAGTAGTGGTCCATTGGTAAATGATGATTATTTAATCAGGTTTATCTGGCATCTAAGTAGATCTGTTAGTAACTGAGAGAGATAAGATGTCATACACAAGATCATCTTGATTAAATGTTTCAGTAGAGCACTGATGAACCACTTCTGTTGGAGGTGGATGCCTTGTGTTTGTGAGGCTGTTCATTATCACACTGTTTTTCAATTTCAAAAGGTGTTTAGAATTGTGAAAGTACTGCAAGTTAGCAGGCTGTTGTCAGTTACTGGCAAAACCCCACAGAAGGTATAAATCTGCCCAGGGCCCAGTTGTTCAAAGCATCATTAGCTTAAAGAGCTTGTTAGTGATCATATTGTTAACTGTTTCAAGGACAATATGTAAAACTTTGGTACAGTAATAATTCAATGGCTCGAACACCTTTGGGACCATGAAAATCTGTTTGAGACAGGGGTAGTTCGAGCCACTGAGGGCTAATGCCAGGAGGCATAATGACATACTTTAGGACATCTTTTTCTGTGTTCTATAATGAATAATAATAATAATAATAATAATAATAATAATAATAATCGGCCTTATTTATAGAGGGTAACACATTTAGTACTTAGTACTAATCTTCCATGTGGCCCTCTTTTCCTGGGTAGGAACCAGTACTAAGCAATGTGGATAAAGTTTCTTGCTCAAGGAATCAACACATGGCACTTGCGAGGATCGAACCGGCTACCTCTATGAAAAATGTATGCTGTGTGTACTCATTAGAATCGCCTCATCGAGGCGATTCTAATGAGCACACACAGCATATATTTGCAAGATGAAAGAGGAAAATGTCCTTATTTTTACTCTCCCTATTTCTTACGTACAGAAATTCCCTAGGGACTCAAAAACGGGTTTGACACAGCCATGGTAAACGAGCCATCGGTGTTCGAGCCATCAAAGTTCTACTGTTTTTTGGCTGAAAAAATGAGCATGTTAGTGGTCATATTGTTAACTGTTTCAGCAAGTACAATATCTAAAACTTTGGTATTTTGGCTGAAAAAAAAATGTGAGTAGTGGATGGGGGGGTGGGGGGGGGGGGGTGGGGGTGCGGAGGGGTGTTGTCAGAGGTTTGTTGGTTGGTGCCTGATGCTCTGTCTCTGGTCGGGCCCATCGGAGTCTAACTGTTGGTTTTCTTTTGCTCCAGCATTTCAGTGGTTTTTTTTTGCTGTCGAGTCCTCACCATTGTCTCACCTCTGTGGTTCTTTGATTATTTGTGTTCACGGAGATGTTGCACTGATGAGTTAGGAGGCCTTCATGCGGACTGAACAAATTATTTGTCTAAATCGCGACGGAAGTAAGGGCGAGGATTGTGGCCACGTAAAACCGAGCCCCCCAGTGGAAATCTTTTCACTGACTGTTCCAAGGGGGTTCTTCTGTGGCGATTTATTTATGTTCTTGTTTGTTACTTACTGTGTGTATCACTTGTTATACCCCCTTTTTCGAAGAAAAATCAGGTATATTGTTTTCGTACCACTGTTTGATCCGTCTGTCCGTCCGTCACGTTTCTTGTGATTGGATCTCCTCTGCAACCACTGAAGTTACACTTTTGAAACTTTGCATGTGGATAGTACATGGAATGTAGGTGGCAGTGGGCAGCTTTTTTGTGACCTTGACCTCAACATGACACCAAGGTCAAAGGTCAAAAATTATGATTTGCCATATCTCCTAAACTATTGGAGTTACACTTCTGAAACTTTGCTTATTGGATGGTCCTTGGAATATAGAATATGTCAGGTTACTTTTGGTGTGACCCTGACCCCAAGGTCAAAGGTCAAAAAGTATGATTTTGCCATATCTTCTAAACTATTAGAGTTACACTTCTGAAACTTTGGTTGTTGGATGGCCCTTGGAATATAGAATAATTTGGATACTTTCGGTGTGACCTTGACCTCAACATGACCCCAAGGTCAAAGGTAAAAAATTATGATTTGCCATATCTCCTAAACCATTGGAGTTACACTTCTGAAACTTTGCTTATTGGATGGCCCTTGGAATCTAGAATATGTTGGGCTACTTTTGGTGTGACCTCGACCCCAAGGTCAAAGGTCAAAAAGTATGACTTTGCCATATCTTCTAAACTATTGGAGTTACACTTCTGAAACTTGGATGGCTGTTGGAATATAGAATAAATTGGGATACTTTAGGTGGATTCAACATAACCCCAAGGTCAAAGGTCAAAAAGTATGACTTTGCCATATCTTCTAATCTATAAATGTTACACTTCTGAAACTTTGCTTATCAGTTAGAATGTTCTTTGCAACTTTTTTTAACTTACATGTAGTTTTGGCTAGCTAATACATAGTCATTAGTGTTATTAATAGAAAAAGCGGGTATTTGCGATGGTTTACCATCGACTGCAGATCTAGTGTCTTTTTATTTTGGATGGCCATATGGCCATTTTGTGGGAAAGTAACTGTCCTTATATGGCCTTCCTTTGTTTAGGTTACCATTATGGTCTGGTCGCTTAATGTTTGTGTTTCTTTCTCTTTGGTGTCTTTGATGGGTGGAGTAAGTTAATTGTATTGATTCCTGATCTTTGTTTTACTTCTACTTTACCTTTTGGTTAACCTATTTTCAAAGTGATCTGTTACCTTTATTCTCATATTAGAACTGTTGCTTCAGTGGAGGTATGTATCCCTTTCATATACAATCCATTAATGGCACCAAGGACCAAAGTTTTGGTGAAAATTGCCATTTTTTCGAACTTAAGTTTATTTAGAATTGTGTTACCTCCCTTACTTCCCTTGCAAACTTATTAGTGCTTTGGATAGAGTGCAGGACTTCCAACTGCTGCAATCTGTTTCGCTCTTGGGGCAAAACTGGCAAAATTGGAATTGTATTTTTTTTTAAATACAAACACATAATTCAGTACATGTTTCTTAAAGGGAGACCTTTGGGAGAACAGGGGGACAGAATCTGGTTTCTTTTGTTAGTCTCTGTTCAAAAGAAAATGACAAACCCTTCCATAATGCCATTTGGCATTTTTCTTGTTACATTTGAAAAATGGTTCCAGTTCCATATATTTTGAAAAAGCGTAATAGATTTGATTCATATTTTATACAGAGGTATAATTGCACGACCCGCAGAAAAAGCGACCGACTGAAGTCGATTTTCTAAGAGTGCCCTAAAATCACCGTGTCATTCTGTCAGTCTGTCATTCTGTCAGTCTGTCATTCTGTCTGTCCGTCCGTAACCCGTTTGTGAAAATTGGTGATAGTGACTTAACCGCTTGGAATATTTTAACAATTTTTTGCATACTGATAGATATCAATGAGATCTAACCAATGAACTTGCGAAATATTACATTCAATTTAGTATAGCCTCGCCGAGGCGAAAAATGTGAAATTTTTCTAACTGCTTCTCCTCGGAAACCGTTGGGCCAATTGAAGTCAAATTTCATATGGAGCCTCTATGGGATGGGGGAAACCAAAATTTGCTCATGGGGTTCAGATCACATGACCAAAATGGCCGCCAAGCCATATATGGTCTGTCTGTCTGTCCGTCCGTAACCCGTTTGTGAAAATTGGTGATAGTGACTTAACCGCTTGGAATATTTAAACAATTTTTGGCATACTGATAGATATCAATGAGATCTAACCAATTACATTCCATTTAGTATAGCCTCGCCGAGGCGAAAAATCCGTAACCCGTTTGTGAAAATTGGTGATAAGGACTTAACCGCTTGGAATATTTAAACATTATTTGGCATACTGATATTTATCAACGAGATCTAACCAATGAACTTGCGAAATATTACATTCCATTTAGAATTGCCTCGCCGAGGCGAAAAATGTGAAAATTTTCGAACTGCTTTTCCTCGGAAACCGTTTGGCCGATTGAAGTCAAATTTCATCTGGAGCCTCTATGGGATGGGGGAAACCAAAATTTGCTCATGGGGTCCAGGTCACATGACCAAAATGGCCGCCAAGCCATATATGGTCTGTCTGTCTGTCCCTCTGTAACCCGTTTGTGAAAATTGGTGATAGTGACTTAACAATTTTTGGCATACTGATAGATATCAATGAGATCTAACCAATTACATTCCATTTAGTATAGCCTCGCCGAGGCGAAAAATCCGTAACCCGTTTGTGAAAATTGGTGATAAGGACTTAACCGCTTGGAATATTTAAACATTATTTGGCATACTGATATTTATCAACGAGATCTAACCAATGAACTTGCGAAATATTACATTCCATTTAGAATTGCCTCGCCGAGGCGAAAAATGTGAAAATTTTCGAACTGCTTTTCCTCGGAAACCGTTTGGCCGATTGAAGTCAAATTTCATCTGGAGCCTCTATGGGATGGGGGAAACCAAAATTTGCTCATGGGGTCCAGGTCACATGACCAAAATGGCCGCCAAGCCATATATGGTCTGTCTGTCTGTCCCTCTGTAACCCGTTTGTGAAAATTGGTGATAGTGACTTAACCGCTTGGAATAATTAAACAATTTTTGGCATACTGATAGATATCAATGAGATCTAACCAATGAACTTGCGAGATATTACATTCCATTTAGTATAGCCTCACCGAGGCGAAAAATGTGAAAAATTTCGAACTGCTTCTCAGCAGAAACCGTTGTGCCGATTGAAGTCAAATTTCATATGGAGCCTCTATGGGATGGGAGAAACCAAAATTTGCACATGGGAGCCAGGTCACATGACCAAAATGGCCGCCAAGCCATATATGGTCTGTATGTCTGTCCGTCCGTAACCCGTTTGTGAAAATTGGTGACAGTGACTTAACTGCTTAGAATATTTAAACAATTTTTGGCATACTGATAGATATCAATGAGATCTAACCAATGAACTTGCGAAATATTACATTCCATTTAGTATAGCCTCGCCGAGGCGAAAAATCCGTAACCCGTTTGTGAAAATTGGTGATAGGGACTTAACCGCTTGGAATATTTAAACAATTTTTGGCAAACTGGCAGATATCAATGAGATCTAACCAATGAAGTTGCGAACTATTTCATTCCATTTAGTAAAGCCTCGCTGAGGCGAAAAATGTGAAAATTTTCGAACTGCTTCTCCTCGGAAACCGTTGGGCCGATTGAAGTCAAATTTCATATGGAGCCTCTATGGGATAGGGAAAACCAAAATTTGCTCATGGGGTCCAGGTCACATTACCAAAATGGCCGCCAAGCCATATATGGTATGTATGTCTGTCTGTCTGTCCGTCCGTAACCTGTTTGTGAAAATTGATGAAAGTGACTTAACCGCTTGGAATATTTAAACAAATTTTGGCATATTGATAGATATCAATGAGATCTAACAAATGAACTTGCGAAATATTACATTCCATTCAGTATAGCCTCGCCGAGGCGAAAAATGTGAAAATTTTCGAACTGCTTTTCCTCGAAAACCCCTGGGCCGATTGAAGTCAAATTTCATATGGAGCCTCTTTGGGATGGGGGAAACCAAAATTTGCTCATGGGGTCCAGGTCACATGACCAAAATGGCCGCCAATCCATATATGGTAAAAACCCTTCAAAAAGAACCACAGGGCAGATTTCCACGAAACTTGATAAATAGCATCTGGGACATAGGCCCATAATAAATTGCTAAAATGGTGACCCTGGGTTGACCTTGACTTTCTTTGTGCCTAGGTCAAACTTGGACACATATGCTTTTGTATTGGAAAAGTGAGAATGCATTTTATCCTGCAAACGATTCAGAATACAGTACTATAGTAAAAGATATATTTTTGCTCCTTACGATAAGGCGCATTTATTGGGGGAACCGTTTTAGGTCCAGGTCACATGACCAAAATGGCTGCCATACCCATATATGGTAACACTCATAAAGCTAAAAGCATCCGGCGGGTCATGCACTTCAGCTGAAGCACTGGTTATGATCATAAAACAAATATCAGATTCGATTTAGTTTAAAACCTGCCAAATATTATGGGAGTTATGGCTGTTTTTCCACTTCATTCTTTGCAGAGGTGGGGATGGCCCCTGGGCAATTGACACAATTCTAGTCTGGAGCTATGTTCACATATACTATAGGAGGTCTAAACCTGCAGGCGGGACAGTGTGAGCAGTTTCAGCATGATCATATTGATGAAGCTCCATGTTTGTGAAAGGCTCTTTGACACTTGCATTTCCGTATGTTATAAGCCAGGCACAGGCAGACAAAATTGTTGTTGGAATCAAATACAAGATAATGCATTATCTTATCCAAATTTCCAGAGAGGAAGTTCATTCTGTCAGGGCAGTGCAAATTGTAATAAATATTTATATTGTGCTCTCTGACAATTGTCTGTGAGTGGAGTTTGGGAAAATGGTCCTGACCAAGGACATTTTTTTTGCCCTCAAGTTCCTGTACATGCACTTAAGGAAAACAGTGCCAGCCTGATAAGATGCCACTTGCTGCATAGTTTGATCTGGATCTACACCGTTTGCCAGTGTCCCAGAACATAATCGCCCCCTGCACATCAGGGCTTGAAGAAATAGATAGGCTGCATGATGCTTCCACACAGAGCTGAAATCAACCACACACGAGTACTGGTAAACCGCTTAGAGGATCTAAGCCTGCCCAGGCAAAACGGTACGAGGCGGACCATCCATGCTTATTAACCCTATTGGTTTCATTGGGCGACAGGGCTTGAGATGTCATTTCATCTTTATGTCGGGTAAAAGTCCCACAAAATTGGAAACGTCTCCAAAATGATCTATACATTGTTGACGGGGACGTTAAACCAAATCAATCCATTCAATCCCAGGACATAATTCGGCCCCCGCCCATCAGAGCTTGAAGAAATAGATGGGCTGCATGATGCTTCCACGCAGAGCTGAAACTGACCGCACACAAGTACTGGTAAGGATCTAAGCCTGCCCAGGCAAAGTGGTGCCAATCAGTCTGTCCTATTGGTTTCATTGGGCGAGTCCCACAAAATTGGAAGCAACGTCTCCAAAATGACCTATACAGTGTTGACGGGGTCGTTAAACCTCAAATCAAAAAAACAAAAAAAGAACATAATTACAGGTTACCCACTCTAGACATCAATCTGACATCACATTGACAATAATAGTATTGTAAATAATGGGGTGGTTGTGGGGGGTGTAATAGTTACACATGGATTGACATCAGCAATACTAACTTTGCTTGTATATACAATGTATATGTTTGCGTTAACCCATTGTATAGTAGTGGACTCTCCCATTGCTATATGTTGGACAAGCCCATTTCTCATACAAGGGTTGTGGGGCCTAATTTTATTTTATTTTTGATGGAAAATTCTTTTAGCAAATAGTGCAGGCTCTGATCACATGCCGCGTTATGCGGCGTCTGATCTGGGCCTCCACTGTTTGCCAAGGTACAAGGACAAACAATCAACCCAAAATGTACAGGAAGAGACATTATTCTCCAAGCTGCAGCATGAATATTGGATCCACATCATTTGTTTGTTTGTATTAGAGTTTAACGGCCCAGTCAACACTATTTTAAGGCATTTTTGAGCCCGTCAGTTTACCTATCCACACTTTTCCTGGGCAGACGTATACGTATTATAAGTACAGTGCACATTCTTTGTCTAGAAACTGACAATTGCCCTTGTCCAATCAGAGGATTGGAGAGAATGATTGTAGAAAAGAGTTCATGATCAATCTTCAAGAAAGAATGTTGCCGACCCCGGCAGGTATCGAACTGGCATCCTCCTGATCACCAGTCAGACGCACATCCAACTCAGCTCAACTGAGGCTGACTGCTAAACAGTTTTACATGAGGTTTTCAATGGAAGTCGACTCTACACATTAACACATTGTAAGTGGATCCTTGTTTGTTTGATTTGAGGTTTAACGTCCCCGTCAACACCATAAAGGTCATTTTGGAGAGGTTGCTTCCAATTTTGTGGGACTTTTACCCGACATTGAGATGAAATGACATCTCAAGCCCTGCCGTCCAATGAAACCAATAGGGTTTATAAGCATGGACGGGCCGACTCGCACCGCTTTGCCTGGCCAGGCTTAGATCCTCTAGGCAGTTTACCAGTACTCATATGCGGGTCAGTTTCAGCTCTGCGTGGAAGCATCATGCAGCCCATATATTTCTTCAAGCCCCGATGGGTGGGGGCTTTGGATCCCATTATAGATTGTATAGAAAAATAAATTATCATTTTTTCTGCATAGGGTGAACATTTGTTTGGATATGTTATATGGTTGTTTAATTAACAGTGTTTTGGCTTTTGATGCAAACAATAATGTAAAAAAGAGGTTGTTGTCTGTCAAAAAGTATTGAACCTTACCAGCCACACACCCCAGATGCCCTTGACACTGAGGTCAAATTTGAAAAAAAAAATCATTTTGTTTAAATGGCAAATTACGCATTTTAGTGAAAAGCCTTATGACATTTTGGTGTAGGTGGGGAAAAAAGTGGTTTAAAATTTACTTTAAATGTCAAATATTATCAAACTTGCCACTGACATATTGCTTTGATTTGTTTACTAAAGGATTTTTTCGGTTGTCCTTTGTTTATTCCCAAACACTTGTCAAATGGACACAAACATGACACATCTGCCAATTAAAGTTAAGCCTGCCTCGGTAGCTCAGTCTGAGAAGCGGTTATGCTACTCTCCTTATAAATCAGGGGTCGTGGGTTTGATGACTTTCGGATGAGTCTTTACACTGAAGGCCTGTCTCCGTATGACCTTGGCTGTTGGTGGGACGTAAAACTCAAAATACACACCTAGCTTAGTCTTATGCACATCTGACTGGTGATCAGGAGGTCATGGGTTGGATACCAGCCAGGGTCACCATCATCCTTTCTTGGAGAGTGATCATGAAATTTTATGATCATTCTTTCCCCTCTGCTAATTTAACCCTTCTCCTGCTGAATATTCATATATGCCACACCTACTACTGATTATCAACCAATCAGATTACCTGTAGCAAACTATTACAACAAATTCACAATCTGAATGACTTGAAGAAGCCATCTGATCTGGATCTACATTGTTTCAAAGAAAAGGCATATCCGGGCTCAGCAGAACAAGGGTTAAGAAGGGCAGCTGTCAGTTTGGGGTGAAAGAATGTTGCACAGTGCTGGTCAACCACTAATGAATAAGCCTGCCCAGGTAGATAGAGTGTAGTTAGGTAAACTGACCAGCTCATTAAGATATAAATTTTGTTGACTGGGCAGTGAAACTCCAAATAAACTAATAAACTGCCAAGATATACACAAGTCAGTGTGCCATTACTGCAAGACTCAGTTGTTGTGCTAAAGCTAAGTTCGCTTTCTTGGTGCCCACATGGACATTAATAATTTTCCAGTCTCAAGCAAATAAATTCTTTTAACCTATCTGTTCAGAAAAAAATTAGTCTCTGACATTTCAAGCTGACTGGTTTTGAAATTGAAATCTTCTGCTCATCAGCATGCCAGTCTGTTTCATAGATTATCTACAGGTGCCATAACACCTTATATTTTTTTTAACCCAGCACCGCAAAACATACAAGATTGCATTTAATACCATCCAGGATTAAGATCAGCCTGTGCATCTGTTTCGTCAGATTGGAGTCACGGCTGCTTGCCTTTTCCTTCAACAGATGCGGGTCATTCAAAGAGTGTGAAGTAAAGACTCTGATCAAAATGTGCAATTGTAAGACTCTGAGGGCAGTTCTAACAAGTACCTGCATCTATCATAGGCCCAGAGAAGAAAGGGTATCAAAATAGTATTCTTCTTATTTCTGCACAAAAACATATGTTGTGGGTATTTATTAGAAGCGCCTCGGCGAGGCGCTTCTAATGAGTACCCACAACATAGGTTTTCGTGCAGAAATAAGAAAAATATCAGTACTTTTCTGGTGAAAAAAGCGCCTTTTCTGGAACTTCAGCAACAAGAAATAAGAAAAATTATTTCTTCATTATCCTTACTACTCCACCTTATCTGCAACTTTACAGTTTCTGATTGAAGTTCGTTGATTCTGACATCTTTTTTCGTAAAAACCTGATTTAACGCTGCAGTTGGTGCATGATCTCTGTTCCTTATCACCATTTTTTCGATCAGGATATTGATTTCCCATCCTGAAATTAAAAGTGTTGCCAAGAAACGTGCAGTAGCATGTAATGGCAATGGTTGTCAATTGCAAACATAGATCTATAGACTATCTATCAAAAAACTTCATTATAATATTAAAGAAGTGCACTTAAAATTGTAGAGCTACAAATCTTATAAAATTGACTGCTATAGTAGTTTTTACAGGTATTGGAATAAGTGTGTCTGTTGGTCTTGGTTTTTGTTTGTTTGTTTGTAGTGGAGTTTAACGGCCCAGTCAACACTAGGGCATTTTTGAGGCGGTCAGTTTACCTTTCCACACTTCCTGGGCAGGCTTATATGCAAGTGGTTAACCAGTACAGTGCACATTCTTTTGCCAGAAATGACAACTACCCTTCTGAATCAGCGGAAGGGAGAGAATGACTGTAGAAAATATTTCATGATCAATCTACACGAAAGAATGTTGCCGACCCCAGCAGGTATCATACCCGCGCCCTCATGATCACCAGTCAGACACGAATCAGACTGAGCTACCAAGGCCGGCCCTATTGGTCTTGGAGCAGCTATTTTGGACTTGGACCAGTTAGGATTAGCCATAGCATGTCCAGCAGACCAGCTGACCATTTTGGTATTGGATTTCTTAACATTAAAAATAGAAACACTTCTTATTTCAATTCTAGAGTAGAGAATTTCATATGAATTATCTGCTGGTTCCCTGTCCATCTGGGCTTGGAGAAATAGATTGGGCTGCATGGTGCTTTCACTAACCTTGTTAGTTAAACAACAGTGTTATATCCTACAAAAATGTCTAGATTATACAGAAAAATTACCATTTGTGGTCATTTTTCTGTAAAATGACATTTTTTTGTACAATCCATACATTTTTTAGCTCGCTGTTTCAAAGAAACCGACAAGGTATTGTCATAGCTCTGGCGTCGTCTGCATTGTCGTGCAAAAACTTGGACATTTTGTAATATCTCTGTCATTACTGAAACTCGGACTAGTTGTTCATTATGAAAAGGGCGTGCAGCCGAGCTTTGGCATCAGCATGCGGTGCTCTTGTTTTATCCATCTCGAGTTATAACCAAAACTGTGTTATAATGAATCATGTTATAATAAGGTTGTGGTGTACCTTGAAAATAGCATCTGCTAATTGTGCTTAACACTTGAAGGGAGTCAATAAAACCGAGGTAAGCTGGTCCTATTTGCTCTTTCATTGAATGTTGTGAAGCCAGACTAAAACTATTTTCACATAAAGAATAAAAAAAAGATGCAGATGTTTCCTTCATCTCCCATATGGTGACAGGTGATATGTTTTTTCTTTGTCTCAAGTTGAAAGACACTACATGGCTACACCACAATTTAATTGTTTTATTTTATATGCATTGTTGCAATTTTTTGAGACTGCGCATTTATACATCCTAATGCATAGGTCCATATTAACCCATTCAGCACCAGAAACCCCTAAAGGGGTACCTTGGCAAACAGTGCAGGCCCAGATCAGATGCCACAGAATGCGGCATCTGATCAGGGCCTCCACTGTTTGCTAATAGTTCAGCCATTTTCCAAATCAATTTTGAAAAAAAAAAAAAAACCTGACACCCCTAAATTTTGAAATGGACTCCTGCTATATTTAAGGTGGAAGATTCCATTGGATACAAAAAGGGTTAAAGGAAAATTAATGGATTTTCGTTATAAAAACCTGTGTTATAGCTACTTATTAGAATTGCCTCTATGAGGTTAGTGTAAGAAGTTCCTAAAACAAAGCTTCCTGAAGAGACAAAAGGAAATTATACCTTAATCCTTGTCCTGACTAGGAACCAGCAGATAATGCAAATAAGGTGAATATGCACTCAGTGAAGCTTCAGATCAGCCTGCCTTCAAATTAGTCAAAATGCAGTCTTTCGAGCCTCAAGTTGAAGGGCATCCATATCATACACAGCAGAGACTGATCAGGTGGCATAGATACCCTGGCTGATCTGAGTTGTTGCTGTTCACACATGTGTGAAGATACATTCTTGCATAAATACCTATGCGCAAGGCTGTTTGAAGCCATTGTCAAATGGACCAAAAGCCGTGCTCAAACAGTAAAAACCATGTTCAAATCATGAAATTGGCGTGCTGTTTGAACATGGATTTTGAGCTTTTGATATCACAAGACGGGCCTGGATTTGTTACCTTATGTTGAACGATGTTACAATATCGCCCTGAACGCAGCGCTTTAGGGTTCTCTGATGACGTCAGATTGTTTGCTGCGTAACAACGTCATTGTAAACAACATTCTGAACTGGCCGCCATGTTGGTTCGCCGGTCGCATTTGAAGAGTTTATATGGAGTTTATATGGACCTTTTGGGCGTTTTCGTCAAAATTTGCTGTCGGAATCGTAAGTTATGTAAGAACAGCGATCATCCATGGTTATTTCATTGCATTAACATTTGCGGGATCCCTCTGAAGATATTTGAACATTCGGCCTAGCGACCTCATGTTCAAACAGCTTCCGCGGGATCCGGCAAATGTTAATGCATGAAAAACCATGGTTAATCCCAATATTTTAGCTGGATATGGCTAAAGATCAAGATCAATCAAACAGTCAAACAAATATCCACAGCATTTGTTTCTTGGGGTATCAAATACAACATACTTTACATCTTATCAGTCCATCTCAGTTTGTTCCACTGACACTGTGGCTTTAATGAGTTCTGTTGGTATATTGTTCTGTTGTTTCCTTGAGCAAGAAACTTTATCCACATTGCTTAGTATAAGTACTGGTTCCTACCCAGGAAAAGAGGGCTACATGGAAGATTAGTACTAGTACTAAATGTGTTACCCTCTATAAATAAGGTCGATTATTATTATTATTATTATTTATTATTATTATTATTATTATTTATTAATATTATTATTTATTATTATTATTTTATTATTATTATTATTGTTGGTATGAAAAAGGGTTGACAAAATATCACATTATTATTATTAATTGACTATCCTGTATTGATCAGAGGTCATCCATATCAACACCAGGTCAACCAGTATTAGATATTAGGCTGATGTCATCTGTATCAACACCAGGTCAATATTAGATATCAACCCTTTTCCACTCAGGGATTTTGTGAATTTTGTTGATTTTCACAGTGTTGCACTCATAATGGATGGTCTGTTTTACACCAGACTCGTATGAATGTTCATTGGGCAGTAGCCTCTCAAATGCAACCTTTCATGACTTGATCATTGTTGTAATGGTAAAGAGGGGGCATCTTAAAGTTGGCAAAAAGTATGTATTCATATGAATTTTTGGCCACATTTTAATCTTCACAGAGCTGTCAAGGCAACAATTAAGGTGTTTGGCACTGACCATTTTCACTGTTTGCAGCATGTTTTATCAGGCATTTATGACCCCAGACACCCTCAGATATAAATTTTAGTGTCCAGTTGGGCCATCCACCCCAAATTTTTCGGGATGTGGGGGGGGGGGGGGGGGTTGCCCCACTTCAATCCCCCCCCAGTGGTAGAAATGTAGATTTTAGGCGCTTCTGGGGCTTAAAATTGGTGGGGAGGGGGGGGGGTTGCAGACATGTAAATGGTAAAGGGTTAATCAATAATGGTGTCAATAAAATTGCCATTAGTCAAGTAATTTTGTATTGGCCCAGTATGAAAATACTTGATTAATAACATCATACTATACATGTGGTGTCTTTATCAATATTGGCCTCCCCTCTCCAAGACAAATTGAAAAAAAAAAACAACATATTTTATGATCTCATATTGCTGAGTTGAAGAAGGAAAATGTCTGTTGTTGGTTGTTTCTTCTGATCTAGCCATTATCCTTGTGACGTGTCAACCCTTGTGGGTCATTTTGTGTTGTCTCCCAGAGAAAGGAAGAGACAGTAGAGATGTTAGTGAGGGTCATGGGGAAAAAGAGGAAAATGAATGGAAGTTTAGAAGCAGAAGAAACAACAACATTCCCCCATCCCCCCTCTACCCTTACCTGCTGTAAGTAACGCAGGCCTTGCCCAACTGTAAGCCAACATCAGTTGGACAACCCAGTGACCCAAGATACATGACATCTTTGTCTCACCCAATTACACCTACAGTATCCTTTGAATCCATACAAAAGTTATTTGACTGGGCAGGAATTTAAACTCGAAAACCATGAATACTTAGTTCTGTATGTCTTGTCTTTCTGTTTTTCAGATTGCCAGTATACATGTCATCACAAATGTCTCCCCCAGATAACATTGGACTGCAAGTCCGTGTCTCATGAAGACTTTGATGAGGGAGCCATCCTTACAGGGGATACATCATTATCATCAGATCTCAATACCTCAGCATCACCATCAGAATTATCATCAGAACCTGCTACAGTAAGTATTGGATAGCCAATTGGCCATTTTGTGGGAAAGTAACTGTCCTTTTGGCTTTCCGCTAGTGATGTTTCCTTTAGGGTCCAGTTGTTTCATGCTGTGCTTCTTTCCCTTGGTGTCTCTGATGGGAGCTGTGGGTTAATTGTGTAGATTCCTGATCATTGCCTTCACTTCTATTTTGGAGACATGGTGGTAGTTTCTTAAGACCCTGAGAAAAACTACATCTGAAAATGTTGTCTGCTTATGTCTTTAGCTCTTTTGCAAACTTCTAAAAATATTTTTGCATACAGGCAAACAGTGTGGACCCAAATCAGTCTGATTTTGCAAAAATGGCTTTAATAGTATCCAGCAGACTTCAAAGCAGAAGACAGTTGTCGTGATTGGCATTTTATGGGTTAACCCTGAAAAAGAGAAAATATAACAAGATAAGGCTTGACATTACGTGTGAATCATTTGCTATGGCAGATGATTCACATATGGGCCCCATCAAGCGATTTTGGTACTTATCGCCTATGCGAGCAGCGAAGGTTCAGGCCAGCCTGCACATCCGCGCAGTCTCGCCAGAACCTTCACTGCTCGTTCATACAAGCATTGAATCAAGAGGAACCTTCAGATAGAAAGCCATATCCCTGGCCCTATGAATGGCTGGGCATGCGCACTTAAAATTTGTCATGAGGGAATGCTCAAAGACACAATTTGACAAATTCGCTTGGCGGGGCTCATATAATGCCAAGCCTTATTTTCTGTGAAAAATAAAGTAGAAAGTAATGATTGTCATATGCTCTAAAAATTTATGTGGTGCTTTAACCCTTGTCCTGCTGAATATTCAAATATGCCACACCCACTACTGATTATCAACCAATCAGATTACTTGATGCAAATTATTGCAACAAATTCACAATCTGTATAACAATGTAGATCCTGATCAGATGGCTTCTTCAGAAGCCATCTGATCTGGATCTACATTGTTTGAAAGGTAAGGTATATCCAGGCTCAGCAGGACAAGGGATAAAGACAAATTGCATAAGACCTTGGCTGCTGGAGACAAAATTATATGTCACAAAAACTATTTTTCAGAGAAATGCATACGTTTCAGGAGAAACGATTTCTGTCATTTAAATAAGAACTTTTCCTTGTGAAAAATTGTGAAAATGTCAGGCATTATTATTTGACAGGACCTGCAGTTGAGAATGTGCCATGTTACCTGTCACTACCATGTATACCATATTTACCCTAAATATTCGGACACTAAACTCCTTAATTATCATACGCATTTAGTTTAAAATTTGAATAAGTACAGTTTTCTATCCAATGTAGTGTCTAAGAATTTTATTTAGCAAACAGTGTAGACGCGGCATTTTATCAGGGTCTGCACTGTTTGCCACTCATTTTATTTAGAAAATGGCTGAACCTTTTGCAAACAGCTAAGGCCCTAATCAGGTGATGCAGAATGGGACGTTTGATCTCAATCAAAGTCACAAAAACTTGTTTGCTAAACAAAATAATTTAACCCTTTAACCCGTCCCATCTTGGGCTATTAACCCTTATCATGCTGTTCACAACGACCCTTATCTTTGGAAACTGTAGATCCTGATCAGATGGCTTCTGAAGAAGCCATCTGATCAGGATCTGCACTTTATGAATTTGTAGGAATAAATTACATCAAGTAATCTGATTGGTTCAAAGTCAGAGATGGGTGTGGCTAAAATGAATATTCAGCAAGAGAAGGGTTAAGAGTCTGTTCCTTTGAAATCGTTGTTATATCAAGTTTTTGTGACTCTGATTGAGATCAGACGTCCCATTCTGCATCACTTGATTAGGACCGTCACTGTTTGCAAAAGGTTGGGTCATTCTCTCTAAAAAAAAGTTAAAAATAACTCAACAGCCCTAAATTTTGAAATCGACTCTGGCTTTATATAAGGTAGAAGATTCCATTCGGAACAAAAAGATTTAAATGCCTTTCTTCATTCTCTTTTTCTCATTCCAGGAAAAAGATGAAACAGATTCTGGTTATCGATCGGGGACCATCCCAGATGAGAAGTTGCCACGGAAACCTAGTCAGGCTACTCTCAATAGGGAGGAGCTTAAAAAGCGAATAGCAGAATATAATAAAATCAGCCCAGGAGCAAACTTTGCTCTGGTAAGTTTTGATCCCACCAAGTCATTACGATAACACTCCCGTGCCACAAAGTGCATTTTTCACATCTCCTAAATGGCTACTTTTCTGATGAAAATCCATGGTATTTTTATTATTTATACTGTAAACATAGGTTGTGGGAGCTCTTTAGAACCCCCTCATTGAGGCGGTTCTAACGAGTACTCACAACCTATGTCTTGGAGCAGGAATAAGAAAAATAGTGAATACCGCCGTAAACCCCAATTTTCTCTATATAAAGTGGGGTGTAAGGGGGTGTTTATTACACAGACATGCTAGCGTAATGGTTCTTAAGCTTTGCATGCTGGCTATTTTTTTCAGCAGACAACATTTTGAAATATTTTTCTTATTATTATTTTTTTTTTCAGAAAACAGGATTTGACATTTCATGGAAATTGTCTCCAATTTATATGAGATGTTGAGACTTGTTTCCTTGGAAAATTAGTCCAGAGAGTGAGTGGTAAAGGCTAATCATGACTCCCAAATGGCATTTTTGAAAAAAAATTCTATGCACATTTTTCAGAGAAAAGGCTTGACATCACATGTAAATCATCTGCAATGAAATGTCAAGCCTTTTGCCTCTGGAAAATAAGAAAATAAGAAAAACTAGAAACTTGTTAATAGGACAGTTGCCCCTGCCCGGGCTTGAGCTATCTAGTACAACTGCCTTAAATTGAGGTTACTGGATCACGTACATTCGTTCACACACCCATACAGACTGAACTGGCTTCCGTGGCCTAGTGGATAAGAGCGCTGTCTCTTAATCATTAGGTCTGTCACCGCTGTGGTTTGATTGTTTGTTTGTTTGTTTGTTTGATTTGGGGTTTAATGTCCCCGTCAACACTGTAAAGGTCATTTTGGAGACGTTGCTTCCAATTTTGTGGGACTTTTACCCGACATTGAGATGAAATGACATCTCAAGCCCTGTCACCCAATGAAACCATTAGGGTTTATTAGCATGGGCGGTCCGCCTCGCACCCCGGTTCCTGGACAGGCTTAGATCCTCTAAGCGTATTACCAGTACTAGTGTGCGGGCCGGATTCAGCTCTGCGTGGAAGCATCATGCAGCCCATATATTTCTTCAAGCCCCTATGGGTGGGGGCCATCGCTGTGGTTTGAGCCAGGCTCAGGTCACATGTGAGACGCCAAGTTCTGCAACGGAAGGTCAGGTTGTTTTTGTCCGGGTACTCCGGTTTTCATCCACCTGATTAACAATCTGCTTGATATGAGTGAAAAAAATCTTGAAAGGGCCATAAACCAAAACATGTACAGACTGATGCACCATACCTACACATGTACAAAAAAAAAAACTACGAAAAAATATGTGCCCCTGGCATTATTCGATGAGGGGGCATAAAAAAAGATTGTCATTCTGGTATAAGTCTGGTTTAAGTTTGTGAGCTTTTAGGTAGCAGTGTTTTCATATTAAGCAGCGGACCCTGTCCATCGGGACTTGAAGAAATAGATTGAGCTGCATGGCGCTTCCCCAAAGAGTTGAAGCCAACCGCACATGAGTACTGGTTAACAGCTTAGAGGGTCAAAGCCTGCCCAGGCAAAGTGGTGCAAGTCAGGTCATCCCTGCATATAAACCCTATTGGTTTCTTTGGGTGACAGGGCTTGGGATGTCATGTCATCACAATGTCGGGTAAAACACCCACAAAATTAGAAGCAACATCTCCAAAATGACCTATATAGTGTTGACTGGGGCATTAAACCTGAAATCAAACAAACAAGCAAACAAGTGTTAAGTAGCAAGCAAAATACTAGCAGCTGACATCTACAAAAAATATACAAAGGCTATTGCCTTATTTAACCTATACCACTGTCTAGGCTAAATCAGCAGACGACAAATTGTTGATATTTTTCCCCGGAAAACAGGACTTGACATGAGATGGCAAATCCTGTTTTCTGGGAAAAAAAAGAAGAAAAATATTTCAAAAAGTAATAAGATACACAGCATGCAGTGTGTTAAAGCATGACACTTCCTGTGAATAGTCTGCCTAGAAGTTGTCAAGCCATATTTTCCTGTAGCAAACAGTTCACATGAATTGTTGATCATTTCCAACAGGTAATCACAAGAAACAGACCTCATTTCAAGGTTGGCAAAAAGCCGGTCAATATGAGTATTGACTGGGCCGGTGGTTAAAACCGGTCATTACTGGTCAATACTGGTCGATTGGTGGTTGATTAAATCACTGGAGAATATGCCTCTGTCCTGTTGCTAAACTGGTCTTAAAAGCTTTCCCCCTACATTAACATAATTTATGTACATGATGTTAGACTATTTTCATCACTGAACAAGAAAAAATAGTTTTTTTATTAATAACAGTAATTATTTGAGGTATTTTTAGCTCACCAGAGCCGAAGGCTCCGGGGGAGCTTTTAGGATAGGCAGTTGTCCGTCGTCGTCGTCTGCGTCTGCGTCTGCGTCGTCAACACTTTCAAACGACATCTCCTCTGAAACCACTGGGCCGATTGAGTCCAAATTTCATCTGTAGCATCCTTGGGTTGGGGGATTGAAAGTTTGTGTTTTTTATGAAATTCGGCTCATTGGTTTGGTTGCTATGGCAACTTAGAGTTTCCATAGACTTATAATGGGGAAAATTGAAAAATGGCATTTACTGCCAAGCCACTGCAGATATTTTGACAAAACTTTCATAGAAATATTCCTTAGGCAATCTACTATCTGCCATATGATTTTAGGCCTACTGCTCATTTGTATTGGTTGCCATGGAAACCAAAATGAAAAAATAGAAAAAAAAATACTTAAAAAATCATCTCCTCAGAAACCGTATGCTCTATGAGGCTGAAAGTTTATGGAAATATTCACCATATTTGCCTTTACAGGTTTTGTGTTTTTATGAAATTCGGCTCTTTAGTTTGGTTGCTATGGCAACTTAGATTTTCCATAGACTTATAATGGGGAAAATTGAAAAATGGCATTAACTACAAAGCCTTTGCAGATATTTTGACAAAACTTTCATAGAAATGTTCCTTTAGTAAACTTCTCTCAGCCATATGCTGTTATGTCAACCGGGGGGTCCAGTAGGTTGTGCCGGGGCCATGCCCCGCCCCCAGTACTTCATAAAATGACTTATATCTCAGAAACGTTACAGATCCCCACCCCTAAACCATATATATTCTTGTTCCTATTAATAAGACGCATTCAGTGACACCAACCTGGAGGTCCTCCGGGATGTGCCGAGGCCATGCCCCACCCCCTCCACTTCATAAAAGGCCCAATATCTCGGAAACAATTCAGATCCCCACCCCTGAACCCTATATACTCTTGTTCCTTATGATAAGACGCATTCAGTGACATCAAACTGGGGGTCCCCCGGGATGCGCCGGGGCCATGTCCCGCCCCTCCAGGCCCAATATCTCGGAAACCTTACAGATCCGCACCCTTAAACCATATATATTCTTGCTCCTTATGATAAGACGCATTCATTGACCCCAAATTGGGGGTCTTCCGGGGTGCGCCGGAGCCATGCCCCACCCCTTCACTTCACAAAAGGCCATATATCTCAGAAACTGTTCAGATCCCCACCCCTAAACCATATATGTTCTTGTTCATTATGATGAGACAAATTCAGTGACACCAACCTGGGGGTCCCCAGGGATGTGCTGGGGCCATGCCCCACCCCCTCCATTTCATAATATCACAATATCTCGGAAACCTTACAGATCCCCACCCCTAAACCATATATATTCTTGTTCCTTATGATAAGACACTTTCATTGACACCAACCTGGGGGTCTCCCTGGGCCTTGCCCCACCCCTGCACTTCACAAAAGGCCTTATATCTCAGAAACTGTTCAGAGCCCCACCCCTAAACCATATATATTCATCTTCCTTATGATAAGGCACATTCATTGACACCAGCTTGTGAGTCCCCGGGGCATGCCCGGGCCTTGCTCCACCGCTTGACTTCATTAAAAGCCACATATCTCAGAAATAGTTCAGATCCCCACCCCTAAACCATATATATTCTTGTTCCATATGATAACTCATTCAGTCACACCAACTTGGGGGTCTCTTTGTGCTGAGGCAATGTGCCCCGCCCTTCCATTTCATAAAAGGCCATATATTTCAGAAACCATTCAAATCCCCACCCCATATTCATATATGTTCTTGTTCCTTATTATTAGCACACCTACTGTAGGGGTGTCCGCAGGGGCCATTCCTCTCCTTTATCACTTCATGAAAGGATATCTTGGAAACCGTTCAGATTCCCACCCCTAAACCATATATATACTTGGTCCTTATGATGAGACACATTTAGGGACAACAATCTTGGGCTTTCCTGGGAACGACAGGGCATGCTCCAACCCCTCCACTTTTATCTCCAGCCATGCAGATCCCCACTGCTAAACCATATATATTCTTGTTCTTTGTGATAAGACACATTTAGTGATACCAACCAGGGCTCCATTGGGTCCATGCCCCACCCCCTCTACTTCATAAAAGGCCTAATGTTTCATATACTGAGTCCACATTGATGCTCATTTGGATATGGGGGTTCATTTGGCAGATTAAAATGATACCATGTTAAAATACATGGCTGCAATTTGGCAGTGCCCACCTGAGCTCTGGTGAGCATAGTGGCCCATGGGCCTCTTGTTTATTTGATCAAAAGTCAACAGACATTATTGCTGGTCAAATGAAGAGGTTGGATTGACTCACTGAACTGTGGACAGGCCTGTTCTTTTCAATCAAACAATCTTTATAATTATTCTTTTTTTTTTCTTATTGTTCAGGAATATGAATAAACTGAATGTATCATGGATTTTGGAGGATTTATGAAAGGTCCTATTTTGTTTGACACAGAAAACAAAAATTGTTGTTCCAGATTGACCCACTCACCTCTCTCCTCCCACAAAATGATAATATCAATTATTTAACATAATCTTTGTTCATTTAAAGCAGTGCACATATAATTTTGATGGTATTGCAGAAAATTGCCACATACATATATTGACAAATCACATGTCCCTAATAAGGGGTATTATAAACTGACACCAGGCTTTATTCCTAATGTGTGAAATGTTGATTTATCATCAAGCTATTACTGAATGTATCAAAAATGAATGAAACCTAAAGACCCAATTTGGAACTTCTTCACTATTTTGGAAGATAACAAAACAAAGGAAAATAAATAATAAAAAAAAAAAACAACAAAAAAAAAAAAACAGTGCAAGGTGCAAAGACTGCACTATTGAAGTCTTCAGACTAATGAGTCATAGACAAAAATGCCTAGGGCTAAAAATGCCAAAAAGTATTGCTAAGAGGCCACTTGAGGAAATAACATCTGAACCTGAATCAAATGATCAGCCTCCAGCAAAGAGACCAAAACTTCAAAATAGTTTCAGTAGCTCTGCCTTTTCAACACTAAAATTATTCAACTGACCACTCAATATTTCAATCGACCAGTATTGACCACTCTGGGAGTATTGACCGGGACGGTTTTAACCGGTTAAAACCACCGATTAAAACCACCCCTGGTTTTGACCGCCCAACCTTGCCTCATTTCTCTGAAAAATTAAGAAATAAAAATCCTTGAAAATGTTATCTGCTACAGTTGCACTTAGCACTTTAAAGATGCCCAGTTGATGAGCAAATGGAATATTTTATATGAATCATAGCCAACATGCAAAATGTCATGCATATTTTAATCAATGAGTTTGACATGCAGGTATACATTGTGGACAATGGAAGCAAGGACACATCCTGGGACAGTTTAGTCAGACATACAAATGCAGTAAATGCAATCCAAAAAAGTTTTGAAGCCCAATGTCATAATTTTTATGCTCATCTCATGTGAGCATGAAATTTGTCCTGCTCATAAATATTAAAATCCAACAACTTATGAGCAGGACAAATATTTTCTGCCAATTTCAACATGGAAAAAAAATATTACAGGGATTCTTGAAACTTTTTGAACTGATTTGATTTGTTTGTTTGGTTTACAGTTTAACCCTTTTTTGACCAGAAACCCCTAAATGGGTACCCTGGCAAACAGTGCAGGCCCAGATCAGACACTGCAGAATGTGGCGTCTGATCAGGGCCTCCACTGTTTGCTAAAAGTTCAGTCATTTTCTAAATAAATTTTGAAGAAAACACAACCTGACACCCTGGCCCCCGCCTATACGGGCTTGAAGAAATATATGGGCTGCACGATGCTTCCACGCAGAGCTGATTCCGGCCCGCACACTAGTACTGGTAAACCGCTTAGAGGATCTAAGCCTGTCCAGGAACCGCGGTGCGAGGTGGACCGTCCATGCTAATAAACCCTATTGGTGTCATTGGGCGACAGGGCTTGAGATGTCATTTCATCTCATTGTCGGGTAAAAATCCCACAAAATTGGAAGCAACGTCCCCAAAATGACCTTTACAGTGTTGACGGGGACGTTAAACCTCAAATCAAACAAACAAACAACCTGACACCCCTAAATTTTGAAATGGACTCCTGCTCTATTATAAGGAGGAAGATTTTATTTGGTACAAAAAGGGTTAACAGCCAATACTACTTAGGTCATGTTGGGCCGGTCAGTTGCTTATTGGTAGGCTTATTCATAACCATTGAAGAAATAGATTGGGCTGCATGATGCTTCCAGGCAGAGCTGACATCCACAGCATGCGAGTACTGGTAAATCGCTTTGAGTTTCTTAGCCTGCCCAGGAGAAGCATGTTGGCCCGCCCATGCATATAAACCCTATTGGTTTCATTGGGTGTCAGGGCTTGAGATGTCATTTCATCTCATTGTCTGGTAAAAGTCCCTCAAAATTGGAAGCAACGTCTCCAAAATGACCTATACAGTGTTGACGGGGACGTTAAACTTCAGATCAAACAAACAAACTTATTCATAAGCAAAAAAACAGCATGAAAAAAAGTTCTAATTGGCTTAGAGCCTGACCTTCACATGTAACACTACAGTAGACTGCTTTATGTGTGAAATGGCTAAAATATTCAGTACAACCATAGGGGCTTGAATCATGAAAAAAATGCAAAAAAAAAAAAAAAAAAATTTTTTTTTTTTTTTTTTTTTTTTTGGTACTATATTAGAGACAAGGGGGGAAACTTCAGCTCAATTTTTTGGGGGTTACCTCATTTTACTCAGTGTTTCTTTTTCGCAAATGAAGTTTTTCACCTGCTTATTATGAATTATACAAGTTAAATAAGTCCACTTTGCAAAAATAATCCGCCTCTGTCTGCCACTTGCAGGAAACATGTTTTTCTTGCATGGATTATCTCAGTAAAGCAAAATTCGGCATAAACGTGTGACAAAAATTTTCAGGTTTTCATCGATCACAACCGAACTTGTGATACGGGGGGAGCTTTTTTCGCTTTCACCCGTTGTCTTTCATTTAACTTGAGCTCTCTTTGCTAATTTGATTAAAAAAAGATGTACTCGCTGCTCTAAATTTTGAGTTTGCTTCTTTTTCTTCGAATTCCGCAGTGTTCTGTCAATGATCGGTATAGAAACCCGGGCGCTTGCCATAATCGTCGTGTTTAAAAAACGGGACGTACAGGACAGATATAATCCGGAACTTTGGAAACTACGTCCGGCAGTGGAGTAGCTGTTGTTACTGTTAAAATGTGTGTAATAGCCTTGATTTCGCCTTTGATTTATTTTTTTCAATGTAACATATTCTGCTAGGACTACGTATACACATATTACACAGATAAGATAACTGGATGGTGTTTCTACGTATAATGGGCTGTGCTCTGGTAATTTTGTATTGTATCGCTTTGCGGTCAACTTCCAATTAGCCGCTGTAACTTTTTTGACACATAACATAGGACATAAAATGTTTACTGAAAAGCAGAAGACGGCCTTAGATCTGATAAAAAAAAAAAAAACAAGACACAACTGCCTTGTTTATATCCAGGCTGGGACGGGCATAACCCACGTTATCGAGGAGATTGCTAGAATGCTCCGTATTGAAGGGAAATGTTTGTCAGTTTCTTGCACAACGGGTATCGTATAAAATCTATGTGTTTTTTGGCAGAGTCCTAAAGAACGTGTGTACATGACGTCGTCACCTTGTGTTTAAACGCTCGTTCCCGGTACACGGCGACGGTTAGCTAAGCAAAAAAAAAAAAAAAACAAATGCAGCAGTGTTAAGCCAAACGGTTCAGAATATAAGTTAAAAGAGATACGCCTAGAAATAACTTGAAATTATTTAACAAAGTTGGATTCATAGTGGTCGGAATGACTGACGACTTTAAGCGTGTGTTCTAATAGTGTTACCTAAATAGCAATGGCTGTTTTGGTGCCAATAGGCCTGTAGGAGTTTTCCTTCTTTTCTTTTCTTTGTGATAAGTTGAAACCAAGGAAAAAGCGTTTCAATAGGTATTTTGTCTAATGTTTGCTGTTCTTTCTCTCTCTCTCTCTCTCTCTCTCTCTCTCTCTCTCTCTCTCTCTCTCAGATATTTGTAAGAAATTTGTAGAGGTCTTAAGACTAAGCATAGGGGTATGGAAATATTGTGTACTGTCCATTCCAGAGGTAAAAAGAATAGTGTACAGACCTAAACTGCACCAACCTGGCCCAAGGATTATAAAACTTTTTTTTCATGCTCAACTGATAGTGCATGATATTTATCCGGCCCATAATTAAAAAAATATAATGTAAACACGTAGAAAACAGTGTAGTTCATAATTCCGTGAACGCATCGAGCCACATGATTTTCAGTGACGTCAAGTGACGTCATTCTAAACCATGGTTCTCTACGGGCGTCGGTGAGGTCAACGGTGTTCCTCTTTTTGTAGTAAAATGGCGTGTAAATGTTTTTCAGTTAAAAAAGTTTGCCCTATAAGCATTATTTTTCGCCCAGTGATGAGGGGCAAAGAATGTAATTATAAATCAATCAACTTAATTTTTCTGCTTTTCATGAAAATATGAACGACAGCGACTCGCTAACAAAGTTCACATGAACCCCTTCGGGGTTCACTTACTTTGCACACAACCCACTGCGTTCGTGCTATCATGAACAGCAGAAAAAATAAATTTCATTTCTTAGGTGTTTGTTTTCTTTGCCTCATATTGCTGCCTCACTCTAGGGTTTATTAGCTATCTCATCATGTCAATCATTGCAAAACACCCACAATGAGCCGGGGGTAATTTTGTTTTCAAAACCGTCTTCTGTAGCATGTTTTGTTATCCGTGCGTTTAGGGGAGCAGCTTCTCAGTTTCTCCTTAAATGTACATTTGTAACAGTCAGAATGACATGTCTTTATCATCTTTAATGAAATGGACATTCAATTTGTCATCAAACTGCTGTCAAGTGTCAAAGAGAGCAGGTCATGAAATGTACATGCACTGGTAGCACTTTACATGTAAACGGATGCTTTAGACACAAACTTTAGCGGCTCACTGGAAAAATGATGACGATTTTCTTCAGGAGGTATGAATATTAAAATACTAACATTTTGTTGTGATACATTTGTGTGAATGTGCTTTATCGCTTATTAATTTCTGTATATTTGTGCAGTCTTTGCATCAGCAACGCATTCTTTAAAGTTTTCGGACCCGCCCATCGGGGCTTAAAGAAATAGATGGGCTCCGTGACGCTTCCAAGCAGAGCTGAAAACGACCGCACGCGAGAACTGCTAAACCGCTCAGATAATCTATGCCTGCCCCAGCAAAGCGGTGCGAGTCGGACCGTTCATGCTTATAAACCCTTTTGGTTTCATTGGGCGACAGGGCTTGAGAAGTCAATTCATCTCAATGTCGAGTAAAAGTCCCACAAAATGGATTCAACGTCTCCAAAATGACCTGTTGATGGACACTTTAAACATCTAATCAAACAAATAAATTCCTTAAAGTGTTTGGGTGAGGAAAATAATTAATATTGCGGTCTTGGCCTCGGGCTCGTTTTCAGTGAATTAAAGTCTCATGCTCGACAAAACCCCACATGATACTTAACTAAACTGAAAACTTGCTTGAAGTTCAGTTCTTATCTAAGCAGGGAAACCCCCCCCCCCCGCCCATCGGGGCATGAAGAAATGATGCTTCCACGCAGAGTGAAACCGACCCGCACACGAGTACTGTTAATCCGTTAAGAGGATCTAAGCCTGCATGCCCAGGCAAAGCGGTGCGAGTCGGCCCGTCCATGTTAATTAACCCTATTGGTTCATTGGGCGGCAGGGCTTGAGATGTCATTTCATCTTAAGGTCGGGTAAAAGTCCCACAAAATTGGAAGCTATGTCTCCAAAATGACCTTTGCAGTTTTGACGGGGACGTTAAACCCCAAATCAAACAAACAAATCTAAGCAGGAAAATTGCCTGAACTGTTATTATTTAAAAATAGCGAGCATTACAAATTTAACGCTCGGCTGAATTGGGCAGGAAAAATGTTTTATAACCTTTAAATAACCTGGTCGAGAAACACTAAGATTGGATTGCCGCTTTACTCAACAGCACCAAAATTTTTTAATGGCCTATATATTGACAAGGCCCCGTTTCTCACTTACTCTAGGCTAATACAAGTACATTTTCAACAGCTCCATTAAAGCACTTCACAATCAAACCTTTCATAAGTCATCTATTTTAAGGCATTCAAGAGTTCTGCAACGGAAGGCCAGGTGCTTTTTTTTTTACCGGATACTACGGTATTCAACCACATGTGCTTAACGATCGGCTCGATATGAGTGAAATAAACTCGAAAGGACCGTAAAATGATCCCCGCTATGCACCCCCTCATCCCTCTCCCCCCCCCCCCCCCCCCCCCCCCCCCCCAAAAAAAAAAAATAAATAAAATAAAATCAAGGTTGATATGCTCTAGCTTATTCTGACCTTTTTTGTTTGCTGTGTTGTGGTGAGTTGTGGTGCCTATTCAGATTAATACAAACTTGCTGAGCAGAAAAATTGAGCAATATTTTTTTTTAACAAAGTCCCTATATACATCAATGATTTGACCGAATTCATAAATAGAAGCGTCCACTTCAGAAACTCGTGGATGAGAGAGCATGTGTGTGCTGCACTGTAGGGGTTCTGTCCCCTTAAATCCCTGTTGGAAAAGGACCCAATGGGCCCAACCTAAATAGTGCTTCTTGTCATTTACTGGCCATTAGCGACCCAGGATCAAAATTTCAAAACATAGAAAGGAATATGTTGCAATAGGGAACAAATTGTTTTAATGCTGCATCATTTTGAACATTTACGTATTGGTGGCATTTTTAACAAGCTGGCTGTTTTTTTTTTTTGTTTTTTTTTTTTTCATTTCTGTCTACACAAGCATGAGTGAACATGCTTTGAAAATAACACAAAACGTCCACGATTTCAACAAAAAATACATCTCACTTTTTCTGTAAGGAGATAACTACGGCTAATCCCTGCCTACCTAAATTTAGCAACCCACCTAGCTCAGTGGTTAGTCCCTTTGCCTCAGATGTTAAAGGTCCCAGGTTCGATCCCCAGCAGCGGTGACAAAATTTCGGCGTCAGAACACGTTCCATTGGCATCATTTGCAGGTATGAATGTCAAAAAGTGCATCGCCCTTCGAATCTGGACATTAACTGGAGCCCCCCCTCCCCCACCCCCCTGTGCAGGGAGAACCATCTCCTGTGCAGGTTTAAGAACCCTACCGTAATACTCTTTCATCCTTCAAAACTGGAGTATATGCAGTATACAACGTCTGTGTCCCCTCTTGGGGTTTAGTTGAAAATGGAAGAAAAATAGCGATAATGCTCATTTGTCACTACTTCGAACGGTTTAAAAGTAAACAGCACCGGTCGTTCCGGTCGTTAGTTCATCGATAGAGTAGCCCGGAATCAGCAGAAAACCAAGCTTCGCGACGATTGTTTTCTTGATCTGTTACAGAAAGTGATGTAAATGTAGCAAAACCTAAATTTAGAGCTGAAAATACATCATTTTGGATTCAAATTGGTCAAGAGAGGTTCATTTTAATGAAAGACATCAGTTGAAAGCGAAAAAGGTTTACTCCGTAACACTAGTTCGCTTGTGATTGATGAAAACCTGAAAATTTTTGTCACACGTTTATGCTGAATTTTGCTTTGTTGAGTTAATCCATGCGAGAAAAACATGTTTCCTGCAAGTGACAGACAGAGGCGGGTTATTGTTGCAAAGTGGACATATTTAACTTGTATAATTCATAATAAGCAGGTGAACAACTGCATTTGCGAAAAAGATACACTGGGTAAACTGAGGTAACCCCCACAAAAATGGAGCCGAAGTTTCCCCCCTTGTCTCTAATATAGTACCAAAAAAAAAAAAAATTTTTTTTTTTTTTTTTTTTTTGCATTTTTAGCTCACCTGAGCACGAAGTGCTCAAGGTGAGCTTTTGGGATCGGTCTTTGTCCGTCGTCCGTCGTCCGTGCGTCCGTGCGTCCGTCGTCAACTTTTGCTTTAAACAACTTCTTCTCCAAAACTGCTGGACAGATTTTGATCTAATTTCACAGGAATGCTCCTTGGGTGATCCTCTACCAAAATTGCTCAAACTATTCTGCTCGGGTGAACAAGATGGCCGCCAGAGCTAAAAATAGAAAAACCTTTAAACGACTTCTCCTGCTTAACCAGTGGATGGATTTTGAATTTATTTCACAGGAATGTTCCTTGGATGACCTTCTACCAAAATTGTTCAAACAGTTCCGCTCGGGTGAACAAAATGGCCGCCAGAGCTAAAAATAGAAAAACCTTTAAAGGACTTCTTCTCCTTAACCAGTGGATGGATTTTGAAATCATTGCACAGGAATGTTCCTTGGGTGCCCCTCTACTAAAATTGCTCAAACCGTTCCGCTCGGGTGAACAAAATGGCCGCCAGAGCTAAAAATAGAAAAACCTTTAAACGACTTCTTCTCCTTAACCAGTGGATGGATTTTGAAATTATTGAACAGGAATGTTCCTTGGGAGCCCCTCTACTAAAATTGCTCAAACCGTTCCGCTCGGGTGAACAAAATGGCCGCCAGAGCTAAAAATAGAAAAACCTTTAAAGGACTTCTTCTCCTTAATCAGTGGATGGATTTCGAAATTACTTCACAGGAATGTTCCTTGGGTGACCCTCTACCAAAATTGCTCAAACTGTTCCGCTCATGTGAACAAAATGGCCGCCAGAGCTAAAAATAGAAAAACTTTTAAAGGACTTCTTCTCCTTAACCAGTGGATGGATTTCGAAATTACTTCACAGGAATGTTCCTTGGGTGACCCTGTGCCAAAATTGCTCTAACCATTTCGCTCCAGTGAACAAGATGGCCGCCAGAGCTAAAAATAGAAAAACCTTTAAACGACTTCTACTCCTTAACTAGTGGATGGATTTTGAAATTACTTCACAGGAAGGTTCCTTGGGTGACCCTCTACCAAAATTGCTCAAACCGTTCCGCTCGGGTGAACAAGATGGCCGCCAGAGCTAAAAATAGAATAACGTTTAAACGGCTTTTTCTCCTTAACCAGTGGATGGATTTTGAAATTGTTTCAAAGGAGTGTTCCTTGTGTGACCCTCTACCAGAATTGCTCAAATCGTTCCGCTCGGGTGAACCAAATGGCCACCAGAGCTAAAAATAGAAAAACCTTTAAACGACTTCTTCTCCTTAACCAGTGGATGGATTTTGAAATTATTGAACAGGAATGTTCCTTGGGAGCCCCTCTACTAAAATTGCTCAAACCGTTCCGCTCGGGTGAACAAAATGGCCGCCAGAGCTAAAAATAGAAAAACCTTTAAAGGACTTCTTCTCCTTAATCAGTGGATGGATTTCGAAATTACTTCACAGGAATGTTCCTTGGGTGACCCTCTACCAAAATTGCTCAAACTGTTCCGCTCGGGTGAACAAAATGGCCGCCAGAGCTAAAAATAGAAAAACCTTTAAAGGACTTCTTCTCCTTAACCAGTGGATGGATTTCGAAATTACTTCACAGGAATGTTCCTTGGGTGACCCTCTGCCAAAATTGCTCTAACCATTTCCCTCCAGTGAACAAGATGGCCGCCAGAGCTACAAAATAGAAAAACCTTTAAACGACTTCTACTCCTTAACTAGTGGATGGATTTTGAAATTACTTCACAGGAAGGTTCCTTGGGTGACCCTCTACCAAAATTGCTCAAACCGTTCCGCTCGGGTGAACAAGATGGCCACCAGAGCTAAAAATAGAATAACGTTTAAACGGCTTTTTCTCCTTAACCAGTGGATGGATTTTGAAATTATTTCAAAGGAGTGTTCCTTGTGTGACCCTCTACCAGAATTGCTCAAACCATTCCGCTCGGGTGAACAAAATGGCCACCAGAGCTAAAAATAGAAAAACCTTTAAACGACTTCTTCTCCTTAACCAGTGGATGGATTTTGAAATTATTTCACAGGAATGTTCCTTTGGTGAATCTCATCAAAAAATGCTCATACTGTTCCCCTTGGGTGAACAAAATGGCTGCCAGAGCAAAAATAGAAAAACTTTTAAACGATTTCTTCTCCTTAACCAGTGGATGAATTTTGAAATTATTTCACAGGAATGTTCGTTTGGTGTCCCTCTACCAAAATTGCTCATACTGTTCAGCTAGGGCGAACAAAATGGCCACCAGAGCTTCTCCTGCTTAACCAGTGGATGGATTATTAGCCCTGGAGCCAAAAACGGCCTGCCCCGGGGCCCACTGGTTTTACATAGGCTTATATAGGGAAAACCTTTAAAAATCTTCTTGTCTGAAACCAGAAGGCCCAGGTCTTTGATATTTGGTATGTAGCTTTGTCTAGTGGATCGCTACCAAGATTGTTCAAATTATAGCCCTGGTGCCAAAAACAGCCCCACCCCGGGGCCCACTGGTTTTACATAGGCTTATATGGAAAACCTTTAAAAATCTTCTTGTCTGAAACCAGAAGACCAAGGTCTTTGATATTTGGTATGAAGCTTCATCTAGTGGACCTCTACCAAGATTGTTCAAATTATAGCCCTGGGGCCAAAACCGGCCCCGCCCCGGGGCCCACTGGTTTTACATAGGCTTATATTGGGAAAACCTTTAAAAATCTTCTTGTCTGAAACCAGAAGGCCCAGGTCTTTGATATTTGGTAAGTAGCTTCGTCAAGTGGACCGTTACCAAGATTGTTCAAATTATAGCCCTTGGGCCAAAAAATGCCCCCGCGCCAGGGCCCACTGGTTTTACATAGGCTTTTATAGGGAAAACCTTTAAAAATCTTCTCGTCTGAAACCAGAAGGCCCAGGTCTTTGATATTTGGTATGAAGCGTCATCTAGTGGACCTCTACCAAGATTGTTGAAATTATAGCCCTTGGGCCAAAAATGTCGCCGCCCAGAGACCGATTGGTTTTACATAGACTTATAAAGGGAAATTTTTAAAAATCTTCTTCTCTGAAACTGCAAGGCCCAGGTCTTTGATATTTGGTATGGAGCTTCATCTAGTGGACCTCTACCAAGTTTGTCAAAATTATAGCCCTGGGGCCACAAATGCCCCCCACCCAGGGCCCTTTGGTTTTACAGAGACTTATATAGCCTGGTGCATAGGCTTATGTAGGGAATATCTTTATAAAAATCTTCTTTTCTGAAACAGCAAGGCCCAGGTCTTTGATATTTGGTGTGTAGCGTCATCTAGTGGACCTTTGCCAAGATTGTTCAAATTATAGCCTTTGTTTTTGTTTGGAATGAAGCTTCACCTTTAAGACCTCCCTCAACATTATGCACATTAAAGCCCTTCCGCCAATAATGGCCCTCCCTGGGGCCCACTTGTTACACTATGGATCAGGTGAGCGATCCAGGGCCATCATGGCCCTCTTGTTTTCATGATTCAAGCCCCTATGGTACAACTCAAATGAAAAGTTAGTGATGTGTGAATTGTAATCCTTCAAAATGTGCTTTCTCATCCTCTTTAAAAGGGTCATATCTATGTCTCTTTATCGGCATATGATACATGTTTATAAGTAGTATCTGGTCTTGTGTGATGTTGTCCCATTCTTCCTGTAGCGCCATGGCAAGCTGCTGACGGTTGATTGGCGGATGACGTGGGCTGGAAACAATTTTTCCGAGCTGGTCCCAAAGGTTCTCAGTTGGGTTTAAATCCGGTGAAAACGCAGGCCAAGGAAGACTTGCACACAATTTTCATTGAAAAAGTCCATGGTTAAGCTTCACAGAATGAGCACATGCATTGGTCTGTTAGAAAAGCATAACATCACCACTATTGAGTAAAAACGGTACCACCTCAGACTCTAAGACTTTATTGATGTACTGATGTGCCATCAAATTGCCATCAACAACGATGAGTTGGGTTTTGTAGTGCCATGAGATCCCTCTCCACACCATTTCGCTAGCACCACCCCAGCGTGACAACTGTTTAACACTGCAGTCTTGAAATGGCTACCCACGTCAACGCCATACTTTATGCCGCCTACCAAACATTTCAACACAAAAACAGGACTAGTCCGTGAATAGAACACCACGCCAATGCTGTTGTGTCCATATGATATGCTGTTGACACCAATTAAAGTGACTGATTCGACATTCCGCCATCACAACGTATCTCCTAGAGGTCTTATGGCTAGAAATACAGCGTTCCTGGATACGCCGCCGTACAGTTAAGGCACGCGTAGATTATGGGTTCCCACTATCTCCTAGGCAGTTTCCACAGATGTCCTAAATCGGTTGCGTAAATGACTCAAAACAATTTACTGGTCCTGCTAATGTGTAGTAACACGTTCACGTCCAGGGCGTCATCTATCATCCACAGACCCCTTTCAACCAATTGAGCAATCGTCGTGTGCGAAAAACCCATATGGTCTGCCACTTGGCGGTATGAAAGCCCACCTTCAACAATACCGAGGGCACGATGATGTTCAACGTTACTTAGACGTCCCATTGGCTTGTTCTTATGAAATGTTTTGCCGGCTTTTAACATAAAGAATCCGGACCTTATAGTGACAGTAAAGAAAGTGCCAGAAATAAATTTTGCATTTTGCACGTGCACATGCACATCATGAAAATCACGCAGCATTCGTGTCAAACAAACTCATGCTTTGTTGACAACTTTACAGTACCGTATTTATCAGTTGAAAAAGTCAGTCATTTTTCAAAATTCTAAAAGTGGTGCGTTTGCATTGAATCTGAGTATAGCTAAAATTGTTCAAGAGGAGGCGAGTCTAACAAGTAAACACAACATACTTTTGCACCGGAAAATAAGTGAAATTATCCCTTGATTATACTGTTACCATCCTTATTTTGAGCCATGCAAACAGTTTAACATTTTCATTTTGTTTTAGCGGGAAGATGAATCCGATACTGAAGCATTCCAGGGTTTTATCAAGGTGACACTGAACTTGGTACGGCCAATCCAGATGTCCCTCGGAGCCCGACCCCCTTCCATCTACGAGGTCCTGACCAGAGAACACATAGTTGAACAGAACACACAAAATATCTCATTCTACATGCCCAGGGACACAGTACGATCTATACATGCAAATAGGTAAGATTGCTTGGAATGAATGTTATTGTCATAATTGTTATAGGCCAAAGTTAACATCCTCTTCTTTATACAACACAGTCTCCAGGTAAGACAGATTAATGAACCATATTAACCCTTTTTGTACCAAATGGAATCTTCCTCCTTATATATAGGAGTCCATTTCAAAATTTGGGGGTGTCAGGTTGTGTTTTCATCAAAATCTATTTGGAAAATGGCTTAACTTTTTGCAAACAGTGTAGGCCCTGATCAGACGCGGCGTCGGATCTGGGCCTGTAATGTTTGCCAGGGTACGTGTTTTGGGGTTTCTGGTACTAAATGGGTTAACCCTTATCCAACTGAATATAACTACCACAACATTTTTGCAAACTGTGTAGATCCAGATCAGGTGGCTTCTGAGAAGCCATCTGATCAGCATCTACACTGTTCATCATGCAGTTTGTGAACTTAACCAATATATTACAGTAATCTGAAACGTTGTAAGTCAGAAATGGGTGTGGCTAAATTAATTTATTCAGCATGATAAGAGTGAAAGCATAATATTCCTTATTTCTTGTGAGAAACATACATTTTGGGTATTTGTTAACCCTTGTGCTGCTGATCCCGGATATGCCTCAGCTTTCAAACAATGTAGATCCAGATCAGATGGCTTCTGAAGAAGCCATCTGATCAGGATCTACAGTGTTTGCCATTCAGTTTATGAATTTGTTGCAATGATTGACATCAAGTAATCTGATTGGTTGATAATTGATAATGGGTGTGGCATATATGAATATTCAGCAGAATAAGGGTTAAAATCACTGAGTTGGTTGTAAGCAATACCCACCATCAAGTACATGCAGAATATGGGAGTCTCATATTTTGGCACCATGTAATGTCTTGATGGAGAAATAATAAAAAAAAATTATCCTTATTACCGTATTTATCCTAAATATTTGGACACCTCAACTCCTGGCAGACTTTTTCTAAAAAATGAAAAAGTACAATTAACTACCTGATGTTGTGCCTTAAGATAGCTGAATTAGTGGCAAAACGTGTAAACCCAGATGAGATGCCATATTTTGGCATCTCATCTGGGTTTACACTGTTTGCTCAGGCATGTCCGTCCGAATAAATGAAATATGGTACATTCTTGAGACAGTGCATGAGAAAGTTGAAAAGTAATAAACAGACAGTACCTGTATTATCCAGATACCAGCATCCTTTATTACCAATGAAAAATAACTTGAGGGCATTGATTTTAAAGTTTTTAAAACGTAAATTACCTGCATATCTTTTTCTAGTCAAAAGTTTAACGATAATGCAATTTATGTTTATTGTTTCCTAAGATTGAAAGCAATAAAGCTAAAGAGTTTTAGGGTCCTAAAGTCTGAACAAATTACTGCAAGATAAACTACATACAACCTCATTATAGCTGTTCATTATAACATTGGTTTGGATATAACACATTTTATCCAAAAATATATAAATTATATAGAAAAAAAAATGACTGCCAAGCAAAGTTGGCCTTTGATAAATGAAGGTACAGAACTACAGAAATAAAGAGGCCCCCGCCCATAGGGGCTTCAAGAAATATATGGTCTGCATGATGCTTCCACGCAGAGCTGAATCTGGCCCGCACACTAGTACCGGTAAACAGCTTAGAGGATCTAAGCCTGTCCAGGAACCGCGGTGCGAGGCAGACCGTCCATGCTAATAAACCCTATTGGTTTCATTGGGCGACAGGGATTGAGATGTCATTTCACCTCAATGTCGGGTAAAAGTCCCACAAAATGGGAAGCAACGTCTCCAAAATGACCTTTACAGTGTTGAAGGGGATGTTAAACCCCAAATCAAAAAAAAAAAAAAAAAAAAAAAAAAAACAGAAATAAAGGATATTTGTTTCCTGTGGTGGTTTTGATTCAGCTTATGTTTCCTTCTGTTCATTTTCTTCTGGAGCCAGTTCAGGGGCTGACAGCAACACCACAAATCAACCGTCTAACTTTCTGTGCGCATAAAATTAACCCATTCTAGCCTGGAAACTCATAAACGTGATTTAGATGAACAGTGCAGACACGGATCAGGGCCCAGTTGTTCAAAGCATCGTTAGCTTAACGAGTTCTTTAGTGGTCATATTGTTAACTGTTCTAGCAATTACAATATCCAAAATTTTGGTATTTTTCTGAAAAAATGTGAGCAGCTGTTGCATTTGCAAAAGCTGCTCACATTTTTTTCAGCAAAAATATTAGCATATTTGCCATATTAAATGGTCAAAGATTTAATGATATGTTAACTACCATATTCGACCTATTTACCGCACATGCTCCTATAAGCGCACACCCAAGCTTTTTCTGGAAAAAATACACAAGCACACACTTTACAGTAACCTCCCAACAAATTCATATTGAGTTTTGCTGCATCTTTGACCCAGACAATCATATGTATATGTGGTGAATCCCTATGCTGAAATTCAACTCTATAAAATAATCATATAGGAAGCTTTTTTTCTTATTTTTTTTTCATACTGAGTGTGCGCTTATTAGGTAGTTTTTCAACACAATATTTTCATACAATTTTGAAAAAACTAAGCGCACGGTGCGGTAAATAGGTCGAATACAGTAACTACATTATTAGTTTTGAACTACTGGCCCCAGACACTGCCTAATGTGGCTTCTGATCTGGGTCTAAACTGTTTGCTTGCATCAGATTCAATCAAAAATGGAATAAAAACAAAAAAAAAAGACCTGACACCCCTTAATTGACAAATGGACTTGTCCAGCATTTAACAGCGGAAGAGTCCACCAGTATAGAATGGGTTTTCAGTAATATAAGTACATTTATAAAAGGACCGGATGCTAGTTGCCTATGTTATGACATTGTTATGAATTATTTACTGCTATACTTTGTAATTTTGTCTTAATAAAGTGTTGAAGTATGTACCGGGTATGTTATGCATATTTAATCACATGCAAGAGTGCAGGAATAACAAGTACTTCATTATGCAAATTTTACCTGTGAAATATTACACCTAGCCAGGTTGCATACACTTGAGCTGATTTTCATCTTGAGGTAGAACTGATTATATCTCCAGAGAAACTTAGTCTTACCTGTAATTCTTAGCCAATATAGGCTTACTTTTGATGGGCTGGGCAATGAGAAAATGTTCTTCTAAAACCCCACCACACGATAGTGGTGGGGTATTATGATATACCATTCGGGTCTGTCCATCTATCCACCCATACGTCAAACTGCACCATTTCTAATCAATAGCTTGATTAATTTTTCACAGAATGATGTTTTTCAAATTTTACATACATGTATGGCTTGGGAATGTTAATTGGCAAAATCCAGTTATGGGCCTTGTCTTTTCCTGATATTGGTTTTTGGGCATTTCTGATCGATAACTAATTTCTTTCTCAAGGATTTTCTTCAAATTTTGCATATACATTCGTATTGGGGATGTGTGGTTTGGGATTGTTGGTGAGCAAAATCCATTAACATTCGACAGAATTATGGCTCTGAACAATTCCCATTATATGGTTTTGGGGCTACTATTCATTTACTAAAGGGAATATATGGATGAAATTTCACAGATATATAGACCACTAAATGAAGAATATTGTGGCCAAGGACCACCACTCTAACCATCCTTGATCTTGAGTTATATGCTCTTAATGGATGTAAAAATGGTTTTGGCCTGTTTCTCTTTTGCTATGTGGAGTGAGTGAGTGTTTGAGTTTTACGTCCCGCCAACAGCTAAGGTCATACAGGGACGGGACCTCGGTTTAAAGACTCATCCCAAAGTCTGGAGAAGCCCGGGAACGATCCTGCGACCCCTGGTTTACAAGGCGAGTAGCGTAACCACTACACCACGGAGGCTTCTTTTGCTATGTGGAATATCATGGTGAACTTTTACATATCTTTATAAAAGGTTTGTTTTTGCCTCTAGTTTCTGTACCAGAGGTATAGAATATTATTGTCGCAAATTTATCAAGGCTTTTGGATACTGGCTGGCTGCTTTATCATATGACGTCACGTCTGAGAAATTCAATGTATTAACGCCATGTTATAAATTCGATACTCCACTATTGGATTAAATATAAAAATTAGTTAGATACGCCCGTAACGTTACATGTATGACGTCCTTAATGACGTCACGTTTACTAATTGCGGAATTTTGACAATTTATAAAAACAATTGTGAATAAATCACGTTTTAAATGTCACATGAAAATAGAATCTTGCATTCGTGCTTATATATTATTGAATTTATTAAACTCGTTAAGGAAAAGGGATAAAATGCTTGGCAAAGCCGCGCATTTTATCCATCTCATTCATCTCAATTTTAGGTAAAAGTCCCACAAAATTGGAGGCAAAGTCTCCAAAATGACCTTTACAGTGTTGACGGGGACATTAAACCTCAAATCAAACAAACAAAACCAAAACAATAATACATGAGCACTCCGGTAAGATCCTCTATATATTGAAGGGTATAAGGAGGTTTTAGTGAACTGTGTACAAGGACTGTTCAAATATGAATGCAAGTAGAACGTTTTCTCATGCACTAATGCGAAAATCACCTGGAAATAAATATCACAGCGTAGAAAAACATTTTTATCTATACATTGATACCAAACCTGTTAAAATCTGTGCACTTTAGCCATGTAGATCGTTCGATAAACACTGTCTACTCTTGTATACTAATACAAAACATGGTTGGAAGAAGGTCAGAGTACGTCTTTGAAATACGGTCCTATATTAAGAATCGTTGTATTCTTGGTATACGGTGCAAAGACATTTTTGATGAAATATGTTCGGTTTATGGGCATAATGAAATGTTTTTTCCGACAGTTTTTTGTTGGTGTAAGATATTCAGCTGTGGGCTAGGCTCAACAGAAAATGCACCACATGATCGTCGGCCGAAAAGAGCAACATCTGCCAAGATGGTTGCTAGAGTGAAAGAAATAGTTGCTACCGATGCACGATACACCACTAGGCAAATAGCTAGTATGGTTGGCATCTCATTAGGAGCAGCTCATACAATTCTGAAACGGGATTTGAAAATGAGAAAGATCTGTGCTAGATGGATTCCCCATCCGTTGACAGATGAGCAGAAAAAGACACGTGTTCAGTGCGCCACAAGGTTGCTTAAAAAGTTTCCATATTACAATGCACGGTCTTTTGCTAATGTCGTCACAGGTGACGAGACATGGGTTCACTTTTTTGAGCCAAAACAAAAGATTCAGACCAAAATATGGGCAACAAAGTATTGCAAAAGACCATGCATTGCAAAGCGGACCATGAGCGTCAAGAAGGTAATGTATGCCATATTCTTTTCAAATCATGGCCCTGCTATTCAGGTTGCTGTGCCTAAAGGTAAATCTGTAAATGCGAAGTTTTACAAGAATAAAGTTCTTCGAAAATTGAAGAAATATTTCAAAGAACGAAGACCCGCAACTGGTTTGGCCAATGTCAGATTGCTACATGACAATGCATCATCGCACAAGGCGTTCATTTTGCAAGACTATCTGAAGCAGGAAAAGGTTGTTGAACTCCCTCAACCCCCGTATTCCCCTGACCTTGCCCCGTGTGACATTTTTTTGATCCCGCGGCTGAAAAAATACCTTTCTGGTCAAAAATTTGTACAGCGCAAACACCTCGGTTCTGCAATATTCCAGTGCCTTTATAGTATACCTCGAAAAGACTACCAAAATGCATTCAATGATCGGATCAGAAGACTGAAAGTTTGTATATCTGTTAAAGGGGAATACTTTGAGGGGACAAAATAAATTTTTCATCAAAATCTATCACAGAATCATTTTTATGTGCTTAGTTGCATTCATACTTCAACAGTCCTCGTATTTTCACTATAATAAACCCAACCCTCTATCTGCCAGTAGTATGAAATTTGCCTCTTGATCATTGTGGGGTCCTGCTACATATGCTCAAGAATTTGCAGAGTGGGAATTGGGAAATGGGAATGTAATGAAGCAAAAGAGGCATTGTACATCAAAAATAAAAACTTTTTTTTTTTATTTTGGCTGATTTAGCAATAATAGATAGTTATGGTTCATTGCTTGGACTTGTCTTATTTGATTATGTTTGAACATGGCATCAGTTAAACTACTTCAACCATGAGAAAGTACAGTATTCTTCAAGGTGCGTGGGTACACCTTTAAGCATAAATGTATCTGTCAATATTACCCCATAACCCCACCCCCTCATCCCCACTCCCAATTTGTGGGGGGGGGGGGTAAACTTTTTTCACATTCTCTGTCATTCCATCTTTTTGTCCAAAACACTCAGTTTATGCTCAGTAACTTAACATTCAATTAGAGAAGAGCAATTCTTTCCCTTTAAAGAAGTTCCTTGGAGAAGGGAAGCAAACCAGTATTGTATGAGTGACCTCCCTTTGAAGTGTATCCATTTTCCTTAGAAGATAGTACCTTATAATTCCTGGGCCCAGTTGTTCAAAGCCTTGTTAGATTAATGAGCTCATTTCTGATCATGTTGTTAACTGTTCTAGCAAGTGCAATATCTAAAATTTTGGTATTTTTGCGGAAAAAAAAAGTGAGTAGCTTTTGCTTTTGCATTTTTTTTCGTCAAAAATATTAACATATTTGCCATATAAATGATCAAAGTTTTATTCATATGTTCACTTGTAAAGTTAGTTTTGAACAACTGGCCCCTGGTGTCCCAAAAAAGGACAAATGGTGAAGACAGATCATATGTCACAGTATGTGTTGTCTGATCATTGTCTTCACTGTTTGCTTAAAGTACATGAATTTTGGTAAAACTTACAATAAATATAATAAATTTGACACCCCTTAAAATGGTCTATGTTGGAAGATTCTGTTTGTCATTAACCCATTTTGTACCGGAAACCCCAAAACGGGTACCCGGCAAACAGTGCAGGCCCAGATCAGATGCCGCAGAACGCAGCGTCTGATCAGGGCCCCCACTGTTTGCTAAAAGTTCAGTCATTATCCAAACAAATTTTGAAGAAAACACAACCTGACACCCCTAAATTTTGAAATGAACTCCTGCTATATATAAGGAGGAAGATTCCATTGGGTACAAAAAAGGGTTAACCCTTCTCTTGCTGAATATTCATTTAAGCCACACCCATTTCTGTCCATCAACCAATCAAAATACTTGATGTAGTTTATTGCTACAAATTCATAAACTGAATGCCAAACAGTCTTCAGAAGCCATCTGATCTGGAGCTACACTTGCAAAGATAGGGATTGTCGTGAACAGCAAGATAAGGGTTAAAGGGGTTCAAAGTTTATGCATTGGTTAGAAAAACATTGATAGGCTTGATGATAACTTTGTCTTGTGTTTGTGCAGAGAAAGGCCTGGAGCTTCAATTTTGAGCTGAATAGAATCTGGGACAAGTCGATTTCTAAAATTTCGGGGAGTCATGCTGAGTTAGGTTTAGAGATTTGTTTCTGACAACTGTTCTTAGTGGCAGCTGTCATCTGTGGAAGGCCAGTGCACTGTCATGGGTTTCATTTAGAGACTGTCATGAATTTTTTTCTACGGTCATTCTTTCCTTTCAACTGATTCAAGAAAGATCGCTCTAAGGTAAGGAAGAAGTGACCCAGGGCCCGTAACATGATAGAAATGCATTTGGCTTTACAACTTTTGTTTTGGGTGCTACTTCAATGAACCTTATACTACACTTGGTCTCTACGGTAAGGAAGGTGTATAAGGATAAAAGTGACTGTGAACAAGGGCACATAACTCTTGGAGTTATGTCCCTTGGTAGGTTTTCAATTTTTGCTAGTCTTGAAAATTTTTGTAACAGATTTCTCCGGAACTATGAAAGCTAGAAAGCTCAAACTTCATATAAACTTGGACAATCACTGGATGTATTGTATATACCAGAGTAAGGGTGAGGGGTCCATAATTCTGTGAGTTATGTCCCTTGATAGGTTTTCAAATTTTGCTATTCTTGAAAATTTCTCGTATCAGATTTCTCAGGAACTATAAAAGCTGGAAAGCTGACAGTTTGTATAAGCATAGACAATGACACAGTTTGTATAAGCATAGACAATGACTAGCTGTATTGTGTATACCGTAATAGGGGCAAAGGGCCCATAACTCTTGGAGTTATATCCCTTGGTAGGTTTTAAAAAAATTAAAATAATAACTTTATGTTTGTGGTCCTACCTCCACACTTGGTCTCTTAACGTAAGGAAGATGTAATGGCCAAAAAGTGGCCAAGGGCCCATAACTTGCGGAGGTTTGACATGCTACTATGTCCTACAGCGATGTACCTGGTAAAGAACTAAGCATGAATTGAAAGTATTTCCATACTTTGGGTCTTTCTGCAGCGGGGCTATAGTAAGATCATCTGACAGCTCTAGGAACTATGACTGAGATAAATTTCATACTCTAGTGCAAACGAGTCCTTTTCAGACTGCTTGCTTGGAATGCTAATAACCCTTCCTGAGCTTTTTTGGTTAAAAAGATGTTCAGTCCTAGCCGTCCAGTGATGCTTGCAGTCTGCAGGACTTGTGTCTCCAGAAGAACTGTACCTTTCTTAGAAGCCTCCGTGGTGCAGTGGTTACGCTACTTGCCTTGTAAACCAGGGATCGCAGGATTGATCCCGGGCTTCTCCAGACTTTCGGATGAGTCTTTAAACCATAGACTGAAGACTATCTGTCTTAACCCTTTTTGTACCAAATGGAATCTTCCTCCTTATATATGGCACTAGTCTATTTCAAAATTTAGGGGTGTCAGGTTGTGTGATTTCTTCAAAATTTATTTGGAAAATGGCTGAACTTTTTGCAATCAGTGTAGGCCCTGATCAGACGCCGCATTCTGTGGCGTCTGATCAGGGCCTGCACTGTTTTCTAGGGTACCCATTTTGGGGTTTACGGTACTAAATGGGTTAATTTGTAAAGTGGAAAGAATGGTAGTACAGGAAGTCAGTACTAACAAATTAACCTGTATATTCTACTCATGAGACTTTATATGAAAGTTTATCATGTTGGAAAATTGTCAAGGTAGATACTAGTAGGTTAGTGCTTCCCACACCTACCATAGTGGTTTGGCATTGGTTCATTATAAATATCATAGCAGATATTCCTTTCTGATGTTCTTAGTTTACAACAGAAATGTACACTAAACTCCGTCATAGTACTCAGTCGGATGCCTGTCTACTGGTAATCAGGAGGTCGTCGGCCCCCGCCCCTTGGGGCTTGAAGGAATAGATGGGCTGCACGATGCTTCCATGCAGAGCTGAAACCGACCGGAGTACTGGTAAACCGCTTAGAGGATCTAAGCCTGCCCAGGCAAAGCGGTTTGAGTCCATGCTTATAAACCCTATTGGTTTCATTGGGCGCCAGGGCTTGAGATGTCATTTCATCTCAATGTCGGGTAAAAGTCCCACAAAATTGGAAGCAAAACCTCCAAAATGACCTAGACAGTGTTGAAGAGGACGTTAAACCTCAAATCAAACAAACAAACAAAATCAGGAGGTAGTGGTTTGATACCTGCAGGGTGGGCCGTATTCTTTGGTGGATCGTCAAATCTTTTCTACGTCATTCTCTTTCTTCTGCAGATTCAAGATCATTTTCTGGTGAAAGAATGCGCACTGTACTGGGTAACAGTATAATCCTGCCCAGGAAAAGTGTAAACTTTTTGACTTGATATGACCTAAATCGTGTTGACTGGGCTGTGAAATTCCAAACAAACAAAACCTTTCGAAAAATGTTTTGGAGCAGAAATAAGGAAAATAATGTATACCTCCGTAAACCCCAGTTTTCTTTGTATAAATTGGGGTTTATACAGGGGTGTTAATTTCTCGGACTTGTTATCCTGATGTTTCTGAAAATAAGACCAAAAAAAAGGTTGTTATCTGCTCTAGAATTTTCCACAGTACTTGATGAGTTAAGCCCCTGATCTGATGGTGTTTACCGTATTTACCCTAAATATTCAGACACCTCAACTCTTACCATACTTGAAAAGTATACAGTTTACTACCCGATGTTGTGGCTGGTTGAGTTGCAAACTGTGTAGACGCTGATGAGATGCCACATTCAGCAGTATATCATCTGGGTCTACACTGTTTGCTCAGGCCTGTCTGTTCGAATACATACGGTAAATTAGAAGCCTCCATGGTGTAGTGGTTGTGCTACTCGCCTAATAAACCAGGGGTCGCAGGATATATCCCAGGCTTCTCCAGACTTCTGGATGAGTCGATAAACCGAGGTCGCGTCTCCTTATGACCTTCACTGTTGGTGAGACATACAACTCAAAACACTCCCTCACATACAGTAAATATAGTATATATTTATAATATTTAATGTAGATTTTCTAAGACAGCTTTCAGCCTAGGGTACATTGGTAGGTAAAGTACAAAAAAAAACAAGTAATTTTTGCTCATTAGATTTTGTACTTTCATTTAGCAAAGTACATCACTGCATGCATTTTCATGTGTGAACAAGGACAATAGAAACAAATAAAGACAGCTGTTTTACAGCTATTTTCTTTGGCATATCTCTCAGGCATGCCTGCCTTCCTGCATTATGCTAATATTTACAAAGCACAGAAACACAAGAAACCAAAGGTGTGTGTTTGTATAGGAAAATGATTAATAACACTTTGTCTGCTTTTATGATCAAAATTTTTGTATTTACAAGAAAATAAGCCATAATGTTCCTAGTTTTTCTGACTGCAAGGTTTGATGTTGGCTTAGTGTCAGGATTGTTATAATGCAAGGTTGGAAAATATGAATCATCTAGGAGATAAAAGTAATTTCCTGCTAATTTCATTCCATTATGATTCCACAGGGGAATTCTCTGAGCTCATAATTTGCTCTTAATCAACTGCTTCAAACAGAATTGCCCATTAAACATAAGTTATATCATCAAGAGCTGTTAAAACTGATTAATTTAATGAAATAAAGCAATTAATCACAATGATGTCAAACTTTTCTGTCATGGTTTCTGACCATTCCTTAGTATTGGGACAGATAGGCCTAAGCAAACAGTGCAGACCCAGATCAGACTGCAGTCTGATCAGGATCTACACTGTTTACCATTCCGTATACACCTTTTGGACTCCTTTCTGAATTATGAAAATAATTTGTTAAAATTTTAGGAGAATTTCAGGAAGTTCTCAAGGTGTCCGAATTTTTAGGATTTTTACGTGACATCAATGGCTCCAATACCATGTGACTATCACAAGTGTTGTTTGAGATAGGGTTAGTTCAGGCTACTGAGGGTTAATTATAGCTCGAGCTCAGCAGGGTTTTTTAGCTCACCGTCACGTAGTGACGAGGTGAGCTTTTGGGATCACTTTTTGTCCGTCGTGCGTCCGTGCGTGCGTAAACAATTTCTTCAAACGACATCTCCTCCTAAACCACTGATCAGATTTTGACCAAACTTCACAGGAATGATCCTTAGGTGGTCAATTCAAAGTTGTTCAAATCAGATTTTGACCAAACTTCACAGGAATGATCCTTAGGTGGTCCCCTTTCAAAGTTGTTCAAATGGTTCCGGTCCGTTGCACATATAGGTCACAGGAGCCAAAAATAGATTTTTTTCACCGAAAACCTTAAAAAATCTTCTTCTCTGCAACCGCAAGGCCCAGGTCTTTGATATTTGGTATGAAGCTTCATCTAGTGGACCCCTACCAAGATTGTTCAAATTATAGTGCTGGGGCGAAAAATGCCCCCGCCCCAGGGCCCTTTGGTTTTACATGGGCTTATAGAGGGAAAATCTTTAAAAATCTTCTTCTCTGAAACCGCAAGGCCTAGGTCTATGATATTTGGTATGAAGCTTCATCTAGTGGACCCCTACCAAGATTGTTCAAATTATATTGTTTGGGCGAAAAATGCCCCCGCCCCGGGGCCCTTTGATTTTACATGGGCTTATATAGGGAAAATCTTTAAAAATCTTCTTCTCTGAAACCGCAAGGCCCAGGTCTTTGATATTTGGTATGAAGGTTCATCTAGTGGACCCCTACCAAGATTGTTCAAATTATAGTGCTGGGGCCAAAAATGCCACGCCCCGGGGCCCTTTGGTTTTACATAGGCTTATATAGGGAAAATCTTTAAAAATCTTCTTCTCTGAAACTGCAAGGCCCAGGTGTTTGATATTTGGTATGAAGCTTCATCTTGTCGACCTCTACGAAGATTGTTCAAATTATAGCCCTGGGGCCAAAATTGCCCCCCGCTCCAGGGCCCTTTGGATTTACATAGACTTATATAGGGAAAATCCTGACTAATCTTCTTCTCTGAAACCACAAGGCCTAGGTCTTTGATAATTGGTATGAAGCTTCAGCTAGTAGACCTCTACCAAGCTTGTTCAAATTATAGCCCTGAGACCTAAAATGCCACTGCCTCATGGCCCTTTGGTTTTACATAGACATATATATAGGGAAAATCTTTAAAAATCTTCTTCTATGAAACCACAAGGCTTTTTTTTTGATATTTGGTATGAAATTTCATCTACGGTGTAGGCCTCTATCAAGATTGTTCAAATTATAGCCCTGGGGCCAAAAATGCCTCCACCCCGTGACCCTTTGGTTTTACATAGACATGGGCTTATATAGGGAAAATCTTTAAAAATCTTCTTCTCTGAAACCGCAAGGCCCATGTCTTTGATATTTGGTATGGAGCTTCATCTAGTGGACCTCTACCAAGATTGTTCAAATTATAGCCCTCGGGCCACAAATGCCCCTGCCCCGGGGCCCTTTGGTTTTACATAGACTTGTATAGAGATAATTAGGGCTGACTATCGATGCCAATTTTGACTATCGTGATAGTATTGCTATCGTGGAAACTACTATCACGATACTATCACTATCGTGGCATACTATCACGATACTATCGTGATACTATCGGGAACACTTATAAATGATTCATAGATGTTATATCACTCACATAAAATGGCTAAGAGTGACAGAACGAGTCAGGAAAATTCCAATGGCCTAAAATTGTATGTTTATTGTGTGTTTCAATATCAGCATTCATTCCCTCGGGGCTATTCCAGAAAAAACATCATGGGGAGACGGCTCTTTATATATATCCCCACCACCGCCTAAAAATAGTTTGCTGCTTCCAGTATATATGCCTGTAAGTGATGGTTATCATAGCTTTAATACCTTTGCAGTGTTTGAGATTCTCTGCTTGTGAAAACTGACACATGCTGATCGTTTTTCGATTCTTTGATGTTTGCCGCCTGTGTTAAATTAATCTGTGGATTCAGTTAATTAGGTAACCCGATTATTACATAGTATTACGTAATCACAGCACGCTATTTTAGCACCTCTTTAAGGGCGACATGAATCTAACAAACTGCATTAAAACTTGAACTTACATATTTTTTATTTGAAGTTAGCATCAAAAGCTAGACTATCAAAATTTTCATTTAGCAATATGTACAGGGCTTGACCTAGGCTCTTTGACTCTGTGGACATTTAGTCCTTGCACAAAAGACAGCTAAGACAAGCAGCAATAATAAAACAAAGTTTTCATGTAATGAAATTTGGCCGTTTCGACATGTTATTTTTTCTGGAATATCCCTCTATTATAATACAAAGACAACCAAAAGTAGAATCAGAAAGACCCACGAAAAATAAAAAATCCAATTTGTCCCAGGTTGTCCAGTGTCCACCATCAAAACATCCAGAATCACCTTAAGAAAGTACTTGATAGACGGAGACCTAAGGCCTCGCGCTGCACGTTTTTCCCCCTACAGGATGACGACAGGAAAATCAAACTTTGTCTGCTTAAATATTCCCCCAAGAATTCAATCCCAATCGGTCAGGCCAGCCGACTGATGACATCATCATTGATGCATTTGTGCATACTTGCCGACTTATCTGAGTCTATCATGTACTCGCATGCACATTCTGTGCATTTTTCGAGAAATGCATTTCTAATGAGACCACAAAAGTGTGGTTTAATAGTCTGGTCCTTATGCGCAAAAAGAGTCACATATACAACAAGTTAAACTGCATTATACCGTCATTAATTACGCATTTATTTACCTATATGAATAAGTCAGCACACAGCAAAAACAAACATTTCTTCATACAAAAGATCAGCTTGTGCATCTTGCAAATGTCTTCGAAACTGAACAGGGAAATGGCGTTTGTCCCAGAAGTTATACTACGCAAGGATAGTACAAACAGCAAACATTTATATATGACTGCGCAGGCTGATCTGAGCCTTCACATGTCGCACAGGTTTCACTGTCATGTTTTCAAAAAGTTGCATGCAACAAACGCGTGATCAAACTATCATTGACGTTTTGTTATTGAAAAACGCGGGAAATTTTCTGACTGCCTCAACTGCACGTGCAAAAATGACGGCGGGAAATTCATCGCCGCCAGAAATTCACCACACGGCAAAAAACTATGATACACATGTGCGACCAGCGAACACTCAGATCATCATGCACATATGTGAAGGCTTATCAGTCTGTCCTGATTACAGCTGAATGGATTTCCTAAGCAAAAATACTTGCGTAATTACACAACAGTACAGGTATATTTTCAAAGTATATTCAAGAAAAATACAAAAACAATCGAAACTATCGATAGTTGAGTGAACTATTTGCGATAGCTATCGATAGTCCAAAGTACTATCGATGCATTGCTATCGAGGCAGTCCCTATCGCGATGCATCGAACTATCGATGCATCGTTACACCCCTAGAGATAATCTCTGAAAATCTTCTCTGAAACAGCAAGGCCCAGGTCTTTGATATTTGGTGTGAAGCTTCATCTAGTGGAGCTCTATCAAGATTGTTTAAATTATAGCCCTGGGACCAAAAATGCCTCCACCCCGAGACCCTTTGGTTTTATATAGACTTATATAGGGAAATATTTAAAAATCTTCTTCTCTGAAACTGCAAGGCCCATGTCTTTGATATTTGGTATGGAGCTTCATCTAGTGGACCTCTACCAAGATTGTTCAAATTATAGCCCTCGGGCCACAAATGCCCCTGCCCCGGGGCCCTTTGGTTTTACATAGACTTATATAGAGATAATCTCTCGATGCATCGTTACACCCCTAGAGATAATCTCTGAAAATCTTCTCTGAAACAGCAAGGCCCAGGTCTTTGATATTTGGTGTGAAGCTTCATCTAGTGGAGCTCTATCAAGATTGTTTAAATTATAGCCCTGAGGCCAAAAATGCCCCCGCCTCGGGGGCCATTTGGTTTTACATAGGCTTATATAGGGAATATCTTTAAAAAAAATCTTCTTCTCTGAAACCGCAAGGCCCAGGTCTTTGATATTTGGTGTGTAGCTTCATCAGGTTGTTCAAATTATAGCCTTAGTTGATATTTGGTATGAAGCTTCACCTTTTTAGACCTCCCTCAACATTAATCACATTATAACCCTGGGGTCAATAATGGCTCTCCCCGGGGCCCACTTGTTACTCTATGGATCAGGTGAGCGATCCAGGGCCATCATGGCCCTCTTGTTTTAAATGTCTAAGGGATACTTTGAACACAAAGATATTTTGTGTTTACTCATTAGAATCATTTTGCCGGCCTCGGTAGCTTAGTCGGATGTGCATCTAGTGATTAGGAGGACACAGGTTTGATACCTGCCAGGATTTGCAACATTCTTTCGTGGAGATTGATTCAAGAAGGGAATTTCTGAAGTGTACTGGTTAACCACTTACGTATAAGCCTGCCCAGCAAAAGTGTGTCTAGCTTAACTGACCGGCTCAAAAATTACCTGAAATAGTGTTGACTGGGCCGTTAAATTCTATTACAAACAAACAAATTGGAATCACCTCATTCTAATGAGTACACACAACATGCATAAAATTCTCTTTAACCCATTGTGTGCGGGGAAACCCTTAAAGGGGTACTTTGGCAAACAGTGCATGTCCAGATCAGACACCACAGAACGTGGCGTCTGACCAGGACCTGCACTGTTTGCTAACAGAATTTTCTGTCAAAAATAGAATAAAAATGAAAAAATAGGCCTGACACCCCATATATGACAAATGGACTTGTCCAACATATAGCAATGGAAGAGTCCACTAGTATACAATGGGTTAAATTTGTTATTTAGAGAGCTCCAGAAACAACAAGTTCAAATGAGCCATGGTAAACAAACCATTGATGTACCAGTCATTGAAGTTTTGATTGTAGATAAAAATAGTATAAAAGTACATATAATGTATAAAAATAGTAAACACACAAAAAATAGTCCAAGAGCCTGTACCATGTAGTGGTTCTGCAACTTGTCTTGTAAACTAGGTCCTGAGGTGTTAAATTTGTACTGCTGATATAAACCCTTGACCTGCTGAATATTAATTTTATATATGCCACACCCACTACTGATTATCAACCAATCAGATTACTTGATGCAAATTATTGCACCAAATTCATGAGCTGTATGACAAACAATAAAGATCCTGATCAGATGGCTTCTGAAGAAGCCATCTGATCTGGATCTTCATTGTTTGAAAGATAAAGCATGTCCGGGCTCAGCAGGACAAGGGTTAAACATTAAAATGGCTATAAATTAAGCAAAATAGTCTTGGAAAAAATGTACCTTCAGTGTTTGCGAAAAAAAGTTCAGCCGTTTTCCCTAAATGAATTCTATAAATAATTCAACCTGACACCAATGGGCTCCTACAATAGTTAAAGCTGGAGATTCCATTCTTATAAAAAGTGGGTTAACTTTCATATTTCAGTCATTTCATCAGAGATGGCTGACATTTAGAGAGATAATCTGATTCTAAAAAAATCAAAGTTCATCTCAGCATCAGTGACTTTTTATGCCAAAAGATTACTGCTGTTGCTTCTATTTTAAACCTGATTTATCCAACAATTTGTGTCCTTATCTTTCTACCTTTGGCTTTGTGTTATCTTGACTTTATGTTTTTCAGAAATATTTTGTCTGATTCCATCTCCTTAGTCTGCCTATCTTATACCCTATACCTGTAAATGAAGTAATTTATAACAAGTGTAAAATATAAAAAGCCTTCAGAAGAGACACCCAAACACCTGTCCCCCTTATGTGATTCCAGATTCATGGAGCTGAGGGCTGACTGCTTTGGAGCTCAAAAGTACAATGGGTTCTGTCATCTTGAAGTTGGGAAGCTGCTGGGCTGATTTTAACCAGTTCTTGACCAAGATTGGTATAAATCCCTAAAAATCTTCCCAATTATTTATTTGCAGCTGATGGAGTAATGTGAATGCTGCCTTACATTTCAATAAAGCCCCCGCCCAGCTTGAAGAAATATATGGGCTGCATGATGCTTCCACGCAGAGCTGAATCCGGCCCGCACACTAGTACTGGTAAACCGCTTAGAGGATCTAAGCTTGTCCAGGAACCGCGGTGTGAGGCCGACCGTCCATGCTAATAAACCCTATTGGTTTCATTGGACAACAGGGCTTGAGATGTCATTTCATCTCAATGTTGGGTAAAAGTCCCACGAAATTGGAAGCAACATCTCCAAAATGACCTTTACAGTGTTGACAGGGACGTTAAACCTCAAATCAAACAAACAAAGCCTTATATTTCAAAACATTGATAAGTCACCCAGTCTCTGCAATAGTATGCTAGGATATGGGCTCTGTTGCCCAAAGTATTGTTAGTTTAACGAGCTCATTAATGGTAAAAATGTTAACTGTTCTTCTATGTTCAGTGTCTAATACAATGATATTTTTGCAGAAAAAAATGTGAGCAGACAGCTTTTGCATTTGGAAAAGCTGCTTGCTCACATTTTTTCAGCAAAAATATTATATTTGCAATATTAAATGATTGAAGTTTTAACAATATGTTAACTAATGCCATTTTTAGTTTTGAACAACAGATGGCGCCGGGTTGTTATGCTCGCCATTTCTTTTTTCAAAAACATTTCCCAACCACCATCCAGTGATCTGATAAATCTTTTATTACCTGTGGTAACCTGAAGTGATATTATCTTTTATCAAAAGAAAAAAAAAGTTTCAGACAGCTTACAAAGGATCTAGGTTGTGAGGTGGATGTTACCTTAGATTACAGGGTGAGATAAGGCCAGGCTGGTTCTTCCTGAAAATAGTTCTCCTGTATATAACAAAAACAAAGAAACAAAACTTTTTTCACTGTCATCCGCTATCTAAAGTTTTCTTTATCTTACAACTTCAGCGAATCCATAATGTGAAAAATCAAGTTTTATCCAAAGCAAAAGGGGTTTCTCATGTATACATTAGACCCATCATAGAAAACCCCATCTTTCTGGGGTGATTGTCGCAGATAAGATTGGCAGGGCAGAGCTATCATTTGCACCTGACTTTGGAAATGTTGAATTCAACCATACTATATATGGTGTTTATGACCATTAATTTTGGTGCACTTGCAAAAAAAATGCAAAAGGCACACTACCGAATCTTCTTCCAGAATTTGACATATATTGACCACACCTGAACTGCCTGGCCCTGTCAATCTTGTCTACAACTACTATACTGTTCTATCCAAGCAGCAAACACAAAGGTGCTGATCAGACTGCATGAATATGCAGGCTGATCTGGACCTTCATTGTTTGCATGGCCCCCGCCCATCGGGGCTTGAAGAAATAGATGGGCTGCATGATACTTCCACGCAGAGCTAAAACCGACCACAGACGAGTACTGGTAAACCGCTTAGAGGATCTAAGCCTGTCTAGGCAAAGCGGTGTGAGTCGGACTGTTCATGCTTATAAACCTGATTGGTTTCATTGGGCGACAGGGCTTGAGATGTCAATCTATCTAAATGTCGGTAAAAGTCCCACAAAATTGGAAGCAATGTCTCCAAAGTGACAAATACAATGTTGAGGGGGACATTAAACTATTGTATGTGGGGAAACCCCTAAAGGGGTACCTTGGCAAACAGTGCAGTCCCAGATCAGATGTGATCAGGGCATGCACTATTTGCTAACTGAATTTTCCTTCAAAAATAGGATAAAAACGAAAAAATCAGCCTGAGACCCCTTATATGGCAAATGGACTTGTCCAACATATAGCAATGGAAGACTCCACTAGTATGCAATGGGTTAAAGCTAAAATCAAACAAAAACATTACAAAAACGTGTTTTTTCATGATGTGGCTCTTAGGATGGGTTTATATGTAGTGTACCAGTCTCAACATGTCTGAGAGTTTTAGTAGATTTCTGTTTATTTTATGTAATCAAAAATTATGAAAATCTGCTGAGCCTTGATAAAACTGAGAAAGATCATAAAAGTTAGGTAACAGAGCATCAATTTGGCATAAATCTAATATGTTTTGTACAATAAGAAACATGTCAATATTTGCTATAAAACATATGTCTGGGGGAAATTTCTTAACCCTAAAGATGCCGAGAAAAATTGCATCTGAAAATGTCTGTGTTGTCTGTTGAATGTTCTTCCAAACTTGTTAACCCTTATCTTGCTGTCACGACAACCCCTATCTTTGCAAACAGTGTAGATCCAGATCAGATGGCTTCTGAAAGAAGCCATCTGATCAGGATCTACACTGTTTGGCATTCAGTTTATGAATTTGTAGCAATAAATTACATCAATAGATTTGATTGGTTGATAGACAGAAATGGGTGTGGCTTAAATGAATATTCAGCAAGATAAGGGTTAAACATATTTTTGCAAACAGGCAAACTGTGGACTCTGATCAAACTGTTCCTGAACAGCCTGATCTAGGTGCACACTCTGCAACAATGACTTTTAAAGTAACCGGCAGGCAAAAAAGCAGATGACAATTGTTGTGATTGGGATTTGAAGGGTTAACCCATTATGAAGAATGGAATTTTCCTGCATATTCGAGCTGGTCAACTTGGTTCCGTAAACATATTGCAAGTTGAAAAAAAAATTCAGATGCTTTGGGTTGATCCTGACCAGATCCCACCCGTATCTGCATCTGAACTGTAAGTCAGCTCTGAGTTGAAAAAATGGGCCTCTTAGCCCTTATCTTGCTGAATATTCATTTAAGCCACACCCATTTCTGTCTATCAACCAATCACATTACTTTATGTCATTTATTGCTACAAATTCATAAACTGAATGCCAAACAGTGTAGATCCTGATCAGATGGCTTCTTCAGAAGCCATCTGATCTGGATCTACACTGTTTGCAAAGATAGGGGTTGTCGTGAACAGCAGAATAAGAGTTAGTATACCAAGTGGTAAAAGCTATAATACCATCATAATGATATAGTTGTCATAACTTGCTCATCATACTTAACTCTTTTATTCCTGGCTTTCTGAATTTAAGGGGAATGAATACGCTTGACAGATTTTTCCACCATTTTTCAAAGGGCGACAAATTTTGGGACTTCCTGTTCGCTTTTCTTTAAACTCTTTCCCATGGAAAAAAGGGGTCTACTCTTAAAGGACTCGAGGGAAAATTCTTTCTTTGACCTCTATAAAAATATGTTTGCAAGAGTTGCCTCCCCTGAAGGTGTATCCATTCCACTTAAATGTTGAAATTAGTCAATAATCATTAACGGCGTTATCAATGGAGACCCTGATGTCAGAGACACTGCAGACTCGGGTTCTGTGGTGTCTTAACTGGGTCTTCACTGTTTGCTCATGCTTGTCTGTCTGAATACATATGGGAAATATGGTAAATTCTTGGGAGTGGTACGTTGTAAAACCCTTAGCCATTCCCTTTATATAGTTACTTTGGTTTGGGTTTTACGGCCCTTTCAAGATTATTTCACTCATATCGAGCCGATCGTTAATCAGAGGTGGGCGAAAACCGGAGTACCCGGCGAAAAACCACCTGACCTTCCGTTGCAGAACTTGGCGTCTCACACGTGGCCCGAGCGAGGCTCGAACCTACGGCGGTGAGAGACCTAATGACTAAGAGTCAGCGCTCTTATCCACTAGGCCACGGAGGCCCGTCTTATATATAGTTACTTACCATACAGTCAAAAATTTACTATTTCACCAATTTAGGGGTAATTTTGATTTTGAAATACATGTACCAGCTTCTTTTGAAAATGAACCTCACATTATCACATGATTTCAATGTATTGAGTTACATAAAAGGCCTTGTAGGTCATTTATATGAAACATTACCTGTACTTTAACCCATTGTATGCCAGTGGACTCTTCCATTGCTATATGTTGGACAGGTCCATTTGTCATATAAGGGGTGTCAGGCCTATTTTTTGGTTTTTATTATATTTTCAACAGAAAATCCTGTTAGCAAATAGTGCAGGCCCTGATCAGATGCCGCATTCTGCGGCGTCTGATCTGGGCCTGCACTGTTTACCAAGGTAACCCTTTAGGCGTTTCCTGCTTGCAATGGGTTAATGGTATTGGTTATATGAAGGACAGGCCTCCTAGCAAAACCTATATAACGTATAATAACCTATAATTTTGTGGCAAACCTCTAAAACCTTTATTTTGTTCATAAAACCTATAAAAAGCCTGTATTTTCATGAAAAAACTATATTTTTCACTTTTTGAAACTTCTTGCGACTCAACCCTAACTTTTCTTCAAAATGCACTACTATTTTTTACTTTTTAGTCCCATAAAAAGTGATGAAAACTGTCAAGAAATTGTAATTTTTTCCTTGCTCGCTTTGCTGGCTCAGACTTTGTAAAATTCAGATCAACTTTATCTGAGTAATTGTGGCACAAAAATTCATCTAATATTTTTTCTTCAGTTTTAAATCTTTATGTAAGTTTGGAAGACTCTTTTTTTTAACCTGTATTTTTATTGAAAAACCTGTAAATAACCTATATTTTGAGTAAGAAGAACCTATATAAAAACCTATATTTTCAAAGCGGGCCACTAGGAGGCCTGCAAGGAGCTTATCTAATGAGCTCTTGGTTATACTCATAGGTCTTATTTGCTGGTAATGATAGTTGTGCCCGCTCATGTAGTGAACTTAGTTACTAGACCAGGGGCCAGTTGTTCAAAACTAACGACATCGTTATTTAACGTATCGTTAAAACTTTGATCATTAAATATGGCAAATATGCTGAAATTTTTGCTGAAAAAATGTGAGCAGCTTTTGTGGATTCAAAAGCTGCTCACATTTTTTCAGCAAAAATACCAAAATTTACGATATTTTACTTGCTAGAAGAGTTAACAATATGACCACTAACGAGCTCGTTAAGCTAACGATGCTTTGAACAACTGGCCCCATGTCAACAGGCAAGGGGCATACACAGGGTAACCTTCACGGTTTCCATGTAAAAAGCATGAGCAGAGAATCAAACCTGAAAATGACAGTTCCAGGCCAAACAACTATGGTTCAAAACAAATAGCCTTTAAGTGATGTTATATTAAAACTTCAACCATTCAGTATGGCAAAGAAAACAAAATCGAAGATTTGCAGGGGAAAAAATGTTGTTTTTTATTTTTCAGAACAAAAATGCAAAAGCTACCCATTTTTTCAGCAAAAAAAAAAAAAAAACACACACAAAAAGAAACAACAACACTTCTTCATTAGTTTTTGCACTTGCTAGAAAATTTTGCCCACTAATAAATTTAACGTTAAATGTGCCCTGATGTCATGCTGAATTGCTAGGCATACCCACATTCCTCAACGAAACTTTAGACCTTTTTCCTGGCTCATATCAGAAGTGACGTTTTGTTTGCGGAAGAAAAAAAAATATATGTTGAAATGTGTATTTTTGTGATAAGATTTATTTCAGAAAATGATTATTGACTTTTGAGATTGTTTATCAGTCAAAATTGAGGTGTAACAGGTATATGTTAACATTTTGAAAGTTTTTCACTGCAATGTTAAAGTCAATATGACGTTTTATTGACTTTCTTGGCAGAGCTTCTTGGGTATGTTTGTGTTGTTATCTAATTCTTAAAATTTGATAGTCATTAAAATGTCTGCTTGGACAGTAAGTTGTTCCAGACAACTCCATGCCTTTAAACTTTTGGTTCATCTTTATCAAAGTCTTTAGATTTTATGATCATTAGGATAAAAAAAAAATTGAAGGAATGATTGAAATGTTATACTTCGAGAATTTTGAAAAATGCAGGAATTTACTGGAATTATATTCACAAAAAAATGTCATAATTAGTTTCAGATCCACCCTCTCTCTGAATTCATGCCAACTGTTTGCAACAGACACCATACTGCACAGGCTGATCTTTGTCAAGGCTTATAGTCTTGAAATGAACTACCCAATGTTCACACTGTATTTAAGGAATGTCACTAGGTGATAGTGGGTATCAGATAAATATTTTTTTCTCATTTCTCCATAAACACATATGTTGCTGGTACTCATTAGAAGCACCTCATTGAGGCTCTTCTATATGTTTTCATGGAGAAGTAAGAAAAATATCAATACTTTGGTATTGGAAATCTTTGGTATTGGTAATCTGATAAAGAGCTGTAAACCGCTTAGGGGATCTAAGCCTGCCCAGGCAAAGGGGTGCGAGTCGGCCCGTCCATGCTTATAAACCCTATTGGTTTCATTGGGCAGCAGGGCTTGAGATGTCATTTCATCTCAATGTCGGGTAAAAGTCCCACAAAATTGGAAGCAACATCTCCAAAATGACCTTTACATTGTTGACGGGAATGTTAAACCTCAAATCAAACAAACAAATCTGATAAAGAGCTACTATACTATACATCAACATTGACGCGACAATCACAATGTTGATGCAACATTATGATGGTTTGTCAATATTGATATGATATTACCCCAGTAAACCAGTAGGTATGGAAAATCAAAGTGCCAGTATACCAGTAGGTATGGAAAATCAAAGTACTGACAGCACTGGTGGCTACATTGTTTGAGTGTAGGCTGGGAAAATGGTCCTGAACAGGGCCTTAATGAACAGGGCCTTAATGAACAGGGCCTTAACACATAACTGGCTGAGCCGTTGCAAACAGTGTAGATCCGGATCAGATGGCTTCTGAAGAAGCCATCTGATCAGGATCTACACTGTTCGTCATGCTGTTTGTGAGCTGGACAAATATATTATATCAAGTAATTTGATTGGTTGATAATCAATGCGGGGCTGAATCAATGTATGCTGCGGGATAAGGGTTAAACTGTTTTGATTAACCCCAAAACTTTTTTGTTCTAAGGAAACAGAATAGACTTTGATCAGCTTCTGATCTGGGTCTACACTGATTGTCAAACCAACACTTGTCCTTTCTATGTTTTACAGATAACCCTTTTTACACAGCACTCTGTTGTCACAACAACTAGAAAAGCATGGTTTTAAATCAGCATTATCTGGGTTTTGTAAAAATCAGTGATTGTCACATTGACAACTGCATTGTAAAGCTTCTGATCCTAGTAACTTTGGGTTGATTGACAAACAGTTGACTCCACCAGTAGGTTCTAAAAAAAAATTGAGAATTATATCCTATACCTCCAGTAACACTGTTTTCGCTGCTTGCACAAACTTAACTCTTATCCTGCTGTGCACGACAAACTGTATCTTTGCAAACAGTGTAGATCTACACTTTTTGATATTCAGTTTATGAATTTGTAGGGATAAATTACATCAAGTAATCTGATTGGTCCAAAATGAGAAATGAGTGTTGCTAAACTGAATATTCAGCAGGATAAGGGTTCATTTACCTAATTTAACTGTCTTTCATTATAATTTCAGTACATTCAAGACCAAAGATGTGATAGCAGCCTTGTTGAAAAAGTTCCATATTCTTGACCATCCTAGAAAATTTGCCTTGTATGAGCAGGAACTCAAAAACAATAAAATTGGTAAGATAATTGTAGAAAAACTGCATCTCTTGCAATCTTTTTAGCTCACCTGTCACGTAGTGACAAGGTGAGCTTTTGGGATCACTTTTTGTCCATTGTCCGCCTTGCATGCGTGTGTCTGTGTGTGCATGCGTCCGTGCGTGCGTGCTACGTCCGTAAACTTTTTCTTCAAACAACATCTCCTCCTAAACAACTGATCGGATTTTGACCAAACTTCACAGGAATGATCCTTAGCTGGTCCCCTTTCAAAGTTGTTCAAATGGTTCCGGTCTGTTGCACATCTAGGTCACAGGAGCTAAAAATAGATTTTTTTTTACTGAAAATCTTTAAAAATCTTCTTCTCTGAAACCGCAAGGCCCAAGTCTTTGATATTTGGTGTGAAGCTTTATCTAGTGGACCTCTATCAAGATTGTTCAAATTATAGCCCTGGGGCCAAAAATGCCCCTGCCCCGAAGGCCTTTGGTTTTACATAGGCTTATATAGGGAAAATCTTAAAAATCTTCTTCTCTGAAACCACAAGGCCCAGGTCTTTTTTATTTGGTATGAAGCTTCATCTAGTGAACCTCTACCCAGATTGTTAAAATTATAGCCCTGGGGCCAAAAATGCCCCCACCCGGGGGGGCTTTGGTTTAACATAGGCTTATATAGGGAAAATATTTAAAAATCTTCTTCTCTGAAACCACAAGGCCCAGGTCTTTAATATTTGTTATGAACTTAATCTGGTGGCTTTCTACCAAGATTGTTCAAATTATAGCCTGAGGGCCAAAAATGCCCCCGCCCCAGGGCCCTTTGGTTTTGCATAGGCTTATATAGGGAAATATTTAAAAATCTTTTTCTCTGAAACCGCAAGGCCCAGTTCTTTGATATTTGGTGTGAAGCTTCATTTAGTGGACCTTTACCAAGATTGTTCAAATTATAGCCCTGGGGCCAAAAATGCCCCGGCCCCGGAGACCTTTGGTTTTTAGCTCACCTGTCACGTAGTGACAAGGTGAGCTTTTGGGATCACTTTTTGTCCGTCGTCCGTCGTGCGTCCGTGCGTGCGTGCGTCCGTCCGTAAACTTTTCTTCAAACGACATCTCCTCCTAAACCACTGATCGTATTTTGACCAAACTTCACAGGATTGATCCTTAGGGGGCCCCCTTTCAAAGTTGTTCAAATGGTTCCGGTCCGTTGCACATATAGGTCACAGTAGCCAAAAATAGATTTTTTACACCGCAAACTTAAAAAATCTTCTTCTCTGAAACCGCAAGGCCCAGGTCTTTGATATTTGGTATGAAGCTTCATCTAGTGGACCCCTACCAAGATTGTTCAAATTATAGTGCTGGGGCGAAAAATGCCCCCGCACGGGGGCCCTTTGGTTTTACATGGGCTTATATAGGGAAAATCTTTAAAAATCTTCTTCTCTGAAACTGCAAGGCCCAGGTCTTTGATATTTGGTATGAAGCTTCATCTAGTGGACCCCTACCAAGATTGTTCAAATTATAGTGCTGGGGCCAAAAATGCCCCCGCACGGGGGCCCTTTGGTTTTACATGGGCTTATATAGGGAAAATCTTTAAAAATCTTCTTCTCTGAAACCGCAAGGCCCAGGTCTTTGATATTTGGTATGAAGCTTCATCTAGTGGACCCCTACCAAGATTGTTCAAATTATAGTGCTGGGGCCAAAAATGCCCCCGCACGGGGGCCCTTTGGTTTTACATGGGCTTATATAGGGAAAATCTTTAAAAATCTTCTTCTCTGAAACCGCAAGGCCCAGGTCTTTGATATTTGGTATGAAGCTTCATCTAGTGGACCCCTTCCAAGATTGTTCAAATTATAGTGCTGGAGCTAAAAATGCCCCCGCACGGGGGCCCTTTGGTTTTACATGGGCTTATATAGGGAAAATCTTGAAAAATCTTCTTCTCTGAAACCGCAAGGCCCAGGTCTTTGATATTTGGTATGAAGCTTCATCTAGTGGACCCCTACCAAGATTGTTCAAATTATAGTGCTGGGGCGTAAAATGCCCCCGCACAGGGGCCCTTTGGTTTTACATGGGCTTATATAGGGAAAATCTTGAAAAATCTTCTTCTCTGAAACCGCAAGGCCCAGGTCTTTGATATTTGGTATGAAGCTTTATCTAGTGGACCCCTACCAAGATTGTTCAAATTATAGTGCTGGGGCCAAAAATGCCTCCGCACCAGGGCCCTTTTGTTTTACAAAGGCTTATTTTGGGAAAATCTTTAAAAATCTTCTTCTCTGAAACCGCAAGGCCCAGGTCTTTGATATTTGGTATGAAGCTTCATCTAGTGGACCCCTACCAAGATTGTTCAAATTATAGTGCTGGAGCTAAAAATGCCCCCCACATGGGGGCCCTTTGGTTTTACATGGGCTTATATAGGGAAAATCTTGAAAAATATTCTTCTCTGAAACCGCAAGGCCCAGGTCTTTGATATTTGGTATGAAGCTTCATCTAGTGGACCCCTACCAAGATTATTCAAATTATAGTGCTGGGGCCAAAAATGCCTCCGCACCAGGGCCCTTTGGTTTTACATAGGCTTATATAGGGAAAATCTTGAAAAATCTTCTTCTCTGAAACTGCAAGGCCCAGGTCTTTGATATCTGGTATGAAGCTTCATCTTGTGGACCTCTACCAAGATTGTTCAAATTATAGCCCTGGGGCAAAAAATGCCCCCGCTCCGGGGCCCTTTGGTTTTACATAGACGTATATAGGGAAAATCTTGAAAAATCTTCTTCTTTGAAACCACAAGGCTTAGGTCTTCGATATTTGTTATGAAGCTTCAGCTAGTGGACCTCTATATAAAGATTGTTCAAATTATAGCCCTGAGACCAAAAATGCCTCCGCCATGTGGCCCTTTGGTTTTACATAGACTTATATAGGGAAAATCTTTAAAAATCATCTTCTCTGAAACTAAAGGCTTAGGTCTTTGATATTTGTTATGAAGCTTCAGCTAGTGGACCTCTACCAAGATTGTTCAAATTATAGCCCTGGGGCCAAACATGCCCCTGTTCTGGGGCCCTTTGGTTTAACATAGACTTATATAGGGAAAATCTTGTTTTACATAGACTTCTATATGCAGGGTAAACCTTTAAATAAAATCTTCTTCTCTGAAACCAGAAAGCCCAGGTCTTTCATATTCGATATGAAGCTTCATCTTGTGGACCTCTACCAAGATTGTTCAAATTATAGCCCTGGGGCCAAAATTGACCCTGCCCGGGGCCCACTTGTTATACATTGGATCAGGTGAGCGAACCAGGGCCCTCTGGGCCCTCTTGTACATAGACTTAAATATGGAAAATCTTTAAAAATCTTCTTCTCTGAAACCACAATGCCCAGTTCTTTGATATTTGGTGTGAAGCTTTATCTAGTGGACCTCTATCAAAATTGTTCAAATTATAGCCCTAGGGCCAAAAATGTCCCCGCCCCGGGGCCCTTTGGTTTTACATAGGCTTAAATAGGGAAAATATTTAAAAATCTTCTTCTCTGAAACCACAAGGCCAAGGTCTTTAATATTTGGTATGAAGCTTCATCTAGTGGACCTCTACCAAGATTGTTCAAATTATAGCCCTGGGGCCAAAAATGCCCCCGCCCCGGGGCCTTTGGTTTTACAAAGGCTTATATAGGGAAAATCTTTAAAAACGTTCTTCTCTGAAACTACTGGCCCTAGTCTTTGATAATTGGTGTGAAGCTAAATCTAGTGGACCTCTATCAAGATTGTTCAAATTATAGCCCTGGGGCCAAAAATGCCCCTGCCCCGAGGGCCTTTGGTTTTACATAGGCTTAGATAGGGAAAATCTTTAAAAATCTTCTTCTCTGAAACCACAAGGCCCCAGTCTTTGATATGTGGTATGAAGCTTCATCTAGTAGACCTCTACCAAGATCGTTCAAATTATAGCCCTGGGGCCAAAAATGTCCCCGCCTCGGGAGCCTTTGGTTTTACATAGGCTTATATAGGGAAAATCTTAAAAAATCTTCTCTGAAACCACAAGGCCCAGGTCTTTGATATTTGGTATGAAGCTTCATCTGGTGGACCTCTATTGTTCAAATTATAGCCCTGGGGCCAAAAATGCCCCACCCCGGGGGCCTATGGTTTTACATAGACTTATGTAGGGAAAATCTTTAAAAATCTTCTTCTCTGAAACTGCAAGGCCCAGTTCTTTGATATTTGGTGTGAAGCTACATCTAGTGGACCTTTACCAAGATTGTTCAAATTATAGCCCTGGGGCTAAAAATGCCCCCGCCCCAGGGGCCTTTGTATTTACAATGGCTTATACAGGGAAAATCTTTAAAAATGTTCTTCACCAAAACCTGATGACCCAGTTCTTTGAATTTGGTGTGTAGCTTCATCTAGTGGACTTCTACCACATACCTGTGATAATTTTATGTTGACCATGAGGGAGATTTGCTTCTCAGATGAGGGAGATTGGGGTCCCAATGAGGGAGACTTTCTGACAGCATGTTTAAGTGTTTTTAGCTCACCAGAGCCGAAGGCTCCGGGGGAGCTTATAGGATAGGCAGTTGTCTGTCCTCGTCGTCGTCGTATGTCTGGTGTCAACACTTTTAAACATCTTCTCCTCTGAAGCCACTGGGCAGATTGGGCCCAAATTTTATCTGTAGCATCCTTGGGCTGGGGGATTGAAAGTTTGTGTTTTTTATGAAAATCGGCTCATTAGTTTGGTTGCTATGGCAACTTAGAGTTTCCATAGACTTATAATGGGGAAAATTGAAAAATGGCATTTACTGCCAAGTCATTGCAGATATTTTGACAAAACTTTTATAGAAATGTTTCTTGAGTAAACTTCTCTCAGCCATATGCTTTTATGCCAACCTGAGGGTCCCCCAGGTTGTGCCGGGGCCATGCCCCACCCCCTCCACTTCATAAAAGGCCATATATCACAGAAACCATTCAGATCCCGACCCCTAAACCATATATATTCTTGTTCCTATTGATAAGATGCATTCAGTGACACCAACCTGGGGTCCTCAGGTATGCGCCGAGGCCATGCCCCACCCCCTCCACTTAATAAAAGGCCCAATATCTTGGAAACCATTCAGATCCCCACCCCTAAACCATATATATTGTTGTTCCTTATAATAAGACCCATTCAATGACATCAACCTGGGAGTCCCGGGATGCGCTGGGGCCATGCCCCACCCCCTCCATTTCATAAAAGGCCCAATATCTCGAAAACCTTACAGATCCCCGCCCCTAAGCCATATATATTCTTGATCCTTATGATAAGACACATTCATTGACACCAACCTGGGGGTCCTCAGGGATGCGCCGGGGCCTTGCCCCACCCCTTCACTTCACAAAAGGCCATATATCTCAGAAACTGTTCAGATCCTCACCCCTAAACCATATATATTCTTGTTCATTATGATAAGACTCATTCAGTGACACCAACCCGGGGGTCCCCAGGGATGTGCTGGGGCCATGCCCCACCCCCTCCATTTCATAATCTCACAATATCTCGGAAACCCTACAGATGGCTACACCTAAACCATATATATTCTTGTTCCTTATGATAAGACGCATTCATTGACACCAACCTGGGAGTCTCCCGGGGCCTTGCCCCACCCCTCCACTTCACAAAAGGCCTTATATCTCAGAAACTGTTCTTAGCCCCACCCTAAATCCATATATATTCATCTTCATTATGATAAGACGCATTCAGTGACACCAGCTTGGGAGTCCCCGGGGCATGCCCAGGCCATGTCCCATTGCTTTACTTCATTAAAAGCCATATATCTCAGAAATAGTTCAGATCCCCACCCCTAAACCATATACTTGTTCCTTATGATAAGACTCGTTCAATCACACCATCCTGGGGGTCTCTTTGTGCTGAGGCAATGTGCCCCACCCTTCCACTTCATAAAAGGCTTTATATTTCAGAAACCATTCAAATCCCCACCCCATAATCATATTATGTTCTTGTTCCTTATTATTAGCACACCTACATTATATATTCTTGTTCCTTATGATAAGACGTGTTTAGTGATACCAACCAGGGCTTCATTGGGTCCATGCCCCACCCCCTCTACTTCATAAAAGGCCTAATGTTTCAGATACTGAGTCCACATGGGTGCTTATTTTGACATGGGGGTTCATTTGGTAGATTAAAATGATATGTTAAAAAACATGGCTGCCATTGGGCAGTGCCCACCTGAACTCTGGTGAGCATAGTGGCCCATGGGCCTCTTGTTTTCTTGTCATTTTTGTGGTTTAGATGTACAAAGGAACTGGAACTACTTAATTAAAATGATAGGAACATATTTTGTGAAGTTTAATTTCAAAATAGCAAGTTGTAGGTTGTTTACAAACAATGCTGTAACCACAAGTCCATCGATGTGATTTCAAGTTGTGGGTATTTATAAGAATCACCTGACTGTTGAAAGTGCCCGCAACATGCTTTAGTGTAGAAATACTTGATTAGAAAAGATATGTCACCCAGAACAAACATTCCAAATGTGAAGGCACTATCTCAAATGGTTCAAAAGTGATGATAACGAAGGTCACATGTCAAGGTTACAGGTCAGTTTTGTATGAGTGGAAGCCCCTGTCACAAGGAACCTACATGCCAAATATGAAGGCTCTATCTTAAACGGATCAACAGTTATGACAAAATAACTAATGATCTACTTTTTGATTTTTAAACTTGATCAAGATATTGTCAAGATGATCATTCTAGCAAGTTTGATGATAATCCGACTAAAATTGTGGCCTCTAGCGTGTGTTCAGAACGTTTTTCTATAATTTGACCTACTGACCTACTTTTTGACCCGACATGACCCATATTCGAACTTAACCGAGATATTGTCAAGAAGATCATTCTGAGCAAGTTTGATGATGATCAGACCAAAACTGTAGCCTCTAGTTTGTTCACAAGGTTTATTAATGATTTGACCTACTGACCTACTTTTTGCCGAACTTGACTTAGATATTGTCAAGATGAGCTTTCTGAGCAAGTTTGATAAAACTCAGATTAAATCTGTGGCCTCTAGTGTGTTGACAAGGTTTTTCTTCAATTTGACCTACTGCCTACTTTTTGAGCCAACATGATCCATATTCAAATTTGACTGAGATATTGTCAAAATGATCATTCAGATTAATGATGATTGGACCAAAACTTAGGCGTCTAGTATGTTCACAAGGTTTTTCAATGATTTGACCTACTGACCTACACTTTGACCCAACATGACCCATTTTCGAAATTTACTTAGATATTGTCAAGATGGTCATTCTTAGCAAGTTTGATGATGATCAGACTAAAACGGTGGTCACTAGTGTGTTCACAAGGTTTTTCTATGATTTGACCTACTGACCTACTTTTTGACCCAGTATGACCCATATTCAAACATGACAGAGATATTGTCAAGATGATCATCTGAGATAAATTGATGATGATTGGTCCAAAACTGTGTCCTCTAGTGTGTTCACAAGGTTTCTCTATGCTTTGACCTACTAACCTACTTTTTGACCCAACATGAGACCCATATTCGAACTTGACCGAGATATTGTCATAGTGATCATTCTGACCGAGTTTTATGATGATTGGCCCAAAACTGTGACCTCTGGTGTGTTCACAAATAAAGTTTACGCACGGACCGACGACGAAGGACATCTCACAGTCACAAAAGCTCACCATGACCTTCGGTCAGGTGAGCTAATTAATGCACATTAATTATAGATTTCACTAACATTAAGTTCCCGGTCACAAATCTTTTTAAATACAGTACTTGTAAAAAGCATACTCAAGGGGAGCAATTTCCAAATAAGAAAATGTGCTGTTGATTTCATGACTTTCAGTAATTACTCGTTATTGATTGGTAAATAATAACTATTTTCCACTTTCAAAATCAAAATTTCTAACATTACATAAAATATGAAAACAAAAGACATATGGGAGAGTGATATAAAAGGAACAAACAGTGATAACAAGAAATATCTTTAAAAAAGATATGCGGCGTAGATTTAATTGGAAGGTTGTTTAGAAATATGAGCTACAATAGTGACAACAACAGTTGTCTAGCTATGAACTGGTTTACTGTATTCAAACAATTCAGATGTCACGCGAGGTAAAATAGATAGAGTGTCCCGCCTGTTTGAGCTAAGGTCAATGTAAAAGGTCAAGGTTAAAAACATGACCTCATTTCATTTATGATCTCAAGTATATGCACAACAAATAAGAAAACTTTATCATTTACTTTTTTGAACACAAATTCTAGGGTTAACATTTAGTGTGTCGCCATGGTGAACGCAAACGCATAGACGGACGAACAAACGGACGAGCAGACAAACGGACGGAAACTTGATCTTATGTGCACCGAACTCAAACTCAAATTACACTTATTCCTTTTCAGAATTAATATAACATTAATGATATTCGAAAAATGTCCATTTTGTGTTAAAATGGAGGACATAAAGTATACTGAAGACAAATGATACACTGCAACTTTTATTGGGCATATATTGTAAATTTTAAACATCTGTCAATTTGTAATGCGATTATTACATGTTTTTGTCATGCTATATCTCTTTATTGGTTTCATTGGGCAACAGGGCTTGAGGTGTCATTTTATCTCAATGTCGGGTAAAAGTTCCACAAACTTGGAAGCAACGTCTCCAAAATGACCTACACAGTGTTGATGGGAACGTTAAACCTCAAACAAACAATTCCTTTCGCAGAAAATTCTTCCTTTCGCGAAAGGAACCTTACTTTCGCCAAATGGTTCCTTTCGCTATATAGACCAACCACGTGAAATTAGGTCAAAATAGCTATTCACCGCAGCAGTTTCAGAATTCACTAGAAACACAATTATACATATGACGTATGGTCATCAAAGGACAAAACGGTGAGCAAGCCGAAACTGTATATATTTTTCATTCATGTCTCACATAAAAAAAAAAATGAAACATTTCCTAGTTTAAAACTTCGGTAAACTGTCGTGTTTTTTTTGGTAGATTTATTTATGCAAATCAGTGACCAATGAAATGGTCATCTCCTTGGACATGTGGTTTTATTGCCCAATGGAATAACGAAAAATGTAGGACAAAAGCAAAAACATAACGGCTACGCCGTAAAAAAAAGGGAAAATAAACCATAATTTCAATTTAAATCTAAGCTAACTATAATTAAAATAGAACTGTTACTGTCACCGTAACACTGTACTACTGAGTGCAGATGCACCTCTCACGTAAGAGATTTACGTCAGCTTATGTAATCTTTACTGGCAGCCAGATCATGTTTATTCTGTGCAGTCAGCTGAGACAGAACAAAGGATTATCGGCTTTTTGAGGTTGATGTTTACCGTTAAGTGTCCAATATATTTGCCTGCTTATTTGTAAATTGCCTTCAGCAGTGACAATTTTAAGTCTGTTACCGCTTACCGCAAATGGTAGCTCTGGAAAAAATCGGGCACAGGAAAATTGCAAATGCGGGAGATTCTGTCTCCCGAACGGGAGAGCGGGAGGTATGCTTCAAATGCGGGAGCCTCCCGCATGATCCGGGAGATATCACAGGTATGCTACCAAGATTATTCAAATCATAGCCATTGGGTCAAAAATGCCCCCGCCCCGGGGCCCTTCATTTTAACATTGACTTATATAGGGAAATTTAAAAAAAATCTTCTACTCTGAAACTGCAAGGCCCAGGTCTTTGATATTTGGTCTGAAGCTTCATCTAAATTGTTCAAATTATAGCCCAAGGTAGGAAATAGAAGTCAAGGCAATGTAAACCTTTAAAAATCTTCTTGTCTGAAAGCAGAGGGCCAAGGTCTTTGATATTTGGTATGAAGCTTTGTTTTGTGGATTTCTACCAAGATGGTTCAAATTATAGCCCTGGGGGCAAAAATGGCCTGCCCCGGGGACCCCAAGGTTTTTATAGACGTATATAAGGAAAACGTTTAAAAATCTTGTCTGAAACCAGAAGTCTCCATTCTTTGATATTTGGTATGAAGCTTCACCTTTTAGACCACTACCAAGATTAATCATATTTAACCCGGGGCCAATAATGGCTCTCCCAGGGGCCCGCTTGATACCCTATGGATCAGGTGAGCAATCCAGGGCCATCATGGCCCTCTTGTTAAAAATATTTTGCCACAGGCAAACTGTGTGGACTCTGATCAGACTGCTCCTCTAGGAGCAGTCTGATCTGGGTCCACACTATTTGCAACGATGACCAGCGGGCGATAAAGCGACAAATGCTGTTATTGGCATTTTAAGGGACAGGAATACATAAGGCACTATCCAAAGTGTTGGAGATGTATGCCTTAAAAAATCTTTATAGGGGAGGTATTTTGTTTGTTTCGGCGTTTTAACGGCCCAGTCAACACTATTTTAAGTCTTTTTTGAGTCGGTCAGTTTAGCTATCCACACTTTTTTTCCTGGGCAGGCTTATATGTATGCGTTTAACCAGTACAGTGCACATTCTTTAGCCAGAAACTGACAACTGCCCTTCTTGAATCAGCAGAAGGGAGAGAATGACTGTGGGCACCACTCTCATGATCAATCTCCACGAAAGAATGTTGCTGACCCCGGCAGGTATTGAACCCACGTCCTCCTGATCACCAGTCAGACCCACATCTGACTGAGTTACTGAGGCCGGCTATAGGGGAGGTAAATAAATTACATGTATTTATTTTAATGATGATGCATCAATGCCAGGTTAATTGGTTTTACCCTTGCATATTTATACCCCGGCATACGAAGTATGCTATGTGGGTATATAGTTTTCGTCCTGCCGTTCATACGTTCGTCCGTCCATCCTTCCATGTGTCCCTCTGTTCATCCATCCATCCATCCATCCGTCCGTCCGAATGGATGGACGTGTAACCATGACAGGCTGATGGCCAGAATCAAACTACTACATGCGTAAGTTTGCTTTATATGTTTTTATACCGATAGTGGCATATATCCTTAACATGATTGATTTGTAATTATACCCCCGGTATACGAAGTATACTATGGGGGTATATAGTTTGTGTCTTGCTGTTCGTCCATCCGTGTGTCTGTCCTTCCGTCTGTCCATCCTTCCTTCCATCCGTCAGTCCGTCCGTTAACATTTTGGTTAAAGTTTTGCGTCAAAGTTTCTGAGAGATTGTATCTTCTGCACCCTTTAATAGATTTAGTTGATACTTACACTGAAGTTACATACTGGTCTAAAGATTTCATTGATGCATGTCCCACCCCCACAGTGACCTTGATGTCAAGGTCACAGACTTAGAAATTTTACATTTGGTTAAAGTTTTGCATCAAAGTTTCTGAGAGATTGTATCTTCTGAGCCCTTTGATAGATTTAGTTGATACTTACACTGAAGTTACATACTGGTCTTAAGATTTCATTGATTCATGTCCAACCCCCCACAGTAACCTTGAGGTCAAGGACACATACTTTGAAAATATTTTACATTTGGTTAAAGTTTTATGGCAAAGTTTATAGATGCCTGTATGTTCTAAACTCTTAGACAAATTCAGTTGATACTTGCATCAATGTACCAGTACCAACATTTCGTGATGTATGTCCCTTCCCTCACCCAGGGTGACCTTGACCTCAAGGTCACAGACTTAGAAATTTTACATTTGGTTAAAGTTTTATGACAAAGTTTATAGATGCCTGTATGTCCTTAACTCTAAGACAAATTCAATTGATACTTGCATCGATGTTGCATACCAGTCCAAAGGTTTCATTGATGCATAACCCACCCTGCTGCTTCGGTAACATTGATAGCCCCACTCCTTCAGTAATTTTGATGCCCTCACTCCCTTGGTCCATTTAGAAATTTTATGTTTAGTTTAGCTTTCACAAGCACATTTATAGATTCTTATAGCTTCTTGACATCTTCATTCATATTACATACAAGCTTGAAAGCTATATCAGAGTATGGCCCTGGCCGGGGGTATACGTGACCCACTGGTCGCTTTCTCTAGTCCATTTAACAGTGACACAGCAGAGCTGTAGAGTAAAACTGACAATTTACTTCCCCAAATGACAAATTGCCAATCTAATTCAAATTGTACTGTTTGCACAAAATGGCAAGCACTGTCAACTGTGTAAATACCAAAATGCAGTCAGTGAAAAAGGACCTGATGGTATACTATAGAATATGTTTGCAAAAAATGTGTACACTATCCAGTAGTTCTGAAGTGCATTTAGAATGTCTTGTCATGCAATATGGACTTTTGCTTAAATAAATATTGGTGTATTTGATGTGCCTGCTTAAAGCTTTGCGGGGATATTGGAGTCCAGTTTTCCATCGTCATTTCATCACCACTGTTCAAGTCCATAGTCACTTTTGCGATATAGCCTTTGGCAGAATTCTTGTTGATATTTGATAGAACATTTCAGAAAATTTATTTGTGATAGTCTTTTGTATGATCCAAGTTATAAAAGCCTTCAAGCTTTAGCTTTCGAGCTTTAACCCTTAAGACGCCGGGAAAAACTACATCTGAAAATGTTGTCTGCTTAATATGTGGTCTGCAAAATTCTTTTGCAAACTTTTTAAAAATATTCATCCACACAGGCAAACATTGTGGGCCCAGATCAGACTGCTCCTACAGGAGCACTTTGATCTGTGTCCACACTGTTTTAAAAAAATTACTTTTAAGGTAATCAGCAGATGGCAAAGCAGACGACAATTGTAGTGATTGGCATTTTATGGGTTAAACAGCCTGATCAAGAATGCTGTTTGCATAAACATTCAGCGCGGTCACAATTGAATGACTTTCTAGTTCACTGAAACTCATCCCTAAATTTTGAAATGGACAGTACAATAAGGGGTTAATGCTAGAAGTCATTTAGTTTGCTACAGACCATAAATTGGGCCCTAATATCACGAAAACACGCCTATATAATTCTGACCCCCTTGAACCCCACTTTTATATAGTAAAACTGGAGTTTACAGGGGTATACCTTATTTTTCTTATTTCTGCTCTAAAATATAGATTGTGGGAGTTCGATAGGCAGTTCTAACAAGTACCACACTCTATATTTTGAGCAGAAATAAGAAAAATATTACAATTTTTCATCTGAAAATTTTCATTTTTTCAGTGGTTTAAGTTTACAATGTATTTGTATAGGTGTGCTTTCGTAATGTGCCTCATGTGTCGGCTCATTCCTTTTCAGCCAAACTACGCAGGGTGAAAGATGAAGAACAGCCTCTCAAGATCTGTTTCGACTGGGAACTAGAACATGTAAATAACCATAGACTGGTTCTACAGGAAAACGAAACCGGAGAAATTGATGTATGTGATTTTACTCCTAAATTAACCCTTATCTTGCTCTTCACGACAATGCCTATCTTTGGAAACAGTGTAGATCCAGATCAGATGGCTTCTGAAGAAGCCATCTGATCAGGATCTACACTGTTTGACATTCAGTTTATGAATTTGTAGCAATAAATTACATCAAGTAATTTGATTGGCTGATAGACAGAAATGGGCGTGGCTTAAATGAATATTCAGCAAGAGAAGGGTTAATGTCTGGGTTTATTTACATTTTGAGCAACTGCATTTTATGAAATGCTGAATAATATTATTTTGCAACTCCAATTACTGACTATAACACAATCAAATCACTCGATTCCAACAAATTCACTGACTGATTGACAAATGGGACAAGCCATCTGATCTGCATCTGCACTGTTTGAAAAGCTAAGGGGTATCCTATTCCAGCAGAACAAAGGTGATAGATATATTATCTATCACCTTTCAATCGCTGTAACGTAAGGCAGCGTTACACATACGCTTTTCATGGCCCCCATATGCTGCTACCCTTACCGAAACTAATAGTAAGGACAAGGAGATGGGAAAGAGATAAGATTTATGCAACATTCTGTGAACATGAGTTACCAAAGCTAGTCATTATTGGGATTGTAAGGCTGAAGAGGCAACCAGAAGATTGAGCTAAGGATTCATAAAATGGGTTACCGTATTCCTCCCATTTAGCACCCCCTGCTCCTATAAGCGCCCCCTCACTGTTTTTTAAAGAACAAAATAATAAGCATCCCTTCTGCTGCCAGAGGAAAAAATATTTTGGCTTACCTAAGTAATGATTTCAGCCTTTCAATCATCGCCATATCTGCTGTAAATCATATCATGCAAGGTTTTTCTAAACCCCCTGCTATCACAGTGCCTGTGTTGACCACTTGGTACTTCACATGTCATAATTCCACCATATTCTAATGGAAAACTACCGCTAGTAATGGGTTTTAAAGTCTCCGTTCTGGTAAGATTTTTTTCTCTAATAAGCGCCCCATCTTTTTCCAATTTTTTAAGCGCCCGGGGCGCTAATGGGAGGAATACGGTATTTTGCTTAGAATGGCAGTACATTTGTCATTACGACATCACATTCGTGTGACATAGTGCATTCTAACAAATTATTTTTCTGATAAAAATTGTGATTTATACCCCCAAACAGTGGTTGCAGGTGCTCATTAGAACCACCTCATTGAGGCGGTTCTAACAAGTATCCACAACCTATATCTTGGAGCAGCAATAAGAAAAACTAGAATACTGTCGATGGCGCGCCATCGCAAATCCCCACGTTTTCTACAGAGGGGCCAAGTACCGAAAAACCCTCACCCTGGGCCCTAATTTGACTCCATGGTCAAAATATTACCTGTATTATATTCTACTAATCATGCCCTTCAATTTCATATGCCACATGACTATGTTCCAAAAAACTTAAATTTTGACCCTTTGACCCCTCTCCCAGGGCCCCAATCTGACCCCAGGGTCAAAATTTTACTTGTAGTTTATTCTACCCATTATCCCCTTCGCATAGATATGCAACATGACTATGTTCTGAAAAACTTTAATTTTGACCCCCGACCCCCCCAAGTCCGACCCCCAGGGCGTGACCTAGGGGTCACAGCCAAAATCCCGTTCAATATGTTTTACTTTTTTCATAACTAAGTACATGTGCAAAGTTTGGCATCAAAATCTTCAAAATTGACTTTGTAATTGAATTTTATTGATATTTGACCTTTTGACCCCTCCCCAGGGCCCCTGGGGGCGGGGACAAAAAAAACTAGAATACTGTCGATGGCGCGCCATCGCAAATCCCCACGTTTTCTACAGAGGGGCCAAGTACCGAAAACCCCTCACCCTGGGCCCTAATTTGACTCCATGGTCAAAATATTACCTGTATTATATTCTACTAATCATGCCCTTCATTTTCATATGCCACATGACTATGTTCCAAAAAACTTAAATTTTGACCCTTTGACCCCTCTCCCAGGGCCCCAATCTGACCCCAGGGTCAAAATTTTACTTGTAGTTTATTCTACCCATGCATAGATATGCAACATGACTATGTTCTGAAAAACTTTAATTTTGACCCCCGACCCCCCCCCAAGTCCGACCCCCAGGGCGTGACCTAGGGGTCACAGCCAAAATCCCGTTCAATATGTTTTACTTTTTTCATAACTAAGTACATGTGCAAAGTTTGGCATCAAAATCTTCAAAATTGACTTTGTAATTGAATTTTATTGATATTTGACCTTTTGACCCCTCCCCATGGCCCCTGGGGGCGGGGACAAAAAAAAAAAGTGCTCTTGTGCAAGCCATTCATGTAAGCAACTCGCATACCAAATTTGGTTGAATTCCGGCTAACGGTTTTGGAGGAGATAGCCGGACAGACAGATGGACAGACGGACAGACGGACGGACGGAGGCGATAACAATATCCCCACTTTTTTTTAAAAACGTGGGGATAAAAATGTGCTCTTGCGCAAGCCATTCATGTAAGCAACTCGCAAACCAAATTTGGTTGAATTCCGGCTAACGGTTTAGGAGGAGATAGCCGGACAGACAGACGGACAGACGGAGGCGATAACAATATCCCCACTTTGTTTTAAAAACGTGGGGATAATAATGTAAACCCCTGTAAAACCGTTTGGGGATTACAGGGTGTTCACTAGTGACGGAGCTGATATGACTTACCTAGTCTGTAAAACTGAAAATTATGTGTGTGTGTGGGTGGGTGGGGGGGGGGGGGAGAAAACAAACATTACGATAACTCATCCATGACCTTAATCTTATTTCTAGTCCAAACATAGATTGTGGATGCTCTTTAGAAGTGACTCATTGAGTCGGTTCTAATGAGAATTCACAGTTTATGTTTTTGAGAAAAAATAAGGTAAATAATGTATACCCCTGTAAACCCAACTTTTCTCTATATAAAGTTGGGTTTAGAAGCTGGAAAAGGATTATGTACCACTGAGAGAATCTTGAATATTTCCCTTTATGTTGGACAAGGTGCCCTTAGAAATTTATTTTTATTTGCTCTTCAAAACTTAAAATAGCACCCAGACAAAGTTAATTAGTTTCTGTCTGTTAAAGTATTATTTATATTAGACTTTCTTATCAGGGATTAAATTAATGAAGATTTTATCAGTTGCAGTCGTGACATTAATGTTGTTTTATACAAATGAAAAAAAGAAACTTCACTAGAAAGAAAGTAAAAATAGAAGTATCTGCAATAGAAGTTTCTAAAGAATGTTAATCATAATTATGTTCTGATAGAAGTTGTTATGTCAAGAAGGTATCTGTTACATGAAAAAAAAACAAAAAAACAATGTTTAGACAGCCTTGTCTGAATTGAGGTTTAACGTTCCCATCAACACTATTTAGATCATTTTGGAGACCATTGCTTCCAATTTTGTGGGACTTTTACTCAACACTGAGATGAAATGACATTTTTAGCTCACCTGACCAAAGGTCATGGTGAGCTTTTGTGACTGTGAGATGTCCGACGACTGCGTGCGTCGTTCGTCGTGCATGACTAAACTTTTCTTGTTAACACTCTAGAGGCCACAGTTTTGATCCAATCATCGTCAAACTTGGTCAGAATGATCATCATGACAATATGTCGGTCAAAAAGTAGGTCACCAGGTCAAATCAAAGGAAAACCTTGTTAACACTCTAGTTATGTGTATTCTTGAAAGAGTCGCCTCCCCAACAAGGTGTGTGGGGAGGAGACTCTTTCAAGAATAACACTGTGTGTAGGGAGGCGAGTCGCCTCCCTACTTGAAAGAGTCTCCTCTTTCAAGAATACACAAACTTCTTTTCCTCATTTTAATGTTGTTCAATCATTATCACATGCTTTAGGATTTAAAGTGGTTTAAAGATGGATCCAAATATGTATAGATTATATAGAAAAAATTGACCATTTATGATGCTTGGTGTGTTAAATTATTATGATTATGAACAGTTCATCATTGCTCTAGAGCTGCCCCCACCCATTGGAGCTTGGATAAATAGATTGGGCTGCGTGGTGTTTCTGCACAGAGCTGAAACCAACCAAACTTGAGTACTAGTAAACTGCTTAGAAGGTCTAAGTATACCCCAGAGGTTTCTTTGGGTGGTATGGCTTGAGATGTCATTTCATCTCAGTGTTGAGTAAAAGTCCCACAAAATCGGAAGAAATGGTCTCCAAAATGATCTAAATAGTGTTGATGGAAACATTAAACCTCAATTCAGACAAACACCTATATAATACAGCCTTACAACCGATGATCATGTTACAGGCCCACAGCCAATGGTCATAATTATGAAGAAATGAGAAAATCCACACAATAGCAGTATTATCATTATTAGTTCCTCTGATAGATAAAAGTGCCATTATCATTTGAAAAACAAAATCTGTCTTTTTGACCTAGATTGGCCTGTACTGGCAAAATTCATCTTACTTGAAGAGAGAATATAACCTCACTTGAAACATCATATTTTACAATGTCATGATGTATGTACAGTAGAACTTCGATGGCTCGAACACCGATGGCTCGTTAATCATGGATGAGTCGAACCCATTCTTGAGCCCCTAGCGAAATCCTCTACATAAGAACTAGTGGAGGGAAATTAAGGATATTTTAGTCTTTTATCTTACAAATGCTGTGTGTACTCATTAGAATCGCCTCAATGAGGTGATTCTAATGAGTACACACAGCATACATATTCATTATGGAACACCGAAAAGATGTCTAAAAGTATCTCGTTATGCCTCCTAGCAGTAACCCTCAGTGGCTCACACTCCCCCTGTCTCGAACAGATTTTCGAGGTCCCAAAGGTGTTCGAGCTATTGAAGTTCGACTGTATATCTTTTCACAGACAGCTCCAGGTGAGGAGGAGACCTGAAAATAATTTGGGGAATGGGTATTTTTCTTATTTGTCCATTGAAACATATTGTGGATATTTGTTAGAACTGCCTCAGTGAGACAGTTCTAGCAAGTACCCACAACATACATTTTTAACAAAAAATAGGGCCAGCCTCGGTCGCTCAGTCGAATGCACGTCTGACCGGTGATCAGGAGGACGCAGGTTCGATATCTGCCAGGGTCGGCAACGTTCTTTCATGGAGATTGATCATGAAATCTTTTCTATGGTCATTCTCTCCCTTCCTTTGTTTCCAGAAGGGCATTTGTCAGTTTCTGGCAAAAGAATGTGCACTGTACTGGTTATCTGCTTACTTATTGTTTGTACTGGCCCAAATAGCTCAGTTGGTAGAGTGTGCGCTCCGGGGAACGGGAGGTCACGGGCTCAATCCCGGGCCGCGACATACCAAAGTCAATAAAAATGGTACTAGCTGCTCCTCGCTTGGCACTCAGATTTACGGGGTAGAGCTAGGACTGGTTGACCCAGTGTCAGGATAATGTGACTGGGTGTGGTATCATGTAATGTGTCTGGGACATGATACTTCAGTGAGGCAGCACTATAAAAGTGAGCATTGAGCTCCCTGTCGCAACCAGACACCGTCGTGATATGACTGAAAAATTGTTGAAAGCGACATTAAACCCGAATTCACACACACACACACTTATTGTTTGTTTGTTTGATTTGAGGTTTAACGTCCCCGTCAACACTGTAAAGGTCATTTTGGAGACGTTGCTTCCAATTTTGTGGGACTTTTACCCGACTTTGAGATGAAATGACATCTCAAGCCCTGTCGCCCAATGCAACCAATAGGGTTTATAAGCATGGACGGTCCAACACACACCGATTTGCCTGGGCAGGCTTAGATCCTCTAAGCAGTTTACCAGTACTTGTGTGTGGGTCAGATTCAGCTCTGCGTGGAAGCACCATGCAGCCCATATACTTCTTCAAGCCCCGATGGGCGGGGGCTGCCTGCTTACTTATAAGCCTGCCCAGCAAAAGTGTAGATATGTAAACTGGCCGGCTCAAAAATGACCCAAATAGTGTTGACTGGGCCATTAAACTCCAAAACAAACAGACAAAAACAAAAAATAGGAAAATTATCTCTTAACCCTTGTCCTGCTAATCCCGGATATGCCTTATCTTTACAACAATGTAGATCCAGATCAGATGGCTTCTGACGAAGCCATCTGATCAGGATCTACATTGTTTGCCATTCAGATTGTGAATTCGTTGCAATAATTTGCATCAAGTAATCGGATTGGTTGATAATCGGTAGTGGGTGTGGGATATATAAATTTTCAGCAGGACAAGGGTTAATTATCCTCATTACTTCCTCTTATCCTGAGTTATGACTGAGTGCAGGAAAAAAAAAGGGTTTTGAACAAGGGGAAGTAACCCATCATAAAAGCCTGTTTAAGCATGTATGAGTTATGAAAATACAAATTGCAAATGAAGAACGTCCAGTATCTTGATTACTTTGGTTTAATCTTTAACCTTTTGGCATTTTACATACTGGTATTTCAGATAATGTTCCTTATTTCTTGTTAGAAACATATGTTGTGGGTGCTTAGAATCACCTCATTGAGGTCCGAGATTGATCCTCAAAACATCCCATCTAGATTATAAGAATCTTATATGGGTGCGAAGGGTGGATGGAAAAATCCGTTACGAGGGACACTGTCTGGCATCACGAGGCTTGCCGAGTGATGCCGGACAGTGATCCCGAGGGACGGATTTTTCTATCCACCCCTCACACCCATATTGGATTCTTTTTCTTGCATACCTTCCATTTCTATTGCGAATTTTTAATGCTGCTGTCACTTCGGTTACCGACGTCCGCCATTTTGTGATGACACAACAGGAATGTTTAGTGACGTCACACATGACAACGCCGCACATGAGGTTGTAATCAACCAGTGCATTTATCAAACACATGATTATATTCGATTTTCGGTTGGAACACCAGGGTCAGAACATAAATTTCTATCCCAGGGTAAAATCATGGATTTCCTCGTCTGGTGTGCAAGAATGTCCTCATCTTTGCACTTCTCAGTAGTAAATTTTATATATGACAAAATTAAAATAAAGAATGTTCTGTTTTCAGTGGGATGCTTTCTGTGTACCAGAGTTGAATAATTTTATCCGAGTATTAGACCGGGAGGAACAGGAGCACCTAACTCAGCTGCAGTACAAATACAAGGTGATGAAAAGAATTATCCTTCAGAGAATGAAAGAATTGAGGATAGAGAAGGAAAAACAGAAAAGACAGTCAATGGTTAACGAATCCACCTCCTGATGAAAATGGAACTATTAACCCTTGTCCTGCTGTGCCCGGATATGCCTTATCTTTCAAACAATGTAGATCCAGATTCTGAAGAAGCCATCTGATCAGGATCTTCATTGTTTGTCATTCAGCTCTTGATTTTGTTGCAATAAATCGCATCAAGTAATCTGATTGGTAGATAATCAGTAGTGGGTGTGGCATATATGAATATTTAGCAGGTCCAGGGTTAACACTGTGGAAGAGACACAGCTTCACAGATCCCTGGGCCCAAGGTTATAAAACTTTTTCCATGCACAACTCAGCTGAGCATGAAACTTATAATGCTCATAAATAGTAAAATACAAATGATAGAGTCACTTTTCTTGCTCAGATCAGCACAAAATGTTATTTGTCCTGCTCATAAATTTTAAAATGCCAACAATTGTTGGCATTTTAAAATTTATGAGCAGGACAAATTTCATGTTCAGCTGAGTTGAGCATGAGAAAAGTTTTATAACCTCGGGGCCTGACTTTATAGCAACAGATAAGAAGAGTATTTGGTGATAATTGAAGAATAATTTTCCTCATTACTCTATATGCACCCATGTTCTGGGTATGCATTAGAACTGGCTTGTCGAGGCAGTTCTAATGAATACTGACGACAAAGGGTTTTTGTGGAGAAATGACACAAGTTATCCCTATTTTGTCACAAAATACCAAGCTTATCTGTTATTTTGTCAGATTCAGGGTCCCGGATGAAAATTGGAGAGCATTGAAGATGTTTATTGATCGTTAAGGAATAGTTGGACTAGTGAAATTTTGATCGTAACGCCAAGTAAGGAGTGACAACAAGGATAATTGAGAGATAATTATCTTATCATGTGTAATGAACACTCCTCTAAACCCAACTTTATACAGAGAAAATTAGGATTTTCGTGGGTAAAGTTTCCCGTAAACATTATTTTTCTTATAACTGCTCGGAGACATAAGTTGTGGGTACTCGTTAGCACTGGCTCCTTGAGTCAGATCTTACGAGCACTCACGACCTATGTTTGGAGTATAAATAAGAAAAATTTTGATATTTTTCGATTGAAAATTAACCATTTTGGAGATATGAAAGAATGCACTTTGTCACACAGGTGTGTTAACGTATTGTATTTTTCGTTGGAAACATGTTGTGGGTGGAAGTCTAACAAGTACCCAAATAGTCAATAAGAAAGTCTATCCCAAAATGGGCCACGGCAAGCGATTTTGGTACTTATCGCCTATGCGAGCAGCGAAGGTTCAGGCGAGCCTGCGCATCCGCGCAGTCTCGCCAGAACCTTGACTGCTCGCTCATACAAGCAGTGAATCAAGAGGAACCTTCAGACAGAAAGCCATATCCCTGGCCCCTCTGAATGGCAGTTAAAATTTGTCATGACGGAGTGCTCGAAGACCCAAATTCGCTTGGCGGGGCTCAAATTATCCTTGTTTCTCCTTATCTTGGTGTAGAATCTTTGTAACCTCCAGTTTAATGTGTTTTGAATGCTAATTAAATTCACCACCTTGGGGTGATTCTTTTTTTACCCTTCTCTTGCTGAATATTCAGCTAAGCCACACCCATTTCTGACTTTCAACAAATCAAATTACTTGATGTAATTTATTGCTACAAATTCATAAACTGAATGCCAAACAGTGTAGATCCTGATCAGATGGCTTCTACAGAAGCCATCTGATCTGGATCTACACTGTTTGCAAAGATAGGGGTTGTCGTGAACAGCAAGATAAGGGTTAAGACTCAAAACACATTGATTCTAATTGGTACAGTACTTAAAACAATCTGACAGGTATTGACAAACACATGCAGAAAATATGAAAAATATGACCTAAAAAGGCAGTTTTACCCGGAACCCTGAAAACATAAAGCACAAAATTTAATGCATAGTTGGACGTTGCAAACACAAAGCTTCAAGAATAGCAGAATAAGGATTAAATGTTATATTTTTCTAAGCAAAGGAATTTGAGGAAACCATGATGTTAGAAACTAGGAAAAGGGACTGTTAAGTACATGTGGCCTACAGCAAAAAAAACAAACTTGGAACATGTTTAGGTCATGAGAGGACATAGTAAGGTGTGCATTTTATAATAATTCTTGGATATTTTCACCAGTTTGCGACAGAAGTATATGTAGTTGGTCCTTACGGATAAATTATCAACCCAAAGTTTCTAATACTTAATTGAAGCTTCAATCCCACAAATAAGGCTAGATGTTTTGTGAACTAGATTCTTCCAACCAATAATTTTGGAGAGGTCCAGTTACAATATATGGGATGTCACATTTTGTTTTATTCCTTGCAGGTTTTTCATCAATTTTCATATATTAAGCAAACAGTGACGACCCTGATCAGATGCCACTGAATGTGGCATCTGATCAGGGTCTTCTCTGTTTGCCAGTGTCGAGTTTTTGTGAGGCTAGGCATATACAGGTTAATTAGTGAAATGTAAATAAAGGACCCACAAGTACCAGAAAGTGTACTTCAGTATTGAACAGGTTAGAAGAATCAAAGACTAGGTTAAGAACCATTTTTTAGCCCACACTCGGAGACAATCTACCCGCCAATGCTGTCAATGCTTTGATTAGAATGGCTTTGTAGCCAGCCTTGGTAGCTCAGTCTGATGCGTGTCTGACTGGTGATCAGGAGGACGCGGGTTCGATACCTGCCGGGGTCGGCAACATTTTTTTCGTGGAGATTGATCATGAAATCTATTCTATGGCCATTCTCTCACTTCCGCTGATTCAAGAAGGGCAGTTGTCAGTTTCTGGCGAAAGATTGTGCACTGTACTGGTTAACTGATTATGTATAAGCCTGCCTAGGAAAAGTGTGGATAGGTAAACTGACCGGCTCAAAAATGACCTAAAATAGTGTTGACTGGGTCGTTAAACTCCAATACAAACAAACAAACAAGAATGGCTTTGTGTATTGTATAACATTGTATGGTGAGTCTAGCAATATACTATTGTATGGTGAGTCTGGCAAGTACCTACCTACAACATATATTTCTGTCCAAAAGAAAAAACAGAGAGAAAAATCACAGAATTGTTTTCAAATACACACCTTATGACTTTGTAATAGAGAACATAAACAAGTTATGCACATGTGGTACACCTTGGATGTAGATTGTATAGAATTAAGGTTGGGAGTTGTGGATAAGATATTCCTGTTTATTTGTGGATACTTTATTCACTGGTGATATATGAAATGTTACAGTTGCAATAGTGGATATGTAGATTGTGAAATAATATGAGTTTGGATCTTGAACATTGACAGTTTTAGCTGAGTCTTTCAATTGTACTTGCACTAACAAACATGCTTAAATGATAAGCTAACAACTATTATAGTGTTTTTTTTGCATAAAAAAAAATTCTGGTCTACTGTAACAATTAAAGTTTATAGTTCAAAAATTTAGTTTCAAAGTTCATTGAAAATATTGGAACTAAATTAGCTATAGATATGGAGGTGATCAACAATGATAATCTTATTCCAGATTTAAAGTTATATTGTGGTTACATGTTAGAATCGCCTCAGTGAGGCGATTCTAGCAAGTACCCACAACATTAGTTTCTAGTAAGAAGAAAATGAAGTACTCACTTAATAGTCCTTGTCACCCCTTCAAATTTTGAGCTACGGAATAAAGCAAGCAGAGACAGTCTATGATAGATCAGAACAGAGCAAATTGGAGAAACACTGGTTGATAATGTTTCTTAATGATTAGTTGGAAACACCACAATAAAAGTATGGGCAGCCTTTTTTTTCATTTTTAAGATAACTTACTATTATCGAACAATGAAAAAAAAAAACATCAGGTACTGAAAGAAAAAAATTAAACAACTAAGTTCAAGTCACAGCCTGAGAAAATTTATTTTGTAACATGGAAAGGCAGAGCTCACCTGGCGAATCAACTTGTTTGTGGAAAAGAGAATCTCTCATTAAATTTTGTCACCTGCTTTCAGGTTAAATGTCATTTGTCATAGCCCAGTTTATTTGAGGGGAATGGATACACCTTCAGGGAAGGCATCTCTTGCAAAAGCATTTTTGTCTCCCATGTCAGTAGGGGTTAACTCATAAAGGAAAGAATTTGTTCCTCAGGAACAAATTCTTTCCTTTAAGGGTAGACCCCTTTTTTCTTAGGGACGGGGCTTATAGAAAAGCGAATGGGATGGGGCTTATAGAAAAGCTAACAGGAAGTCCCGAAACCTGCCAGGTGTTCCCATTGCCCTTAAGAAAGTGATTATAGAATATGTTCATCTTTTGTAGTTTACAGTATTACTTAACCTGGATTGTAGTATTAGAAAACAGCATAATACCAGCTTGACAAGCGAAGAGGTGTTTTTAGACGTGTTTCATCGAGGCGATTCTAACAAGTATCCACAAAAAATGTTTCTAACAAGAAACAAGGAAACCATCCCTTAATTATCCTTTTGACTCTTTCTCGTCTGAAACTGCTTCACTATGGTCATACTTCAGCCAATTTATTGCTTCATTTGTATTTGAATCGTATTTGAATGACAGCATGGGCAAATTATCAGTGTGACTTAAGTCAGTAAGATCCAGACCAGGCTGCACTGTGCACAGCATAGGGTTGTTGATCTTTCATTCACAATGTTGTAACATTTTAGACTATAGCTAGAAAGCACATAAATCAGGCTGATTTTCAGTGCAGTCTGGTCTAGATCTTCTGTAATACATATTAGCTCACATATTTATTTACGACACTGGTTAACCGATATGTGCCACATAGAATGGTCCACCTAGCAGCTTTGTATAGTCCATTATTATGTACATACTTTCTTTAGAATACATAGGAAAATCATATTAGAATCTTTCAATACTGACTCATTTTCGCTATTTTGATGACACAGTCATGTGACTGTGCCAAAAATCCATATAATATGTTTTTTTTGGCACTGCCTTTCAGTATTGGCACCGCTTTACACTGTTACTATAGAAATAGAATGTTTAGCTCGTGCTTCACAAGCTTCAAAACGGCCGTCGAAAAGACACCCGAATCACTGTGAAACTGGCTTTTGGACCTAGAAGAGAGTAAAAGCAGTAGATTTATATAAATATCTGAATCAAAGGACTCACTGAAAGCCTACCAGGCAATCTTACATCGGTATCTGGCTCATCAACAGTAGGCAAACGATCGATGCCTTCAAGTATACAGCAGGGATGTCCTCATGTCAAAAAGAAAATCTCTGAAGCAATAAGGTCCTAGCAACAAGGTTATGCATGCAGATCCCTTCACTGATGAAGAGCTGGAAGTCTCTGTTAGGAAAGGGTGTCTCCCCCGCCCACACACACACACACACACACAAACACCCCACCCCGCGCATTGAAAATGTCCCACTTCTCAAAGCTACTTACAAAACAAAGTCACTTGTGTTTTCTTTTTAAATAAATTCTGCCTTTCTTAGGCTTGTATTGTGGCCAAACTTTTCGTTAACTTTGTTTTCATTGATCATTTTCTAGATGTTTCATAGACTAGTTTGTAAGAAGAATCCCGAAAAGGCTCGTCAATAGCTTCAATAACGAAATGTGGGCGTTGTCAGTATTGAGCGTTGCTAGTGTAAACAAATCTAAAAATAGGTAGCGTCTAAGGGAAACCACTCCATCTGCGTGTACAAGTCATGGTTTTCACAAACAACTTTTATACTTCTCTTTTATTTCTTTCTTTTTTTCTGCTACTTTGTATTATTGCTCACTAATATTTTTATCATTAATTTCATTGACTCTAATGGGATGTTTCTTATGCAGTCGATTCAGAGTATAGAAAGTATGTAATAAAAAGGTTATGATATGGTCAAGGTGTGCCTCTAAGTCATATTGGCACCGGTTTGTCATATGTCATATTGGCCCGAGGGCCAATATGACTTACCGTTGCCAATATGACTTAGAGGCACACCTTGACCATAAAATAAACTCTAATTACAAGTTTAAGAAGGGGTGGCTCCAGATGATAGTCCATGTTTTGCTGAATCTCATCTAGGTCTACACAGTTTGCTCAGCTCTGTCTGTCGGGATACACAAGGTAAATGTGGTATTCAACCTGGCATCCTTTGATTTCAAAATGGACATCTGCTTTATATAAGGTGGATGATTCTATTTTGTTCAAAATAGTTTAAAGTTCTATCTGTTTGCCTTAAGGGGAATGGATACACCAGCCAGATTTTTCTGCCATTTTTCAAAGGGAGACAACTTTTCAGGACCTTCCTGTTCGCTTTTCTATAAACACTGTCCTATGGAAAAAGGGTCTACTCTTGAAGGAAAGAATTTGCTCCTCAGGAGCAAATTCTTTCCTTTAAGAGTTGACCCCTATTGAAGGGTCTACTCTTGAAGGAAAGAGTTTGCTCCTCAGGAGCAAATTCTTTCCTTTAAGAGTAGACCCTTATTGGCATGGGAGACAAAAATACTTTTGCAGGAGTTGCCTCCCCTTAAGGTGTATCCATTCCCATTAAAGCTGAGCAAGTTTTATCGCCCTTGCTTGTCTGTTCTCTTGTGACACTTTCGTACCAGTTTTTCGCCCGGGTATATCAGTATAGTCACCATAAATTTCATATTAGGAAAAAATTACTTCTATAAAGATTAGTCCCCTGATGGAGAAGCAGTCTACATTGTCTTAACAGTGTGCCATTCTATCAGCAGCTTCTTCACAAACAACTGGATAGTTAAATGGCTTGAACATTTTTTTAACAGCAGTCCCAGTATTTATTATATTTATGGTGACATAGTTTTAGGGAAAGTCACAAGAGTGCAGTATGGCTCCTAGTTCCCTTTAAATGGTTTCAGGGACAGAACTTTAATTGCTATTTGCAAGCTATTAAACTCCGGTGCAGTCTCTCCCATGACACCTAATATGGAGCTGTACAAGCACTTAACCCAAGACCACCATTTAGTCAGCTGAGGGTTTTAAAAGATTTATGCATGATCAGCTCAGCTGAACTTGACATTTACACTAGAACTTAAAATACCAAGAAGTAAGACTTTTAACTGCTCATATCAGCAGAGAAAAGGTCCTTTTTAATGAGTCTTATACTGTAAATTATGCATATTTTGGCCACAAAGAATCTTAGTAGTAAACAGTTTAGACCAGACTGCAAGTGAAGAATGTATGTAATAATAACAGAAGGAGTTCAGCTTTAATATATCAAAAATATATATGCAAAAGTTGATGCCCAGGGATTCTTGAATTATACTGTAAGTGTACGAAATTTTGAGACCTGTAACCAGGCATGGCATTTTATTCTAAAATTTTAATGCTGTTCAATGGTGTTTAAAAATGACTATAAAATGACAAACAGTGTGTATCATAATCTGGGTTAACAGTTTTTGTCCGAGTAAGTAAGATTACTATTTGACGCTGAATGTCACAAGTACAAAACTGGCGTTTATGAAAAATGGATAATGAAAGTCATAATTTTGTCATGTTCTTGTGTCATTCTGATGCCATCAATTTTCTCGATCTGATGTACTTAATTAATGCAAATTTGATCAACAAAAGTACTAATGTTAGCTAGATCTGCTTTTGAAACAGAAGTACATGTAACTGTCTCAGATGCTGCCGTAATGATCCTAAGTATTGGGAAAGATAGGCCTAAGCAAACAGTGCAGACCCAGATCAGACTGCTCCTGAAGGAGCAGTCTGATCAGGGTCTACACTGTTTGCCATTCCATCTCCATTTTGGAGTCCTTGCTGGATCCTGAAACAAATCTGTTAAAATTTTAGGAGAATTACAGCAAGTCCTCAAGGTGTCCGAATTTTTAAGATTTTTACAGTATCTCAATATTTTCATGTCTCAAGATAAGACCTGAGGAGGATAATTAAGGGATAATTTTCCTGATTTTGTGTTAGAAACATGTGTTGTGGGTATTTTTTAAAATCGCCTCAGTGAGGCGATTCTAAAATGTACTCGCAACAAACGTTTTAATGAAGAAATAAGAAAAATTATCCTCAAAGCTTTCTTATTACACTTCTTATCTCGAGTTTTGATTTTTCTAGATTATGGATCTCGGATTCTGAGATAGCTTATCTCATTGTTTTATCTCAAACTCTTCTTTATTAATATAGAATACTGAAACCAGTTTATTATTTTTGTTTATTTTTCCTGCGGCTATTTTCGCTATTTTGAACTGTTTCACTGCAATGAATTTTCGCAAATGGCTTTGTCACCACAGTTACTGTTAAGCAGAGTTTTTAATGGCCACTTATTTTCCTAATATTTTGTCCTCCTGAAAATCATGATAATATCTCTCACAAATTTGAACTGTTTTCAATATCCTCAGTTTAAAATTATAAATGAAACTAACTTTTTGATTTCATATCCAGTGATGGAAATGCGGGCCTCAGTGGCTCAGTCGGATGCGCGTCTGACTTGTGATCAGGAGGACGCGGGTTCGACTCCCGCCGGGTTCGGCAACATTCTTTGTGGAGATTGATCATGAAATCTTTTCTACGGTCATTCTCTCCCTTCCGCTGATTCAAGAAGGGCAGTTGTCAGTTTCTGGCGAAAGAATGGGCACTGTACTGGTTAACCGCTTACGTATAAGCCTGCCCAGGAAAGTGTTGATAGTTAAACTGACCGGCTCAAAAATGACCTAAATAGTGTTGACTGGGCCGTAAAACTCAAAAACAAACAAACAAACAAGTGATGGAAATAGAGTCAGTCTTTTGTTTGCTGATACTTTCGTCCCAAAAATCATTATAATTTCTCATTCACATAATTGGACTTGTAAATGGAGTCCTCAGTTTAAAATTATAAATGAAACAAACTTTTTGATTTCATACAATGATGAAAAATAGAGATGTCAGCTATTTTTTGCTGAAATTTTTGTCCTCCTGATAATCAAGATAATTTCTCGCTCGCAAATTGAACTGGTTTACGGTATCCTCTTTAAAATTATGAATGAAATGAACTTTGTGATATACCGTAATGATCCTAAGTAATGGGACAGACAGGCCTAAGCAAACAGTGTAGACCCAGATCAGACTGCTCCTGAAGGAGCAGTCTGATCAGGGTCTACACTGTTTGCCATTCCGTCTCCACTTTTTGGACTCTTGCTGGATTGCAAAACAAACCCGTTAAAATTTTAGGAGAATTACAGCAAGTCCTCAAGATGTCCAGATGTTTAGGATTTTTACGGTAATTAAGTGATGGGAATTGAGGTGTCAGTTATTCTTCTTTATCATATTTTGTTGAGCATTGTTGTATTCATCCAATCTGATTTTATTAACCCTTAAAGTGCCAGTCATGACATTTGCTAATGTCATTTTCAATACGTTTTCTTATTTTTCAGAGAAAATAAGGCTTCACATAATATGTAAATTGTCTGTTGGGCTGCAGATGATCACATGTAATGTGAGTGAATGAGTGTGTTTGAGTTTTACGTTCCAACAACAGCTAAGATCATACGGAGATGGTACCTCAGTTTTAAGACTCATCTGAAAGTCTGGAGAAGCATGGGATCGAACCCATGACCCCTGGTTTATGAGTGGAGTAGCTTATCCACTACAAGGAGGCTTCTCACATGTAATGTGAAATCTTATTTTCTCTGAAAAGATAAAAAAATAAATAAAATTGCTTTTTGCACTAAAAAATTCAGTGGTGCTTTAAGAGTTAAAGTAAATTGTAAATAAATACTCATCTGTTATAATCTTTGTAGTCAGGTCTGTCTTCAGGGTGAAATTTGTCTTTCTGGTAGGCTTTTAAACATTAAGCATTTATCATATGACGTTGCATCTGAGAGTGTAATAACGCCATGTAATAAATTCCCTAATCCACTTGGGGATTAAATATGCAAATTGGTTAGATACGCCCCATAACTTTACATGCACCACGTCCTTAACGATCTCGCATTTACTAATGGCGGAATATTGACATTTTTGTACAAAAATCCTGAATTAAATACATTTTAAATGTCATACACCTGTGGACACAAAACCGTTCAAACTCCTATGAAATAACTTTCAATGAATCTCTTTGCATCAAGTTAGTTTGACAAGCACATGTCATTCATCAAAGAATTCTAAAACAACCCGTAGTTCAAGCAGTTGATTGGTCTCATTTTGGCCAACACTTTCTGATTGACATTTGTGATTATTTTGATTGGACAGTGCAGGAGTCAGCAATGAAATGTACACCACTTTGTGTTTTTAGTTTATTTCTGTCTGGCAGTTGACTGATAGGATGTTAGGATATATTGAATGATGTTTCAAGTCAAAATGAAATGAAGCTCATCAAAGTTTGAACGCTTTTGTGTCCACGGGTGTATGATAAATAGAATCTTACATTCGTGCTCATGTATTATTCAATTTATTAAACGAGTTGAGGAAAAGGGATAAAATGCTGGGCAAAGCCTTACATTTTATCCCTTTTCCTCAACTGGTTGAATACATTCAATACTACATGAACAATCATGTAAGATCCTCTATGAACACAATATCTCATACTTGACCTTCATAGTTTACACAGATATCAAACAAAAGAACATACCATACAAAAGTACAAGAAACACTGTTGGACACTGCCAGGCTCAGTGCCACTGTCTATAAATGTATTCTTTAAAGCTCAAATCTCCCATGTCCTAATGTGGATCCAGTTGACTCTTTAATTGAAATTTTAATTGGTGCTTGGAATGACACTTGATATAAGTGCATTTTTGTTTTACCAACACGAACTCCATCCCTTTACCCATGGCCTTGACCAATCGCCTTGTATGGTTTGAAGAAATGGCAAGAGCAAGTAAGAAACTATACTGTCAAGCAATAGGATTAGTTTTTACACCTTTTAACTATGGCAAAGTATGGCATTCTGAAGGAATTTTCATAGAATGTAGAGCTGTTTGGGAAGAGTTAATCCTTTGAAGACAGATTCCTGGCTATTATCTGTAAATTTTGTACATTGAGACATCTAAAGTTATGAAGCATAGTGTGATGTTACTCTTTGCAGCAAACTGTGCCTTTGTAGTGATTTAGGAATGTTTTAGGGGAATGGTTTTGCCTTCAAGAACAGCAACTCACTGAGCATGCATTTGCCAACAGGAAGCACTTTTAACCCACAAAATGCCAATTACGACAATTGTCATCTGCTTTGCCGTCTGCTGTTACCTTAAAAGTAATTGTTTGCTAACAGTGTGGACCCAGATCAGACTTCTCCTGTAGGAGCAGTCTGATCTGGGCCCACACTGTTTGCCTGTAAGCAAAAATATTTTTAAAAAGTTTGCAAAAAAATTCAGCAGACAACATTTTCAGATGTGTTTTTTCTAAGCGACTAAAGGGTTAATTCATTTTGCACTGAATGGAATCCTCCCTCGTATTCAGCAAGAGTGCTTTTCAAAATTTAGAAGCATTGGGTTCAGTTATTTTTAGAAATTTCTGCAAATAGTGAAGTTCCTGATCAGATGTGACATTCTATGGCATCTGATCTGGGCCTGCACTGTGTGCCAGTGACCCATTTTGGAAGTTTCCATATAAAATTCCTCCAGTTAAGATGTTTCTCCTGGGGAGCAAAAACTTCATTCTTGGAGTATGAAACATCTTCAAAAGGAAGTGCCCCCGCCTGTCATGGCTTGGAGAAATAGATTGGGCTGCATGGTGCTTCTGCGGCGACCTGAAACCAGCTGAACTTAAGTACTGGTAATCCACTTAGAAGGTCAAAGCCTGCCCAGGAAAAGTAGTGCGAGTCAGGCCATCTCTTTAACCCTAGCGGTTTCTTTAGGCAGTAGGGCTTGAGATGTTATTTCATCTCAGTGTCGATTAAAAGTCCCAGAAAATCGGAAAGCAACGTCTCCAAAATGACCAAAAAAGGGACAATGGGGATCTAAAACTTCAACACAAACAAACTTCAAAAGGGAAGAATTCTTTGTTCTTTTTAGACCCTTTATTTAATTAGAAATTGGTGTTCAAGCATGAAGCAAACATGTATTCACAAAATCCTTTTCACTTGTAAAAAATGAACCTTTTATTAGGGAAATCTATTTGTATAATACATTACCCAACCCCTTAAGAAAAAAAAAAAACACTGTAGATATTATAAAATAGAACTGTAACCAGTTACTGTACAGTAGCATCTTATGAATTCGGACTCCAACAATTCATAATGGTATCATGTTTTCCCTGAACATTCAGAAATTTTTTGATAAGCCTTTTAAAAAGTGTAAAAAGTGGCAGAAATGTGAAGACCCAGATCAGGCTGCTCCTTCAGGAGCAGTCTGATCTGGGTCTACACTGTTTGCTGACGCTTATTTTATGACTTTTGATTATCTGGATTTTTAGTGTAAATACAGATTTCAGTGGTTTTGAGGACTTGATCATGCCATATTATACATACAGTATATTTCAATCCTCAGTAAACTTGATAATTCAAACAAGAATAATGAGTCTCTACCTGGAATTATTGAGGTTTTATTCCATTTGTCATGCATGATGGACTATTGTCAGAGGTACAGGAGGTAATGCAAACTGTGTAGACACTGATCACACTCCTCTTTCAACCATACCTGCCAACTTTCACGATTTTTCCATGCATTTTGACCTCACGATCGTGTTGCCAAAATAAGGCAAAAATCACGATTTTTCCACCTCCTCACACTTGGTATTTTTATCAGCCATATTGTTTGTGGATAGTCATTTGGAATATCTTTGATTTCTTCACTATCAGTTTTGGAGCTGGAAAAACCCTGAATATATTTTTAGCTGTATTGACTATTTTTAACCCAATGATAGATTACCCAGTACCCACAAACAAATGCAAGTTTCCAACAGTTTTCTATCTGTATGAGCATGAACTGGGATGCCCTTTGCTGATCTTTTCATGTAAGTATGTTTGAACAATTATTTAATCTCTCCCAGATATAATGAAAGTAAATATTTACCTATGAATGAGCAATGCCACGTATTTTTTTTGACTATGAAAATTGTAGTTAGGGCCCCGCACTGATTAGGGCCCCGCACTGAAAGTGTGGGTGCCCTATAGTAATCACTCTGTCCGTCCGTCTGTCTGTCTGTCCGCACCAACGAAACGACATTTAGGGGGCAAAAAATTTGGACATTTTGACACTTAAGTATATATTCGTAGGTCCAAATGGGGTTTATTCCGTTATTTGGGTACTTAAGTGGCAAAAATTCGCTCTTAGGTGGCTTGCTGCTTAAGAGAATTTGCCGCTTAAGTAGTCAATATGCCGACGTCTAGCCACTTAAGTATCCGTTCGTGAGAACGTCCGTCCGTCTGTCCGTCTGTCCGTCCACAAATTTTTTTATCCTCCATAACTTTTTATTATTCCTGGATGGATTTAAATATTACTTGGCATCATTCTGTCCGTCCGTCTGTCTGTCTGTCCGTCTGTCCGTCCACAAATTTTTTTATCCTCCATAACTTTCTTATTCCTGGATGGATTTAAATATTACTTGGCAGAAATGTTAACCATAATGTGATGGAGTGTTGCGCGCAAGACTCAGGTCCGTACCTCAAAGGTCAAGGTCATACTTAGAGGTTAAAGGTCAAAAAAGGGTCTTTCCTGTGTCCAATTAATAACCTTGTTATTATTCCTGGATGGATTTAAATATTACTTGGCAGAAATGTTAACCATAATGTGACGAAGTGTCACACGCATCATTCTGTCCGTCTGTCTGTCTGTCTGTCTGTCCGTCTGTCCGTCCACAAATTTTTTTATCCTCCATAACTTTCTTATTCCTGGATGGATTTAAATATTACTTGGCAGAAATGTTAACCATAATGTGATGGAGTGTTGCGCGCAAGACTCAGGTCCGTACCTCAAAGGTCAAGGTCATACTTAGAGGTTAAAGGTCAAAAAAGGGTCTTTCCTGTGTCCAATTAATAACCTTGTTATTATTCCTGGATGGATTTAAATATTACTTGGCAGAAATGTTAACCATAATGTGGCGAAGTGTCACACGCAAGACCCACAGCCGTACCTCAAAGGTCAAGGTCATACATAGAGATAAAAGGTCAAAAAAGCGTCTTTTTTATTGTGTCCAATCTATAACTTTCTTATACCTGGATGGATTTAAATATTACTTAGCAGAAATATTAACCATAATGTGACAGTGTGTCACGCGCAAGACCCAGGTCCGTACCTCAAAGGTCAAGGTCATACTTAGAGGTGAAAGGAAAAAAAAACCGTCTTTTTTTAACATCAACATTTTCCTACTCCTCTGATAGCGCTGCCGGGGCCCTAGTCAGTTTCACTGACAGCTCTAGTTTTTATCTCTCAAACTAAGAATTGTATTGTTATTTGGTAATGAGTGTTCTACCTTCAGAAACAATTGTTTTGCAAAATAAAGGCTGTTATAGTCAGACATTAAGCACTCCTTGCAATTGCATGAAAACTGCTTCTGAGTAAAAGAACCTAATTTCAGACAGATCATATATTCAGACAATCTTTAGTTATTGCAATTACTGTTAATGGCTGGCTACCGATATCAAGAGTTAATTCCCGTAATCGCGTCTTGCCGCTAGGGGCGCCACGAATGAGTAGTTCCGGTTTTAAGCATAACGCGTAAACACATTCGATGCTTCTGATAGTAGATGCATCTCTTTAACCCACAGTGCAGACTGATCAGACTGCACGGATTCGCATGTTGTGTTACGACTACGCTGGTCGTTCAAATAAACATGCGCAATAATTGTAATTTCACTTGTAAATCTCTTTTGCAATATTCCAGCGGCTATGTGAGACTGATCAGTACGCTCGGCTTGACATGCAAAGACTCAGATCAACATGGACTACAGCAAGTGTTTTCGCTTATCTTAATTTAATGGCACTGTTTTGCTAGAGCAACGAATACTGATCATACTGCACATCTGCACCGATGTGCAGGCTGTGCTGCGTCTTCGCTGGTCGCTCAATTACCTGCATAGACATATACCAACATAGGCAACTCAAGGTTTGCTTATCTCTATAGCGACATCCATTATCCATGCCGCTTTGTAAGACTTATTCCATCATCGAAGACACTGACCAGACTTCGCGGATGCACAGGCTGAGCTGCGTCTTCGTTGGCCCTTCAGTTACGCGCAAAGACTTATATCAATACGAGTATGCACAACTGGATTTCGCTTATTTCTGTTGAATTATTTATTATCCGTGCAGCTTTGTAAGGCTCATGCGATCATAAATGACACTGATCAGACCTTTTAGATGCACAGGCTGAGCTGCGTCATCGATGATCGTTCAGTTACCTGCAAAGACTTATAATCAATATGCGCAACTGGATTTCGCTTATTTCGGTTGCTATAGTCATTATCCGTGCGGCTTTGTAAGGCTCATACGATCATCGATGACACTGATCAGACTGTTTGGACGCACAAGCTGAGCTGCGTCTTCGATGGTCTTTCAATTACCTGCATATACTTTTATCAACATAGGCAAATAGAGACTTGCTTATCCATTATCCATTCGGCTTTGTAAGACTTATGCTATCATCGAAGACACTGCCCAGACCTCGCGGATGCACAGGCTGAGCTGTGTCTTCGTTGGTCATTGAGTTATTACAATATTCGCAACTGGAATTATTTTACTTCTGTTGCTTTAGTCATTATCCGTGCGGCTTTGTAAGGCTCATACGATCATCAATGACACTGATCAGACCATTTGGATGCACAGGCTGAGCTACGTCTTTGTTGGTCCTTCATTTACCTGCAAATAATTATATCAATATGCGCAACTGGAATTCGTTTATGTCTGTTGCATTATTTATTATCCGTGTGGCTTTATAAAACAATTTAGTCACAAATGACACTGATCAGACCTTTTGGATGCAATGCACAGGCTGAGCTGCGTCTTCCATGTTCGTTCACTTACCTGCAAAAACTTATATCAATATGCACAACTGGATTTCGCTTATTTCTGTTGCGATATCCATTAACAGGCTCTTGCGATCATCGATGACACTGATCAGACTGTTTCGATTCACAGGCTGAGCTGCATCTTTGATGGTCGTCCAGTTACCTGCATAGACTTATGTGCAACTGGATTTCGCTTATTTCAGTTGCGATATTCATTATCCGTGGTGCTTTTAAGGCTTATGCGATCATCAGTGACACTGATCAGACTGTTTGGATTCACAGGCCGAGCTGCGTTTTTGTTGGTCGCACACAACCGTACCGTTAAGAGTCAGATCATCATGCAGAACCTATGTTTGCTTATATCTGTTTGTCCTGCGGCTACGCAAGACTCATCATAGTACAGTCACCGACATATTAGACGAGACAGATCAGGCTGCACAGATACGCAGGCCACTGTAAAGTCTCACTTCGACTATGTTTGGTTACCCAAACAACACGAAACCGGAACTACCCAATAATAGCGCCACCTAACGGACAAGGGAAGCAATCGGGTAGATAACTCCGTATTGCGGTAGTCCCCCATTATTGAAGCTTAAGTATTATACCAGTGATTTATTTGATATTACATAAAATGTAAACATGCAATTTTTCTGATTGTACTAGTGGACTGGAATGTGTCTACTAGTTTGAAAAAAAATCCCCCCCCCCCCCCCACCCCCCCCCCATGGAAATTTTGGGGAAAATATTCACCGTGCTATATTCCATCAAAAAATGTCGTGACACGCAGGATCTCCCCCATGAAAAATTTGATAAGTTGGCAGGTATGCTTTCAACAAAGTACTCTGGGTCTTTCTTGATAGGAAAAATTAGTACATGTACATCTTTTCCAGCAAACCTGAGAGTCTCAGACACGGTGGAATCAGAAACCTCAGTCCATATGGTTAATCTGTCAGGTTTGCAATAAAGCACTTGCCTCCTGTCGGACCTTCTTGAGGCACAATTCTCATAAAATTCTGTGAACATAGCTTTTTGAAGCTATTTTTGAATGGGCCAGATGCTGTATTCATACAATAAAATCCATTTTCAAATCATGGAATTCATGTGCTGTTTGAATATGGGTTTGGAACTTCTGATATTACAAGATGGGCCTTGCTTTGTTTATGTTACATTGAGCAATGTAATCTTGTCGCCCACATTGTAGCTTTTAAAATTTTATGATATGTCGGAATGTCATTGCGGAACTGTTTTACGATCGCATTTAATGATTTTATAAGAAGCTTTGGGACGTCTTTGTCATAATTTGCTGTTGGAATCATAAGTTATGCAAGAATGAAGATCATCTATGTTTATTTCATTGCAATAACTTTTGCAGGGTCCCTCGAAAGATATTTGAACACTCGGCCTAGCGGGCTTGTGTTCAAACAGCTTCCTCGGGACCTGGCAAATGTTAATGTGTGAAAAAACATGGGTGATCCCTATACTTATCATTCATGTTATCTGTCTCATTATTATGTATATATATTCCAGTAGAGAATGAGAGAGTCAAATATATATTTTTGGTAGAATGAATTAAGAATTCCAGTGAAATCATAGACATGTATTGAGAGTGTGTTACTGTATATCAGTCTTGCTGATTTGCAGTTAATATGGCTACTACCGTATATTCCGTGTGTATTCGGACAGACAGGCCTGAGCAAACAGTGTAGACCCAGATGAGATGCCGCATAATACGGCGTCTTATCAGAGTCTTCACTGTTTGAAACACTGTTTGAAACTCCTCCTACTTTTCTTAGACACAACATCGGGCAGTAAATTGTACTTGATCAAATTTTAGAACAAGCATGGTAAGGAGTTGAGGTGTTTGAATATTTAGGGTAATTACGGTATATTTCCTCTTGAATTTTGCTTACATACTAATTAGTTGGTCTGAACCCATGATGCATAAATACGGAATATTACAAGAATGTTACAGTATTTACCCTAAGTAATTGGACACCTCCACTCCTTACCATACTTGCTCTAAAAAATTACTTTCTGATGTGTGTCAAAAAATAGCTGGCAAATATTGTAGAGCCTGATGAGATGCCATGTTCTGATGCATCTCATCAGGCTCTACACTGCTTGCTCAAGCATGTTTGTCCAAACACATATGGTAAATATGGTAAGTACATAATGTATCTTCTTAACAAATAGAATAATTCATATATTTTAGAAACCTTGGCAAGAAAAAGATAGAAGTTTTTGAAGGAGATTAATAGCTAAATTAAAAGAGCATGAATTAAGATCCGATTGATACCATTTTGGATAGGAGCTAGTTTTTAGGGTAACCAGGCACCATATCCGGCACATTGCAGCTACCCCATTAATACCATCTGACACAAAAGTTGCATTTTATATACATTGTTTCTTAGCATGCCTTCTTCCCATTGGTAAGCATTGTTTTTATAGGCATAATCCTGTATATTTATGCACCATGACCAAATCTTATTGCAAATTTGTAATATGATTTTTTTTATTTAATGTTACAATCCATCACATTGCTTCAGTTAAGGGAGAGTAAAAAGGATAATCAAAGATGATTTTCTTTTTTGTGACATCGCTGGTGACCAGGTTGCACTTCTTTACTAACATCCGTGATGAATAGTTAAATGTAACTGATTGCACCTGGGTTACTGAGAATGATGCTGTGGGTACTAGTTAGAATTGCCTCATCAAGGTGGTTCTAACAAGTACTCCCAACATATGGTTTCATGTAGAAATAAGAAAATTTACCCCAAAAATACCATATGAAGCCCGAGCAAACAGCTATACCCAGGTGGTCAGCATTGTTTTCCACTTATTCAGCTATTTTAAGACACAAAATTGGGTAGTAAATTGTAGTTATTCATATTTTAGAAGTACATTTTGTTCAAGATTTGTGTTGTCCGAATACTTAGGGTTAATGCGATACCACATTACTCAACCTTACCAGGAGCTATGGCAGTCAACAACAAGGATGCTATTCAGATGAAGAACTAGTCATATTTATTAACTTGGTAAAAATAAATGTTTAAAAGGATTATAGACACCTGACAGATTTTTATGCTATTTTTCAAAGGGAGACAACTTTTGGGACTTCCTGTTTCATTTTCTACAAACTCTGTCTCACAAAAAGGGGCCTACTCTTAAAGGAAAGAATTTGCTCCTTAGGAGCAAGTTCTTTCCTTTAAGAGTTGGCTCCTATTGACATGGGAGACAAAAAACAACTTTTGCAGGAGTTTCCTCCCATTCCCCTGACTCCACAAAGACTCAGATCAGCCTGTGTTAGCAGTTTGCAAGATAACAGCTTTCTTCTGTCAACATGAAGAAGCTTTATAACATATTAAGACTGACCAGACTGCAGTGATGCACAGGCTGACCTGAATCTTTCCTGTGTGCATTTGTTTGAAGACAGCATTTCACATGTTGTGATTCAAGGTATTTTGATAAGATTATCACAAAAAAAAAACCTGGCTACTGTCGGACTAATGCACTCTAGGCAGGTTGTAAGGGTCCTTTACAGCTATGATGTTTGAAGATCCACAGCCTGTTGAGAACTATAAAACAGGTTTAATTTCAGCACCATTCAGAAGGGTAGGTAAACAGTATTACATTAATGTGTTCAGTTTTCCTGAATCTTGTATGATATTATCACCACTTCTGTCAGATTGGCTAGCGTGTTTTATAGCATTACATCTATTTAAAACTGATTTTTACAGCGACAGTGAATCTTCAATGGCTAGCACACTTCTAGGACCATGAAAATTTGTTAGGGACTAATTTAGAGTCGCTGCAGATTTTTCGTAAAGCTGTGCCAGAGGGTATGGGGCTTCTATGAAATAAAGGAATGTTGTGTGTACTCATTAGAATTGCCTCATTGAGGCAATTCTAATGAGTACACACAACATACCTATCTTACTAAATTATCCCTTTCTTATCTGGACCTATTAGAAGAATTTCATGAGATTGACTCAGCTGTTTGTGTTTGAGCCATTGAAGTTTCACTGTAAGTAACGGTTGTCATTTGAGTTCTGCATCTGTTGAGACAGGCGAGGGTAGAAACAAAAATAGAAATTGTATAACCAGACCTGGTTAGTGTTTTTGTGTGAAAATAGGAAAATCAAAGCTGTTGAAACAGCTAGAACACATCAGGTCTACCCATCTTTTGTAACTTACTAACCTAACAATGCTGCTAAGGGCAGATAATCAGTTCATGTAACATGTTCTTTGTATAACTTATAAGGAATGTGCTGTATAATTATCATGATATTGATGACGATGTTTATTATGATTGCCGTTAGTTGTTAAACTAAAAAAAAAAATTAATAAAATATAAAAACTGAAATAAAAATGTAAATCTGTATGTTTGAGTCTTCTTTTGTTTCCTGACATCTGAACTTTCTTCAATGATTTATTACTTTAATGATCCTAAGTATTGGGACAGATAGGCCTAAGCAAACAGTGCAGACCCAGATCAGACTGCTCCTGAAGGAGCAGTCTGATCAGGGTCTACACTGTTAGTCATTCCGTTTGCACCTTTTGGACTCTTGGATCCTGAGACAAATTTGTCAAAGAGAAATACAGCGAGTCTTTAAGGTGTCTGAATTTTTAGGATTTTTCCAGTACAGTATTTTAGCATGTCAGTTTTTTGTATACCCCAGTCAGTCTCTGATATGGGCCCGAAGAATGATTTCTGCTCAAAATATAGATTGTGGGTACATGTTAGAACCGCCTCATCAAGGCGGTTCTAACTAGTACCCACAATCTATATTTTTTAGCAGAAATAAGAAAAATAAGGTTTACCCCTGTAAACCCCAGTATTACCATATAAAAGTGGGGTTCAAGAGGATCAAAATTATACGAGGGTAGGCTGAAAAGTTCTGAGCCTGACCAAGAAGCAGGCATCGAACAGCCATGAAATTTTGTATTAAAAATCCAAACCTTTATTACTTGATTTGACTCAAATGAGTTCAAGTTTACCTGTAGAGGCCTCCGTGGTGTAGTGGCTATGCTACTCGCCTTGTAAACCAGGGGTCGCAGGATCGATCCCGGGCTTTTCCAGACTTTCGGACGAGTCTTTAAACCGATATCCTGTCTCCGTATGACCTCAGCTGTTGGTGGGACGTAAAACTCAAACACTTACTCTTCAAGTTTACCTGCAATAATGTAGAAATTCTAGACTTTGAAAATTGATACTAGCAAGTTTTTGAGAAAATGGACAAAATCTGGCATCGTGGTGTCATCAAGTACCTCCATAAAAAGGGGTTAGCTCCTAAGGACATTCATGCCGATTCGGTTGCTACATTAGGGGATGATGCTCCTTCGTATGCAACCGTGAAAAGCAGCAAATTTTAAGATGGGCAAGGACAGCCTTGAAGATGATGACCGGTGTGGACGACCCACAACGGCAACAACTGAGAAAACCATCAGCCAAGTGCACAGGGCCATGATGGATGACAGGCGTTTAACTGTGAATCAGTTAGCTAACACTGTTGGCATCTCCCGTGAACAAGGAGAGAACATTCTACACAGTGAATTATGAATGTCGAAGGTTTCCGCCAGACGGGTGCCACGGCTTTTGACGCCTGACCAAAAGTTGACCACACTGAACCTGTCACAAGCCAACTTGGCTATTTTTTAAGCAGACCAAGATGGTTTTCTTGACAGGGTGAATGTTGGATTCATCACTGAGCCAGAGACCAAAAGACAATCCATGCAATGGAAGCCCCCTGGCTCACCACCTCCAAAGAAGGCAAAGGTCGTCTCCTCTGCAGGGAAGGTGATGGCACCAGTGTTCTGGGATGCCAAGGGTATTAGATTCATAGATTACCTTCAAAAGGGCAGAACAATTAATGGGGAATATTATGCAGATCTGCTAAAACAATTACGAAAAGCAATTAAGGCTAAACGACCCGGAAAATTGACAAAAGGGGTCTTGTTCCATTAATAGGACAATGCGCCTGCTTATAAATCGGTTGTCGAAATGGCTGCTGCGCATGACTGTGGCTTCACACTTGTCGATCACCCTCCGTTTTCACCTGATCTAGCTCCATCAGATTATTTCCTGTTTCCAAACATGAAAAAGCACTTGGCTGGGCAGCATTATCGGTCAAACGAGGAGGTGATAGCTGCTGTGGAGGAGTTTTTCAGGGATCAAGATGAGACCTTCTATACCACTGGGATCCAGCATCGCTGGAGGAAGTGTGTGGACAGGAAGGGAGACTATGTTGAAAAATAAGGCACTTTCAGCATGGACAAACTATTGGATCTTGGTCAGGCTCAGAACTTTTCAGCCTACCCTTGTATAGGCGTATTTTTGTGATGCCTGTGTTGCCAATAACCCAACTCAAATGACCCTGATTTTCTTTTTTCCTGACCTGCAGTTTTTATGGCCATCCAGAAAAAAATATAACATCACGAAAGCATGCCAAAATAATTTTGACCCTCTTAAACCCCACTTTTATATAGTAAAACATGTATATCAGTTTTCTTCTTTCTGCTACAAAAACAGATTATTGGTATTCGTCATGAGTATCCACAATCTACGTTTGGTAAAATTTTTATCCACAATCTACGTTTGGTAAAATTTTCAATATATTTGAAAATGTCTGTTTTCATAATGAGATTTTCTTATACCTACCAACCTTAATATATTCTAGAACTTAAGAAACTGTGAAAACAGCAAGACTAATATTTATACTTAAAATCCTGTTCTTTCGCTTCCAGGGATGCTTTAAATCCCATTTTTGGATGTTTTCTGGTATTATGCTTCGAATTTTAGCCCTTTTAACCCTTATCTTGCTGTTCACGACAACCCCTATCTTTGCAAACAATGTAGAAGCCATCTGATCAGCATCTACACTGTTTGACATTCAGTTTATGAATTTGTAGGAATAAATTACATCATGTAATCTGGTTGGTTCAAAGTCAGAAATGGGTGTGGCTAATCTGAATATTCAGCAAGAGAAGGGTTAAAGAGTTTTGCTATTTTTCATCAAAATAAAAAGTTTGCAAAAAGAAACAGTTTTTGCGACCTACTGACCCTTACTTTTTTTAGCACAGTTAGCTAGAAGAAACACAGCTAGCTCTTTTTTTGCAGGCTTGATGAAATGGTTTAACCCTTATCTTGCTGTTCACGACAACCCCTATCTTTGAAAACAGTGTAGATCCAGATCAGATGGCTTCTGAAGAAGCCATCTGATCAGGATCTACACTGTTTGACATTCAGTTTATGAATTTTCAGCAATAAATTACATCAAGTAAGTTGATTGGTTGATAGACAGAAATGGGTGTGGCTTAAATGAATATTCAGCAAGAGAAGGGTTAACACTCAAGGCATGCCAGGAGCTGTAAGCAATCTTGTGAAGTACAGTACTGCTCATGCAACTGAGTTTCTCATTCTCTTGCCAGATCCTATGTTCTTTATTTCCAAAGAAAGTCCTTGATTCAGCTTGATTCAGTTTATGTTAGTGCATTTAACCCTGATCTCTGGTGGGGGCAGTTCAGGGCATCTTCTGAGATATTCTGATTTCTCCATGCTGGTGTACATCACATGAACAAGTCTGTGAACACCATTAAACCCAATTCTACATAGAGAAAACTGGGGTATATGGGGGTATGCATTAAGTTTCTTATTTCTACTCCAACACATATGTTGTGGGTACTCATGAGAGCGGTTCTACAAGCACCTACAATCTATGTTTGCAGGATAAATAAAAAAACAAGTGAGCATTTGATGGCACCCCATCACAAATCCCCATGCTTCTGGCAGAGTCAAATATAATGCTCTCCTCCATGCCCCCATCATGTAAGGAAGCCATGTACCAAATTTGGTTGTATTCCGCACTATATTTCATGGGTGTGTTATTGTAATGAAGATGGACAAGAAAAATAAACAAGAGGGCCCAGAGGGCCCTGATTCGCTCACCTGTGTGTCTCTATCTCGAGTACATTCTATTTTTAGCTATGGTGGCCATCTTGTTCATCGGCAGAGTGATTTAGCTTATTTGGTAGGGAGTAACCTAGGCAACATTCCTGTGAAGTTTGAATCAAATTGGCCTTAGGGTTTAGGAAGGGTTCACGTTTGAATCAGATTTACAATATTTTTCTATTTTTAACTCCGGTGGCCATTTTTTTTTTCATCAGAGCGGGATTGTTTTAGCCTTTTTGGTAGAGGGTCATCTAAGCAGCATTACTTCGAAGTTGAATGAAATTGGCCCAAGAGTACAGAAGGAATTGTCGTTTGAAAATCTTTTTTTATTTTAGCTCTGGCAGCCATATTGTTCATTGGAGTGGAATGAGTTTTAACTATTTTGGTAGGGAGTCACCTAGGCAACATTCCTGTGAAGTTTTAAATCCAATTGGCCCAAAGGTTTAGAAGGAGTTCGCATTTGAAGCAAATTTACAATGTTTTTTCTATTTTTAGCTCTTGTGACCATTTGTTAATCGTTATGCTATTTTCCTAGAGGGTCATCTACACAACATTTCAATGAAGTTTAGAAGCCTTCATGGTGAAGTGGTCATGCTACTTGCCTTGTAAACCAGGGGTAGCAGGATCGATCCCAGGCTTCTCCAGACTTTCAGATTGGTCTTCAAACAGAGGTCCCATCACTGTATGACCTTAGCTGTTGGTGAGACTTGAACTCAAACACTCACTCCTATGAAGGAGCCTATATGCCAAATATGAAGGCTGTATCTTAAATGCTCCAAAAGTTATGACAAAGTAGGTCAAAGGTCAAGGTCATGGCTCAAAAGTTTTGAATGGTTGGGAAAACTTTGCCACAAGGAACATACATGCCAAATATGAAGGCTCTATCTCATATAGTTCAAAAGTTATGATAAAGTAGGTCACAGGTAAAGTCACAGGTCAAATCTTTATATGAGACTTTATGAGTTGGAAGCCCTTGTCACAAGGAACCAACATGCAAAATATGAAGGCTCTATCTCAAACAGTTCAAAAGTTATGACAAAATAACCTACTGATCTACTTTTTGATTTGACATGACCCATATTCGAACTTAACTGAGATATTGTCCAGATGATCATTCTGAGCAAGTTTTATGATGATTTGACTAAAACTGTGGCCTCTTAGAGCGTTCAAAACATTTTTCTGTGATTTGACCTGCTGACCTACTTTTGGACCCCACATGACCCATATTCAAACTTGGCCCAGATTTTGTCAAGATGATCATTCTGAGCAAGTTTGATGATGATCGGACCAAAACTGGGGTCTCTAGTGTGTCCACAAGGTTTTTCAACAATCTGACCTACTTACTGGCCAGATATGACCCATACTCGAAATTAACTGAGATATTGTCAAATTATCATTTTTAGCAAGTTTGATGATGATCAGACCAAAACTGTGGCCTCTAGTGTGTTCAGAAGGTTTTTCTATGATTTTATCTACTGACCTACTTTTTGGACCGACATGACCCATATTCGAACTTGACTCAGATATTGTCAAGATGATCATTCTGGGCATGTTTGATGATGATCGGACCTAATCTGTGGCCTCTAGTGTGTTCACAAGGTTTTTCTGTGATTTGACCTACTGACCTACATTTTGACCTGAAATGACCCATATTCGAACTTGACCGAGATATTGTCAAGACTATCATTCCGAGCAAGTTTAATGATGATTGGACTAAAAATGTGGCCTCTAGTGTGTTCACAAGGTTTTTCTCTGATTTGACCTACTGACCTACTTTTTGACCCGCCATGACCCATATTCGAACGTGACCAAGATATTATCAAGATGATCATTCTGAGCAAGTTTGATGATGATCGGACCAGAACTGTGGCCTCTAGTGTGTTCACAAGGTTTTTCTCTGATTTGAACTACTGACCTACTTTTTGAATCGACATGACCCATACTCGAACTTGACTCAGATATTGTCAAGATGATCATTCTGGGCAAGTTTGATGATGATTGGACATAAATTGTGGCCTCTAGTGTGTTCACAAGGTTTTTCTCTGATTTGACCTACTGACCTACTTTTTGACCTGCCATGACCCATATTCGAACGTGACCAAGATATTATCAAGATGATTATTCTGAGCAAGTTTGATGATGATCGGACCAGAACTGTGGCCTCTAGTGTGTTCACAAGGTTTTTCTCTGATTTGAACTACTGACCTACTTTTTGAACCGACATGACCCATATTCGAACTTGACTCAGATATTGTCAAGATGATCATTCTGGGCATGTTTGATGATGATTGGACATAAATTGTGGCCTCTAGTGTGTTCACAAGGTTTTTCTCTGATTTGACCTACTGACCTACTTTTTGACCTGACAACACCCATATTCGAACTTGACTGATATATTATCAAGATGATCATTCTGGTCTAGTTTGATGATGATCTGACCAAAACTGTGGCCGCTAGTGTCTTCACAAGGTTTTTTTTCTGATTTGACCTACTGACCTACTTTTTGACCCAACATGACCCATATTCGTGTGCAAGTTTAGTTAAAATCAAATCATAAATGAAACAGCTATCATGCAGACAAGACCAAAATAGGCAATTTTTGCCCTTTCAGGGGCCGTAACTCCGTAACACATGATGGGATATGGCTGGTTCAAGAAAAGAACCAAGATCTCATGGTGGTACAAGTTGTGTGCAAGTCTGGTGAAAATCAAATCATAAATGAAGATGCTATCGTGCGCACAAGACCGAAATAGGCAATTTTTGCCCTTTCAGGGGCCGTAACTCCGTAACACATGATGGGATATGACTGGTTCAAGAAAGGAACCCAGATTTCATGGTGGTACAAGTTGTTTGCAAGTCTGGTTAAAATCAAACCATAAATGAAGATGCTATCGTGCGGACAAGAAATTGTTTACGCACGCACGGACGGACGGATGCACGCACGGACGACGGACAAAATGTGATCACAAAAGCTCACCTTGTCACTACGTGACAGGTGAGCTAAAAATGGTGAGTGCTGCAGAAGAAGAGGAAGTCCACAACTAGACAACATTGAAAAGTATCTTTTTTTTTCTTAGAATTAAAAAAAAATAATGCTTGACACATACTATGCTCAGAGTGCATACCATGCCAGCCCATCGGGGCTTGAAGAAATAGATTGGGCTGCATGATGCTTCCACGCAGAGCTGAAACCGACTGCATAATTATGAGTACTGGTAAACTGCTTAGAGGGTCTAAACCTGCCCAGGCAAAGATGTGCAAGTCAGACCGTTCATGCTTATAAACCCTATCGGTTTCATTGAGCGGCAGGGCATGAGATGTCATTTCATCTCAGTGTCGGGTAAAAGTCCCCAAAAAATTGAAAGCAACATCTCCAAAATGACCTAGGTATATAGTGTTGACGGGGATGTTAAACCTCAAATCAAACAAACAAAACTCAAGTGCATATTGTCTACTGTCTGCTTGGCAGATAATGTCAAGCCTTATTTTCCATGAAAAAAAATAATATTTAAAAAAAATGTCATATTTGAGATCCGGGTGAGCGAACTGAGGCCTGTGTTGCGCTAATTCTCAAAGGAACATAACAACCCATTTGGATCTCTTGCAGAGATTTTAGAATTAACTCCCTTGATACTCTTCTCAATAAAACCACTGAAGGTACCCCCAAACAATTCTGACAATCCGATGGAAACCAAGGTTTTACTTGCATGAAAAAGTTAGAATTTAACAGATAACAAAGACAGAAGGACACTGATTAAGGAATTCATTCAATAAAAGTATTAAAAATTGTTTTAACAGAAGACTGATCGTGGTAACAGGGAAATTTAAGTTGGCAAATCGCCCAAGAAAAACGAGAACAAAGTGCTCTGTTGACTATTTTTAGATGAACCCTTGTGATAAAATAACGGGGTATTTTCTAAAAGTTTAATGATATTATTGACACTTGGTTATAATTTCATTTACCTGAGATACAAGAGCATCAAAAAGAATTGAACTCATTGGAAATAAGCATATTCTTCTGTTCTGGATTTGAATCTGATCACAGTTCAAACTTTTCTTGAGGGTTTTCCCCTTTGGTTTAAATTACCATTAGGTCATGACATGTCTTTGTTGTGGGCTTTGTTGAAATTGTGAGTAACTGCACATGGTGGGCTTTGTTGAAAATGCCCGTAGAGAAGTTCAAGTGATTAAAAGTATTTCATATAATTTCTCAAATGACCGAAACTTGAAAAGACCATGGCAACGCCTCCACTTGATCAGTTTGAATTTTGTCGAAATATTGGCAAAGGAAGCTATGGTGAAGTTACTTTGGCAAGACATAAGAGAGACAGAAAACAGGTAAGACATAGCTCCAGATAAGATGAGAGTAGTACATGAAGTTGGCATCATTTGCAGGGTACATTTGTATAAAAGAGCAGTGTGGTAGCTCAATGTTGCTTGTCACTTGCCTCAGATGCAAGAGGCCCGAGGTTTGATTCCCCAGCAGAAATGATAAAATTTTGGTGTCTGTACATGCTCCACTGGCATCATTTGCAAGGTTGAATGCCACAAAGAGCACCGTCCTTCCTGATTGGGAGGTTAACTTGAGGCCCTATGTGCAGGGAGTACCATCCTCTGTGCAGGTTAAAAATCCCTACCATAATTACATGATCACTGTTGGTTTTCATCCTGCAAATCTGGAATGTTTGTAATATACAGTTGTGAGTAATGGTTAAATGTGACAGATCACAGTATAACAGTTCTAGAAAGATCTATATGGAATAGTCTTTTTTTCTTTCTACTTATACTGCGATCGGTCACATTTGACCATCACTCGCAGGTGTACATTACATACACTCCAGGTTTGCAGAGTTGAAAGCCCACGCAGTAATCATGAAATTTCGGTAGGGGTCTTTAACCTGCACAGGGGACCTCCAGTTAACGTAACGATCCGAAGGACGGTGCACTTTTTACCATTCATCCCTGCAAATAATGCCAATGGAGCGTGTTCGGACACTGAAATAATAACCTGCTCCGGAGATTGGGCCGGGGGCCTTAGTCTATAGCATCAGAGGCAAGTGCACTAACCACTGAGCTTTCACGCTCCCTATGTATGTTGATAAGGTGATTCTAACAAGTACCCATACAACTGCGCAACTACCAGTTTAGCAATACAATTCATTAAAGTAAAAATATGTCAAGACATAATGACACGCTGAACAAGTATTTACGTAACAAGTGGCATGTTTGCCAAAAGTTCAAAGAAACTGTAATTCATGTTTAGCATATTGAATAACGGTATTCCGCTTCTCACAGAAAGTGGGGGGGCAGAGCTTAGCGATTATCAGAACAACTATACCACTGTATTAAATCATTCTTTAGGTTTGTGCTGCATATTTAACAATGTTATTATGTCTCCCCCGAAAATTTTTTTTTCGGAGAGACATATTGTTTTTCCCCCGGGCGTCTGTCTGTCCGTCTGTCTGTCTGTCCGTCTGTCCGTCTGTCACACATTCGTGTCCGCTCTGTAACTTGAAAACCGTTAGAGCTATCTTCACGAAACTTCGTATAAATATTAATCAGCATTAGACGACGTGCAGTGCGCAAGAACTATAACTCTCGCATTTATACTTTTTGAATTATCTCCCTTAGAAGTTTGTTGGTATGTATATATGTATGGGCAAATCATGTCCAGCCATATCTTTCTTATTTTTTGATGAATTATAAAATTACTTGGCAGAAATATTAACAACCATAAGACGATGTTTGGTGCGCATGAGGCAGGTCTGTACCTCAAAGGTCAAGGTCATACTTAGAGGTCAAAGGTCAAAAAAGGGGCCTTTTTTCGTATTTGGTCAATAACTTTCTTATTTTGAGATGGATTTTAAAATTACTTGTCATAATTATTAACAACCATAAGATGATGTGTGGTGCGTATGAGGCAGGTTGGTACCTCAAAGGTCAAGGTCATACTTAGAGGTCAAAGGTCAAAAAAGGGGCCTTTTTTCATATTTGGTCAATAACATTCTAATTTTGAGATGGATTTTGAAATTACTTGGCATAATTATTAACAACCATGAGACAATGTGTGGTGCACATGAGGCAGGTCGGTACCTCAAAGGTCAAGGTCATACTTAGAGGTCAAAGGTCAAAAAAGGGGCCTTTTTTCGTATTTGGTCAATAACTTTCTTATTTTGAGATGGATTTTGAAATCACTTGGCAGAAATGTTAACCAATATAAGGCAATGTGTTGCGTGCATGACCCAGGTTGGTACCTCAAAGGTCAAGGTCACACTTAGAGGTCAAAGGTAAAAAAAGGGGCCTTTTTTCCGGTTTTGTCAATAACTTGCTTATTTTTAAATAGAATTTGAAGTTACTTGGCAAACATGTTAACTATCATGGGACGATGTGTTGCATGCATGATTCAGTTTGGTACCTAAAATGTCAAGGTCATACATAGAGGTCAAAGGTAAAAAAGGGGCCTTTTTCGTGTTTGTTCAATAACTTTCTTTTTTTTAGATGGATTTTGAAATTGCTAGGCAGAAATGTTAACCACCATGAGATGATGTGTTGCACGCATGACCCAGTTTGGTACCTGAAAGGTCAAGGTCATACATAGAGGTTAAAGGTAAAAAAAGAGCCTTTTTTTGTGTTCTGTCGATAACTTTCTTATTATGCCCCCAACTTTGAAAAAGTTGGAGGGGCATATTAGTTTTGGTTCGATCGCCCGTCCGTTACGCTTTTGATGCATAGCATAACTAAAGAACCGTGTATGCTAGGGTTTTGAAATTTCATATATGGATTCTTCATGGAAAATTAGCTGACCCGTATTTTCTTTCTCATCCGGATTATGCCCCCTTCAAGAGTTATTGCCCTTTGAAATTTTTTTAATAAAATCTTGTCAGCAAGATATCTCAAAAACTATTGGAGCTAGAGCCTTGAAAGTGGGTGAATATATTGGTGTTGATGAGTAGATGAACTGATTAACTTTTGACAAAATTCCGAAAAATACTTTGTGAGTTATGGCCCTTTGTCATTTTGGTAATTTGTGCCCATTGTAATGTATGCTAAAAGTGATGCATAGCATAACTTTAGAACCGTGTATGCTAGGGTTTTGAAATTTTATATATGGATTCCTCAAGGAAAATTAGCTGACGTGTATTTTTTTTCTCATCCGGATTATGCCCCTTTCAAGAGTTATTGCCCTTTGATTTTTTTTTTAATAAAATCTTGTCAGCAAGATATCTCAAAAACTATTGGAGCTAGAGCCTTGAAAGTTGGTGAATAGATTGGTTGTGATGAGTAGATGAACTGATTAACTTATGACAAAATTCCCAAAAAATACTTTGTGAGTTATGGCCCTTTGTCATTTTGGTAATTTGTGCCCATTGTAAGGTATGCTAAAAGTGATGCATAGCATAACTTTAGAACCGTGTATGCTAGGGTTTTGAAATTTCATATATGGATTCCTCATGGAAAATTAGCTGATGCATATTTTTTTTTCTCGTCCGGATTATGCCCCTTTCAAGAGTTATTGCCCTTTGAAATTTTTTTAATGAAATCTTGTCAGCAAAATATCTCAAACACTATTGGAGCTAGAGCCTTGAAAGTTGTTGAGTATATTGGTGGTGATGAGTATATGAACTGATTAACTTTTGACAGAATTCCGAAAAATACTTTGTGAGTTATGGCCCTTTGTCATTTTGGTAATTTGTGCCCATTGTAATGTATGCTAAAAGTGATGCATAGCATAACTTTAGAACCGTGTATGCTAGGGTTTTGAAATTTCATATATGGATTCCTCATGGAAAATTAGCTGACGCGTATTTTTTTTCTCGTCTTGATTATGCCCCTTTCAAGAGTTATTGCCCTTTGAATTTTTTTTAATAAAATCTTGTCAGCAAGATATCTCAAAAACTATTGGAGCTAGAGCCTTGAAAGTTGGTGAATAGATTGGTTGTGATGAGTGGATGAACTGATTAACTTATGACAAAATTCCGAAAAATACTTTGTGAGTTATGGCCCTTTGTCATTTTGGTAATTTGTGCCCATTGTAATGTATGCTAAAAGTGATGCATAGCATAACTTTAGAACCGTGTATGCCAGGGTTTTGAAATTTCATATATGGATTCCTCATGGAAAATTAGCTGAGACGATGAGACAATGTGTTGTACCTCAAAGGTCAAGGCCATACTTAGAGGTCAAAGGTAGAAAAGTGCTTTTTTTGTTTACGGCCAATAAATTTTTTATTTTTCCATGAACATTTTTAAAGTTACTATGCAGAAATGTTCATCTTCATTAGATGATGTGTGTGTGTGAATTCCGGTTTAACGTCGCTTTCAACAATTTTTCAGTCATATCACGACGGTGTCTGGTTGCGACAGGGAGCTCAGTGCTCACTTTTATAGTGCTGCCTCACTGAAGTATCATGTCCCAGACACATTACATGATACCACACCCAGTCACATTATCCTGACACTGGATCGACCAGTCCTAGCTCTACCCCGTAAATCTGAGTGCCAAGCAAGGAGCAGCTAGTACCATTTTTAACGACTTTGGTATGTCGCAGCCCGGGATCGAACCCGAGACCTCCCGTTCCCCGGAGCGGACACTCTACCAACTGAGCTATCGGGGCCGGTCATTAGATGATGTGTTGCAAACAAGACCCAGCTCAATACAGCCAATGTCAAGGTTATACTTAGCAGTCAAAAACGGGGGAGACATCTGTGTTTTTGTAGAAAAACAAATTCTAGTTAACATTGTGTCAGTGCAAGCCTCGGTAGCTCAGTCGGATGCGCATCTCAACTCTGACTGGTGTTCAAGAGGACCTGGCTTCGATATCTGCCGGGGATGGCAACATTCTTTCGTGGAGATTGATCATGAAATCTTTTCTACAGTCATTCTCCTTTCTGCTGATACAGGAAGGATAGTGGTCTGTTTCTGGCGCAAGAATGTGCACTGGTTAACCACTTCCATATAAGCTTGCCCAGGAAAAGTGTGGATAGGTAAATTGACCAGCTCAAAAATGACCTAATTAGTGTTGACTGGGCCGCTAAGGTCCAATACAAACAAAAAATCAAACATTGTGTCAGTTGTCAGAAAGTTTCGGCCAATCAACTGAGAAGGACTAGCTATGCAATCATTCCGCTGATGTCAGTCATCTCTAAAACATGTTCAGATGCACATGTTAGAAAGTTAAACACTGTGCGACAAAGCTTTTGATGTGTCTTTGATTTTCCTTGCCAACAGCATCAAATGTGCTATGGGGAGAAGTCTTATTGCTAAACTGCTGGTTGCGTGGTTGTAACATAGGTTTCTGAAAAAGATTATGGAAATTATCCCTAACTTCAATGACTCAAATTTACCTGCCCCAATAGGTCAGTGATAGAGTGTCCGCTTCAATATCAGGAGGTCCAGGGTTTGATCCCCGGCTGCACCATTCCAAAGGCATGGCACTACTTGCTCCCTCGACTGACGCTTGCATTATCAGAGGTAGACCAAGGAAGATAAATGAAGGCATTCTAATATGTGACTTAAATATAGCTTCTTTATCTTTATTATCTTCATCAAACTCCAGTGGCTCATTTACATTGCTGTTTCTAATAGGTTCTTAACTCTCGTAAACTCCAGATATTGATTGGATTGTTAAGGGAGATTTTGCTTATTTTATCATGAAAAAGACCAGTGGTTCATTTACTATGGCTTTCCAGATATGTTCTTGAGTCCTGCGGAAAATTTTCCACAACTCCAGGTATTGATTAATCATCTCTTTTAGGGAGATTTTGCTTATTTTACTATGACCATGTGACTCATTTATCCATTTTTGGGTTTTTCAGTTTGATATATTTATTTATATGTAAGCAGGTTTTAGTAGACCAAAACCAGTCGACAATTAACCTTCAGCATGCTGTAGGCACATTTATTCGCCAAAGGGAATAGTCCAACTTAGCAACTTATCACACTCAAAAAAAAAGCAAGTGCACTCCATCGGATGAGGTTCTCCTGTACAGGAGGGATCAGTCTTTCTTATAAGGGCACCGGCTTTACCCACGTTACCGGCCGTTTAATTTTACACCCAGTAATGATGTTAAAAATCTGCGATTTTACAGATACCAGCCTTGAACAGGTCCCACATAGCTGTTTTGTCACAATTTTGTACATACTAGACCCAATCCAGAAAAACAACTACTGGTGATAAATATGTAGCCATAATATAGGTAGCTACACAAGCTATCAATTTTATCCAACAAAGCACACATTGAGGGATATTGTCTTGTAGTTCTTTTTTTTAAGTGTCTTAAATGGTTCCCGGTCAGATCACATGACAGCCATACTTGGAAGTCACATGACCCATAATACTTACGGTAGAAATGGTGGAAGATGCCTTGCCTACAATATGTTAAAGTATGAGCAGAATCAGTTCTGGTTTAAGGAAATTATGGATGCCGAAATATGGTTATCCCCTCCCAGATACTGCTCAACATGCTAAAGGTTATAACACACTCTGAAAACCCAGTTGTTGGCTGTTTCTTCTGTTTTTATCCCCTGTCTTTTGATGAAAATTTGTTGTGTGTATGCTTTAGAATCATTTCAATGAGGGGATTCTAAAAGGTACACTTAACATGATACATTTACCTTCTCATATCAACACAAGTGAAGCACATATTGTTTGTAGTACAATGATAAGAAACTAAGAGAACAAGTCCAAGAACTCTGTAGGGAATGGCATGTACCATTTTGATATATATAGTATGTTATAGCAGGGTATCGGCCCCCGGCCATCGGGGCTTGAAGAAATAGATGGGCTGCATGATGCTTCCAGGCAGAGCTGAAACTGACCCGCACACAAGTACTGGTAAACCGCTTAGAGGATCTAAGCCTGCCCAGGCAAAGCGTTGCGAGTGTCGGCCCGTCCATGCTCATAAACCCTATTGGTTTCATTGGGCGGCAGGGCTTGAGATGTCATTTCATCTCAGTGTCGGGTAAAAGTCCCACAAAATTGGAAGCAATGTCTCCAAAATGATCTTTACAGTGTTGACGGGGATGTTAAACCTCAAATCAAACAATCAAAATATAGCAGGGGATAACATTTCTGAGGCAAACACTTCTGAAGCTGTTTATTTTACACTGGCACTTCTTTTTTTTAAACCCATATGCATGTATGACAATGGATTCTCCTACCTAATAAGTTTGGAGTGGTCCGTTTCCAATTATAGGGGTGACAGGTTTGTTTTGTTTGTGGTAAGTCTTGCAAAAATGTTTGTACTTGAAGCAAACAGTGAAGACCCAGATCGGATGCCGCATTTTGCGGCATCCAATCTGGGTCTGCACTGTTAGCCAATGTCCCCAAAAGGGCCTCTAGATATATACGTGTATGGGGTTAGTACACTGTAGTACACCTTTTACACGTTAATTGCTGTGTGTTTTCAGTATGTTTTGAAGAAGATTAACCTCAAGAAAGCATCAACGAGGGAGAGAAAATCAGCGGAACAAGAAGCAAAGTTGTTGTCACGGTTAAAACATCCTAATATAGTGTCATATAAAGACTCCTTTGAAAAGGATGGATTTCTGTACATAGCTATGCAATTTTGTGAAGGAGGGGACTTATATAATAAATTAAAAGAGCAGCGAGGGACTTTATTAGAAGAAAGACAATTAGTGGAATGGTTTGTTCAAATTGCTATGGCATTACAGGTAAGATGTACATAGATTAGGTGGGTATTTTGTGATAATAGAAGGATAATTTTCCTAAATTTTCCATTATTAACCTATGTTGTGAGGCAGTTCTAACGAATACCCACACGATAGGTTTTTATAGCACCTGCATTAAGCATGGAGCAATATAGGAGTCGGGTTTTCCATTTTCGTTGCCAACATTTGTGTTCACTAAGGCTGGCACAATTAATGGGATAATCAGTTAATTGATCATAAATTCCACCAGAATGATTACCGGTATCATTACTCATTTGCTTGTAATCGATTATTTGATAAGTACAATTTACTACCCAAAGTTGAGCCTAAAAGGAAAATAGCTGGATTAGTTGCAAATAGTGCAGACCTGAGACACGGTGTTCTGCAGTATCTCATCTGCGTCTGCACTGTTTGCTCAGGTCTGTCTGTTCAAATACATATGGTAAAGTACAACATATGGTAGGAGTCATGCTCAAAGAGAAAGCCACTGAGACAGGTAACAGGTAAAATTATGACCAAATTTCCAGTGATTACTAATCAATTATCGATCACAATGTCTGGACTGATAATGGATTATGGTAACTTTTCAGCTCTGATTAGCCAGGCCTAGTGTTCATCCTAATGTACAGTATGAGTCCATTTCTCAAGAACTGTCAGAGCTTCATTAATGGTACTTGGTACAAACTTGCATCTATGGATGGCATCATTGATGATTAATGCAAGTGTCCCTATTTCACCTGGACTTACATTTCATGGTTCACTGACTTTGTGATCTTTAGCATCAAACCTAGCATTCACCCTAATGCTTAAGTCCATTTCTCAAGGACTATAAGAGCTTCATTAATGGTACTTAGTACAAACTTGCATCTATGGATGGCAACATTAAGCATCCATATATGACCTTGACCTACATTGTGTCAGCCCTAGTGTTCATCCTAATGTCTCAAGAAATATAGGAGCTTCATTAATGATTCTTGGTACAGATTTTCATTTAGGGATGATAGCTTTAATGCAGCATCCATATTTTACCTGGACCTATATTTCATGGATCACTGACATTGTGAATATTGAATCAACCTTAGCATTCAAGTCCATTTCTTAAGAACTACAAGCCCGCCTCGGTAGCTCAGTGGGATGCGCATCTGACTGGTAATCAGGATACTGGTTTGATACCTGCCAGGGTCAGCAACATTCTTTCATGGAGATTGATCAAAAAATCTTTTATACGGCCATCAGAATCAGACTCAGAATCAGAATTGTTACTGGTGACACGTCAAATGACATTCATACACCAGGACCTGTGATGTGGGAAGTTAGTCCCTAGCTCTAACCAAAGAGGTAAATTTAGCTACACAATCATCAGCACCTTCAGCTGTCGAGATAATCGAATCGGGAAGGGCATTCCAATCTCTAATGGTTCTGGGGAAGAACGACTCTTTATAAATGTCAGTTCTTGCACTAAGGGTCTGAAACGCCAACGAATGGTGATTTCTACAGTGTCTAGCTGGGGGAACAAGGTCATCTGTTGGAATGCTGGCAGCACCCATTCTCTCCCTTCCGCTGATTCAAGAAGGGCATTTGTCAGTTTCTGGCAAAAGAATGTGCACTGTACTGGTTAACCGCTTACATATAAGCCTGTCCAGGAAATGTGTGGATAGGTAAACTGACCGGCTCAAAAATGACCTAAAATTGTGTTGACTAGGCCATTAAACTCCAATACAAACAAACTTAAGAACTATAAGAGCTTCATTAATGATACTTGATACAAACTTGCATTCTAGGAATGTCAACTTTAATGCAGGCATCCACATTTGACCTTGAACTACATTTAATGTTAAGTGACTTTGCACCCCCCCCCCCCCCCCCTCCCAGGCTCGGCATAGCTTTCTGCGGAATTCTTGCTTTCTCTTTATATTTTGATTCCCAGTAATCTGGCTGTTCCTAATAGTGAATTTACTCTTCACAGTCTGTGAATATGCTGTCTTGTAGCACCTGTACAGTTAAATTCCTATCTTAAAATTAAAAAGAGAAACAATCAGGAACTGATTCAGACCCCCTTTGGGACTGTTCAAAAGTGGTCTTTAGGACACCCCAAAACGAGTACCCTGGCAAACAGTGCAGGCCCAGATCAGACGCCACAAAATGCGGCGTCTGATCAGGGCCTCCACTGTTTGCTAAAAGTTCAGCCTTTTTCCAAATAAATTTTGATGCAAACACAACCTGACACCCCTATATTTTGAAATGGACCCCTGCTATATATAAGGAGGAAGATTCCATTTGGTACAAAAAGAGTTAATGGCCACTTTTGAAGAGTTCCAAGGATGGTTTCTGGAATGATTTCTCTTAATTCTCCTTAAAAATGTATGTTGTGGGTACTTGTTTGAATTACCTAATTGAGGTGTTTCTGACAAATACCCACAACATGTGTCTGAGCAGTAATATGTCAAATTATTCCGTAATTATTATTTTAGGCTTCCTTATCTGGCTATGATGTACATGAATAAGATCCATCATTTCTTTTTCAGTATATGCATGAGAGAAATATTCTCCACCGAGATCTAAAGACTCAGAATATTTTCTTGACTAAAAGTAAAATTATCAAAGTAGGAGATCTAGGTATTGCCAGGTATGTCAGTCCTCAGGTGAACGTTTTCTATGTTGTTTTCAAAAAACACTTGAGATAAAGTGGGGCTTACACAATTATCATTACACAGACTATTTGGTTCAATTTTCAGTGCCAAAGTTAACAATGGGGATCTGAGCTTTTACTTGCTATTCCATGTGACATTATGATAACACATCCATGTAACTTAGTGCATTCTTTCATATCTCCAAAACGGTCAGTTTTCTTATGAAATTTTGTGATGCACTTCTTATCTATAGTCCAAACATAGGTTGTGGATACTCATTAGACCGCCACATTGAGGCGGCTTAACCACTGCATTGCAGCGGCTCTAAAGATTACCCACAACCTATGTCTTGGAGCAGAAATAATAGAAATAATGTGTACCACTGTAAACCTCAATTATATAAAGTATATATAAAGTGGGGCTTACAGGTGAACTGGGCTCATGTGCTGGGACATTGGAAAACAGTGTTAACCCATATCAGATGCCACAAAATGTGGTGTCTGATCAGGATCTATAGTTTGCTTATAAGACAGGAATTTAAGGATTGCAACCAGCAGTTTAGCAATAAGACCTCTCCTTGTCGCTTGTTTGTTGCTGTGTGCAATGAAAATCAAAGACCCACTGAAGGGTTTGTCGCGCCATGTTAAACTTTCTAATATGTGCTTCTGCACAGATCTTTGAGATGACTGACAATGTCCGCTGAATGATTGCATAGCTTGTCCTTCGCAATTGATTGGCCGAAACTTTCAGGCAACTAACATAACATTAATAAACATTTTTTTATGTGCAGCGCAAATCTGAAGAAAGCGGGATTGTTTTGACAATTGCTAAGCTGTGCCCCATTTTCTGTGAGAATCGGAATACCGTTGTTCAATATGCTAAATATGTACTTTTGACAGACATCACTTGTGATGCAAACTCTTGTTCAACACGCTATTGTGTTTTGAGGTACATGTATTTGCACTTTAACCCATTTAGTTCCAGAACTCCAAAACGGGTACCCTTGCAAACAGTGCAGGGTCTACACTATTTGCAAAAAGTTCAGCTATTTTCAAAAAAAATTTAAGGACAACACAACCTGACATGCATAAATTTTGAAATGGACTCCTGCTCTATAGATAAGGAGGAAGATTCCATTTGGTACAAAAAGGGTCAATGAACCGAGGAGAGCTGTTGTATTGCTAAACTGCTAGTTGTGCAGTTGTAAATGAAACAGACTAAATCCCAATTCAGGACCATTTTCCCAGCCTATGCTTAGACCTTCTCTTGCTGAATATTCAATTAAGCCACACCCATTTCTGACTTTGACCCAATCAGATTATTTGAAGTAATTTATTCCTACAAATTCATAAACCGAATGTCAAACAGTGTAGATCCTGATCAGATGGCTTCTTCATTGACACACATATATCAGCGCAATGAGTGCTTTGATAACACATGTAATTTCAGTCAGAAAGTAGGACGGTATTCAAGACGGTTGCTATAATTCTATTTGCAATCTGTATCTGCCATTAGGGACCATATTTTGTCCAAAAAAAAAAAATTAATAAAAAAAAATTCCCAACTTCCGGTAATTTTAAACATGTTATATTCGGCTGAAGAATGTCCAACAATAAAAAATGAGTCAATGAGACTCGTGTTTGCTGATGCTTTTATAATCAGGGTCTCCACTGTTTCCCATACTGCCTCCACTTTTTTAACTCCTTGCTAGATCGCAAAAAAAACTTGTAAAAATTTAAGGAGAAATACATCAAGTCCTCAAGGTGTCCGAAATTTTAGGATTTTTACGGTGTTGCAATTTTCTTGGTTTTACTATTCCAGGGTATTAGATAGTTCATCTGACATGGCTACAACGTTGATAGGCACTCCTTACTACATGAGCCCAGAACTGTTCTCAAATAAACCATACAATCATAAGGTAAGCTTTAACCCTTTTTAGATAGGAAACCCCAAAATGAGACATTAGCATAGAGTACAGGCCCTGATCAGACGCCACAGGATGCGGTGTCTGATCTGGGCCTTTACTGTTTGCAAAAAAAAGTTGAGTCAGTTACCATGTTTATTTCATACACTTAGTTTTACATCAAGATACATAATTTTAACTGGCCCCCGCCCATCGGGGCTTGAAGAAATAGATTGGGCTGCATGATGCTTCCACGCAGAGCTGAAACTGACTGTATATGAGTACTGGTAAACCGCTTAGAGGTTCTAAGCCTGCCTAGGAAATGTGGCGCGAGTTGGTCCGTCCATGCATATAAACCCTATTGGTTTCATTGGGTGGCAGGTCTTGATGTCATTTCATCTCAATATCGGGTAAAAGTCCGACAAAATTAGAAGCAACGACCCCAAAATGACCTATACAGTGTTGGTGGGGACATTAAACCTCAAATCAAACAAACAAACAAAACATAATTTTAACAAAAAGTGAAGATCCTGATCAGAAGCCTGGGACCAGGGTACTGTCATGGATTTGGTTCATTAAATAACAGACATTGCAGTTAGTACATGTACCCAGATAGCTGACCATATTGCATGGTCACATGACAAGTTACCATATTACACTAAAATGGTTCTGTTGTTAAGAATTCATAAAAATCTAATGTAAATGCCTGATTTAAAATTGAGGGTTTTGTGGGCTTGCTATGTATATTGGCTTTGAAGACTTCTAGCAAGAAATCTCTCCGCAGTCCACTTAGTCAAAATGTAGGTACAGTGAAATTACGCTATTAAGACCACCTAAAATTAAGGCTATTTCTGCTTTAAAAATTTATTTTGAAGGCTTCACTTAATTTTCTTTGTGATTTCTGCCCATAGTGTCCTCTGGTCATGGACCACCTTTGGGACTGTTTAAAAGTGGTCTTAAAGACCACTTTTGAACAGTCCCAAAGGTGGTCTTAATATAAGAATTTTACTGTATTGCCATCACTACCTTATAAATGGTAACAAAATTTCTATTTTAGTATACCAGCTTCATATTTAGAATTGCATATCGTGTCTGTGTTTGTCTGTCATATATGTTTTGTGTATTTTCAGTCTGATGTGTGGGCCCTAGGTTGTTGTGTATATGAGATGATGACGCTAAAACATGCATTTAATGCTAAAGATATGAACTCTCTAGTCTACAAAATATTAAGAGGAAAGGTATGTATGCTGTAAAATGCCTTTAATGAAAAAAGGTTTGAACTCTGTACAGGTAGTCTTCAAAATGTTAAGAGGAAATGTATATATGCTGATACATGCATTTAATACTTATGGTATAAACTCTCTAGTCTACAAAATGTTAAAAGGAAAGGACTGGTATGTACATGTACTCTGAAAAATACTTTTCATAATATAGATATGAACTCTCTAGTTGTTGCCCCACCCATCAGGGCTTGGAGATATAGATTGGGCTGCGTGGGGCTTCCGAGCTGAAACCGACCAAGATTGAGTGGTGGTAAAAGCAATGGAAGGTCTAAGCCTGCCCAGGAAAAGTGTTGCGAGTCTGAATCTCTTTAAACCCAAGCAGTTCCTTTTGGCAGTAGAGCTTGAGATGTCATTTCTTCTCCATGTCAGATAAAAGTCCCACAAACTTAGATTCAACTTCTCTAAAATGACCTAAATAGTGTTGATTGGAATGTAAAACCTCAACACAAACAAAATGAACTCTCTAGCCTGCAAAATGTTAAGAGGAAAGGTTTATACACCGAAACATGCATTTAATGCTAAAGGCATGAACTATATAATCTACAGACATTTAGAGGAAAGGAATGTACACTGAATCATGTATTTAATGCTAAAGATATAACTTTCTAGTCTACAAAATGTTAAAAGGAAAAGTATGTACACTGAAATATACATTTAATGATAAAGATATAAATTCTCTGCTCTACAAAATGTTGAGAGGAAAGGTATATACATCAAAACATGCATTTAATGCTAAAGATGCATAGGTTTTGCAATCTTAAGAGTCTACCATTATATCAGGTCATGTCTTCACCAACGGTCATGTTGAATAGGACAAAATAGTTCTTGTGGGCAGTTTGTGTTGCATCTTTTCTCTACTTTGATGATGGATACATAGTAATGCTTTTGGAAATATACCACAAATTTTCATCTTTATAACGCTATTCATTATATGGAAGATCTTACACGAGTGGTCATTTGATACAAAATTTTACAAAATGAGCCTCTTACGAGTTTCATATGAAATGGCTATGGGTGTAAGATTCTGTTTATCACATAACAATTTTAAATCTGATTGCATTGACGAAGAAGTTCAAAATAATTCCAGTTGGAAACATAGTGTTCTGTGTATTTGCCAATATCCATGTGTTATTATATGTAGCAATATCATTTTAATGACATGATATTATCCAGTAAATAACAGCAAGTGAAGCAGTTCTAATGAATGTCTACAACATATATTTATATTGAGAAAAAAAGAAATTTATCTTTCAACTATCACCAAAAAACAGGCCCCCGCCCATCAGGGCTTGGAGAAATAGATGGGCTGCATGATACTTCCACGCAGAGCTGAAACCGATCGAACACGGGTACTGGTAAACCACTTAGAGTATATAAGCCTGCCCAGGCAAAGCAGTGCGAGTCGGTCCATCCATGCTTATAAACCCTATTGGCTTCATTGAGTGACCGGGCTTGAGATGCCATTTCATCTCATTGTCGGGTAAAAGTCCCACCAAATTTGAACCAACGTCTCCAGAATGACCTATACTGTGTTGACGGGGACACTGAACCTAAAATCAAACAAAACAAAATCACCAAAAAACAATCTGATCTTATGTTAAGAGCAGTCATTGATCTAGCCATCAACATTTCAATGTGATTTTTACATGTACATGTACAGTAGAACTTCGATGGCTCGAACACCGATGGCTCGTTTACCATGGATGAGTCGAACACATTCTTGAGCACCTAGCGAAATCCTCTACATAAGAAAAGTGGGGGATATTTAAGGAAATTTTAGTGTTTTATCTTGCAAATGTATGCTGTGTGTACTCATAAGAATCGCCTCAATGAGGCGATTCTAATGAGTACACACAGCATACATATTCATTATAGAACACCGAAAAGATGTCTAAAAGTATCTCGTTCTGTCTCCCAACAGTAACCTCAGTGGCTCGAACTACCCCTGTCTCGAACAGATTTTCGAGGTCCCAAAGGTGTTCGAGCCATTGAAGTTCGACTGTATTTTCATTTCAGATGCCTCCTATGCCAAAACAGTATAGTACAGATCTGGTTTGTCTTATACGTAGTATGTTACATCAGGATCCAAACAAACGACCAACAGTCAATAAAATACTCAGGGACCCATACATTAAGAAAAATATAGCAATTTTCCTAGAAGAAACAAAACAAAGGTAAACACAGTGTGGAATTATTTGATTGTTTGACAGTGTTCACACAACTTTAACAGGGCTGTAGAAAACCGAAAAATCACTGGTCTGGACCATTTTTAACAATGAATCCCAATTTATATGAAAAATGAGGCCCAAAATTTGGTCCAAGAAAAATCTTTCCTTTAAGAGTTGACCCTCTATTGACATGGGAGACAAAATTTTTTTGCAGGCGTTGTCTCCCTGGAAGATGTATCCATTCCCCTTTAGAGCGAATTCAAATAACGGTAACCACAAGCTGTCTGTGTTTGAGTTTAACCTTTACCCTGCTGTAGGCGACAAGCCCTATCTTTGCAAACAGTGTAGATCCAGATCAGATGGCTTCTGAAGAAGCCATCTGATCAGGATCTACACAGTTTGACATTCAGTTTATGAGTATGTAGAAATAAGCTGCATCAAGTAATCTGATTGGTTCAAAGTCAGAAATGAGTGTGGCTTAATTGAATATTCAGCAGGTTAAAGGTTAATGAAGTTTCACTGTAAAGCATTGTTCCATGTTGAAATGTACCATTAACAAAACACATATGTGTAACATAGCCCTTTCTTTCATACCTCCAAAACAGTTAATTTTCTGATGAAAATTTGAGATATTTTTCGAATTTACAGGGTATACTCCAAGCATAGGTTGTTGGTGTTTGTTAGAATCACCTCATTGAGGCAGTACTAAGGAGTACCCATAAGCTACATCTTGCAGCAGAAATAACAAAAAATATTGTATTCTCCTGCAAACCCCATTTTCTCTATATAAAGTGGGATTTAAAGGGGTGTTCATTGCACCAACTTGTTAACCTGATGTTGTTGGACTTATGTAACTGTACCTTTGCAATGGCTGGCTAAAAGATTATCAGCCCTGTCATTTTGATCAATAATAGATTGGTAATCGCCGAAGATTTGGTCATGCATTTACCTCTCTGGCTTACTGTCTGAGCATGACTCTTACCATATATTATACTATAATGTTATTAATCAAATAATTTCGTATTGGCCAAGGTACAGGTCCAAGGTCTGCTGCATTGGGCCAATGCAGCTGACTGAGGACCTGTAACTGGGTCAATACGAAATTACTTGATTAATGACAATTTTATTAATTGACACAAAATTATTAAAAAAACATGATAATTGATTTTCTTACCTAGCTGACCTCAGTTAATATTGATTGACCTGGTGTTAATACGGATGACCCCCGATCAATACAGAATAGTCAATTAATAATTTAATGTATGTATTTGGTTGGACAGACCTGAGCAAACAGTGTAGACCCAGATGATACGCCACCTCAGAACACATTGTTTCATCAGGAACTACACTGTTTGACACTCATTCAGGTATTTTTAATCCCCTGCCACGAAGTGGAGCGGGGATTATAGGAATGGCCTTCGTCTGTCTGTCCATCTGTCCGCCTGTCTGTCTGTCTGTCTGTCTGTCCATAACACTTTCTTGTCGGCTCCATATCTCCTGAACCCTTAGATAGATTTGCATTAAACTTTTGTCAATTATTCGTCTCAGTGAGCTGGTGTGCAGAACCCATAAATGAACCATGCCGACTCAAGGTCACGGTTGAAGGTCACGAGTTTGAAACTTGGAATTTTGTGTCCGTTCCATATCTCCTTTACCTTTGGAAGGATTTTCATTAAACTTTGGTCAAATATTCTTCTCAGTGAACTGATATGCAGAACACATAAATGAACCATGCCGACTCAAGGTCAAGGTCACATTTGAAGGTCAAGTATTTAAAAGTTTGATTTTTGTGTACGTTCCATATCTGCTTTACCCTCAAAGGATTTTCATTAAACTTTGGTCAAATATCACCCTCAGTGAGCTGATGTGCAGAATCCATAAATGAACCATGTCGACTCAAGGTCAAGGTCACATTTGAATGTCACAAGTTTAAAACTTCGAATTTTTTGTCCGTTCCATTTCCTTTACCCCCAAAGGATTTTCATTAAACTTTGGTCAATGAGCTCATGTGCAGAGCCCATAAATGAATCATGTCGACACCAGTTCAAGGTCACATTGGAAGGTCACGAGTTTGAAACTTTGAATTTTGTGTCCTTTCCGTATCTTCTTTACCCTTCAAAGGATTTTCATTAAACGTTGGTCAAATGTCCCCATCAGTGAGCTGATGTCCATAACACATAAATAAACCATGCCAACTCAAGGTCAAGGTCACAGTTGAAGGTCACGAGTTTGAAACATTGAATTTTGTGTCCATTCCATATCTTTACCCCTGGAAGGATTTTCATTAAACTTTTGTGAAATATACCCCACAGTGAGCTGATGTGCAGAACCATAAAAAACCATGCCAACTCAAGGTCAAGGTCACAGGTGAAGGTCACAAGGTTGAGCCTTAATACAAAGTGCGTCAGGGGATTTGGCTGTCTTTCAGACTGCTTTCTTGTTAAACACAACATTGGATAGTAAATTATACTTGTTGAAATTTTAGAACAAGTATGGTAAAGAGTCGAGGTGTCTGACTATTTGAGGTTAATATGGTAATACAACAGACACAGAGGAAAATCATTTTTGTGGAATTTAGCAACCAATTAATCAATTATACATTTGATTGCGTCAGCCTAATGCTCTTATTTCAGTCGTCGTCCATCCAGTGCAGCTAGAAGTCGTCCGTCCAGTGCTAGTTCTCAACGATCTGTGAGTTCAGTAAGCTCTGTCTCATCCAGTAGATCCAGGGTACAAGAGCCAGCACCTCCCTCAGACGAGCCTGACACAGTGAGGTCATCAGTAACAGACAGTGCCAGGTCAGCTGTCAGTGTATCACAGGTAGAAGTGGGACCAGGGGGTGATGTTCCGGGGCCAGTACCAGCTGTCCGACAGATGGTCAATCATAGGTGAGTCTGCTTAAACATGAAATTTGCTTATAGCCTGACCGAACATACTTTTTTCTTTAAATGTGACTTGATACACATGACATGTTTTAAAATGATCAGGGTTTTTATTATGTCCCCGCCAGAAAGTGGGGAGGGGCATATAGTTTTGCCCTTGTCCGTACTTACATACTATTCTTGTCTCCGCAACTCCGCCTACAGTATTTCATGCAGGGCATTGAAACCTGCAACACACTTCAGACATACATTGAACATGTGCATAAAGGAAACCGGATTCTTGTCCATCCCCTTATTTCAGAATTATGTCCCCTTGAAATACTTAAAACATTTGGCCATATGTGTAGCATAGCGTAGTGTCTCTTGCAACATAGTTCAGACATACATAAAACAGGTTTTTGATCCAGCTCCTAATTGCAGAATTCAGTACCATAGAAAGCTTTTTTTTGCCATATGTGTAGTATAGGATGTTAAATAGTACTGGTCGTGTCTCCGCATATCCTCCTTCCTACAGTATTTAATGCAGGACATTGAAACTTGCAACACAGTTCAGACATGCATTGAACATGTGCATAAAGGAAACATGATTTTGATCTATCACCTTCTTGCAGAATTATGTCCCTTGAACAACTTGTACATTTTTTGCCAAATGTGTAACATAGGAGATTAAATAGTACTGTCCATGTCTCCGCAACTCCTCCTACAGTATTTGATGCAGGACATTGAAACCTGCAACATAGTTCAGACATGCATTGAACACGTGCATTAAGGAAAAAGGATTCTGACCCAGCCCCTTATTGCAGAATCATGTCCCCTTGAACGACTTAAATATTTTGGCCATATGTTATTTGGAGAATGTTGCAGTTTCTAGTTTTAATAGTTAGAATGTGTGCCTATGTACTACATATGTCAAACAAATTACTCATCTAGTGAGGCATATGACAGGGGCATTCATCACCTTTAGTGATTGTCTAGATTTTGCAAGTGTTTTTAGCATGGCATAATATAGGATTATGGTTTTCCATCAGTTCATCTGTTCCTTCTGTCTATCTGTCCACCCATCTATCCGTTTGTCTGTCCTTCTGTGTAATATTCACACAAAAATGTATAGATACAACAGAAAACTGACCATTTATGGTTTTGCATTGCACGTATGTGTGTTAAATACAGGAAGAGGCCTGCATTGCATCCTACTTGGAATTTGCCATTCATATAGAACTGCTTGATGTTAAATATTTATCTTGAAGTTGAAAATACATTGTAACATTTTGACAAACATAATATGGAATTGACATGTCAGAATGCTTTATGTGTTTATGTGTTATAAAAAGGATATAGTGAATTTTCATTCTGCCTCATTTGACCAACAGGAGAAGTCCATCAGATGGAATAAGACCACCATTAGATCCTATCATTGAACATCAGCCAGTAGTAGCAGTAGAGGAGGATGAGGATTCTGGGAATGATACGTTAAAAGCCAAGACAGTGAAAGAAAACAAAGTCAAAGAAGTCAAAGAAGAGGTGAGAGTATATTTGTTTTTTTTCACACCTGCTTTTGGTATGGTGCAATATAGGGGACCTTTTCCCCCCATCTTTCATTACATTGTTCATGCATTAGTTTGTTCATCCAGCTATCAGCACTTGGGTCAACCCTGATATTCAAATCAGATTTTACGCTAACAGATGACAAAGTCAAACAGGAACTGAGATTACATTTGTTTTTGTTGCACCTGCTTTTAGCTGAGTGCAAGATAGGATCCCTTTTTCTTTTGCCGACAACATGTGTGTTGACCTTAACGTTTGAGTCATATTTGACCCTCTCATTGCAACATAGCCTTTGGCAGAGTTTTTGTTCATGTGCAATGTCAGTGTGTTATTTTTCATCTCTTATATAGCACTTGAATTTTACAAATTATAGTCAACCCTCTTTATACAGACATTCATTGTAACAACAAAACTCGTTATAACAACAATTTTAGTGGAACCAATTCTTAGCTCAAAGCTTAGCCTCGGTTTTGATCAGCGCGAGCAACCCTTTTGTTGGAAATGCCTTCATCAAATCCTTAGCCATGAAAGAATTTTTAATTCTACTATTCCAAGAAACAAATGATATAGACATTGTTAGAACTGCCTGATCTCTTTAACATTTGTTTCTTGGAGTAATTAAGGGGAAAAGGACATTTATTACCTGTCATACTCCTTATTGGCATTCTTTATAAAGGCAAATTCTTTTTAATGGCAAAATGCTAAGAAAAAATTTCTGGCGTTATAACCATGGACATCTGATTGTAGTTTGCAATAATGCCATCATTTACTTATTTGTAGATATGTTAATACATGAAGTACAATGCTGTCGAAATATATACCTGTGTTAAAAAGTTATGCCCCACCTAAAATTTCAATTTAATGAATAATTTATTTGAAGTCATAAAATAGCAAACTTGGTCTTTATCGATGGTCTGCTAATGACCATGAAAGTGACCTGCCCTGCCTGTTTCTCAAGCCAAGTTTGCACAAGTGATCACAAGTACTGTGTGACATGTATACTGACCATGACAAGAGTGAGGCTCTTTAATGAAAGAAAAAGGCTAGTAAATGGGAAGGACTAATGCTAATCTTATTGGTTATGTCATTTTCATGGTCCATAGCACACAGTCTGACCTGCCTACAATTTGGCGGCAAATGTCACTGAATAGACTGATAATGTGTCCATCAATAGAGACCAAGTTTAATATTATATGACTTCAATTAAAATATTATTAAGGGCAATGGGTACACCTTCAGGGGAGGCAACTCCTTCAAAAGTACTTTTGTCTCCCATGTCAAAAGGGGTCAACTCATAAAAGAAACAATTAGAGCAAATTAAGGGGTCAACTCTTAACGAAAAGAATTTGCTCCTGAGTAGCAAATTCTTTCCTTTAAGAGTAGACCCCTTTTTCAGCAAGACTGAGTCTATAGAAAAGTGAATAAGCAGTCCCGAAAGTTGCCTCCCTTTGAAAAATGGTGGAAAAAAAGTGCCAGGCGTTCCCATAAATTGAAATTTTAAGTGGGACTTAACATTTCAGCATGGGAAGTTGGATTAAGAAAACCACAAAAATTAATACCTGCTAAAAGGTATCAGTTAGAAATCTGCAAAATTTAATATGAGTGAAAATAAGTACAAATACAGTATAAGGTTTCTTTTTTTTCAGCCTCCAAAGCCACCCTCACCCTCATCCTCTTCCCCACCCAGAGCCAAAGATGCGAAGAGAAAGAAGAAGTCCGTCCTCAGCAAATATGCAAGGCCCGACTCAGACCGTTCTGACTCCGGGGTCAGTGTAAGATCGGAGAGTGGTGTTGTGAAGAAATCAGTTGCAGCAATCTTTGAAAATGTAACACAAAACTCAGCACCTGTATACCTGCTAGTCGTATCTCTGCAAAAATATAATTATATGCATATCTAAATTAGTCATAGCTGGAGATAAGGAGAGTTACGAGGATAATTAACCCTTATCCTGCTGCATAAATTTATTTAGCCACACCCATATACAGTTCAACCAATCAAATTGCTTGATTTACTTTATCCATTCAAATTCACAATCTGAATGACAAACAGTGTAGATCCTGATCAGATGGCTTCTTCAGAAGCCATTTGATCTGGATCTACATTGTTTGCAAAGATAGGGGTTGTCTTGAATAGTGGGATAAGGGTTAAGGAATTATTATCCTCTTTTCTTCCTGGAAACATATGCTGTGGGTACTTGTTAGAATTGCCTCGTCGAGGCAATTCTAACATGTACCCACAACATATGTTTTATGGAGATATAAATATTTCTTCTTTATCTGGAGCTATGTTTAATACTGCATTATGCTTCGTCTGCTTGAAGTAGTTAGGCATTTATTAATTTGTTGAACTGAATATTTGTCAAATATGGGGAGTTTGGATAAAAGGAAGAAATTTTCAGATTATTTTTTCTTTTATTGAGAATTTTCAAAAGATTTTTAGCATTTTGTCAAGCATGATAATTTACATGACATGCATGAAAATTTACAAATTGTTCAGTATGAACTTTGAAATAGCCAATAATTTGCATTTTCAACATTAAGAAACAGACATTTATTTTCAAAGTTGCTATATCATCTTTTCTAGGTTTTCATTCATTCTCCATCATTCAGGTGGTCAGCATTTTGGGTTCCTAGAATTGTCACAGTACACCAAAAAAAAGTCTTTAACCCATTGTATGCGGGAAACCCCTAAAGGGGTACCTTGGCAAACAATGCAGGCCCAGATCAGACACCGCAGAATGCGGCTTCTTGCACACCAGACAAGGAAATCTGTGATTTTACCCTGAGTTAGAAATTTATGTTCTGACCCTGGTGTTCCGACCCAGGCAATTAACATAAATGCACTTCAATTCTATTCAACTGCCGGAACTACTTCCGCACTACTTTTATTTTGTAAACAATATACATGTGCGAACTGTCAACACTAACCAGAGGTGTTGTGCAAAAAAAAGAATCCAATATGGGTTCTGTTGTAGATGGGCGTTTCCAACCCTCGGGTTGACCGTGCTGAGCAGAACCTCGGCGTAGCCTCGGTTCCGCTCATGCCCGGTCATCCTTCGGGTTGGAAACGTTCATCTACAACAGAACCCCATATCAGATTCTTATAATCTCATCAGGGCCTGCACTGTTTGCTAACAGAATTTCCTGTCAAAAGTACTTTGAAAACGAAAAAATAGGCCTGACACCCCTTTTATGACAAATGGACTTGTCCAACATATAACATTGGAAGAGTCCACTAGCATACCATGGGTTAAGGAGACATTAAAGCTAAATATGTGCTATTCGGCCACTTTTATAGTGATGCAGGGTAGTTTGAAAAAAAGGGCAGATTTTCCAATGCTTGACAGCAGGCCTGGGCTGCTCAGGCGGATGCGCGTCTGACTGGTGAGCAGGAGGTTGCAGATTTGATCCCCATCGGGTCTGCAACATTCTTTTTAGGAGATTGGTCATGTAATCTATTCTATGGTCATTCTCTCTCTTTTGCTGTTTCAAGAAGGACAGTTTTCTGTTTCAGGCAAAAAATGTGCACTTAACTGGTTAACTGAGCCCCGCCAAGCGAATTTGTGTCTTCGAGCATTCCGTCATGACAAATTTTAACTGCGCATGCCCAGCCATTCAGAGGGGCAAGGGATATGGCTTTCTGTCTGAATGTTCCTCTTGATTCACTGCTTGTATGAGCGAGCAGCGAAGGTTCTGGCGAGACTGCGCGGATGCGCAGGCTCGCCTGAACCTTCGCTGCTCGCATAGGCAATACGTATCAAAATCACTTGACGGGGCCCAACTGATTGTGTATATGCTTACCAAGGAAAAATGTGGTTACGTAAACTGACTGGCTCAAAATGTCCTAATTATTGTTGACTGGACCGTTAAACTCCAAAACCAAACAAAGCAATGCCTGACAAGCTAATGCATCTGTGTAGCACCTGAAGATAGAAAGCAAAGATTTCTTTGAGTTTTGTCTGTCTGACAGAGATGTATCCAATTATCCATACACATAAACATCTAAGAGACAGTGTCTAGGAAGCAACAATATACTGAACAAATATGACATATAAACATCCAAGTGACAATTTCTTGGAAGCCACAGTATATCAGACATATGAACCACAGCATGACAAAAATTATCATTGTGCAGTGCTGGTCAGGATCTTCATTGTCTGTTAACCCATTGTATACTAGTGGACTCTTCCATTGCTACATGTTAGACAAGTCCATTTTTGTCGCACCTGCTTTAGCAGGAAGACATAGGCGTGCAAGTTTCCGTCCGTCTGTTCGTCCGGTGGTCCGTATGTCCGTCTGTCCGTCCGTCCGTCTGTCCGCACCAACGAAACGACATTTAGGGGGCAAAATATTTGGACAGTTTGACACTTAAGTATATATTCGTGAGTCCAAATGCGGTTTATTCTGTTATTTGGGTACTTAAGTGGCAAAAATTTGCTCTTAGGTGGCTTGCCGCTTAAGAGAATTTGCCGCTTAAGTAGTCAATATGCCGACGCCTAGCCACTTAAGTATCCGTTCGTGAGAACGTCCGTCCGTCATTCCGTCAACATTTTACACTGGATGTCTTGTCATCGCAACTCCTCCTACACTTTTAGACCGATCATTTGGAAACTTTGCATGTGCTTTCGCCATGGTATGAGGATGCGCATGTGGTTTGGACTTAATCTTCGAATCAATTTTTGTCACTTTTTCCATATTGTGAACTTAGTCATTTTTAGGTATGCGATACGTACCTCTTGTCATCGCAACTCCTCATACACTTTTATACTGATCATTTGGAAACTTTGCATGTGCTTTCCCCTTGGTATGAGGATGCGCATATGGTTTGGACTTAATCTTAAAATCAATTTTTGTCACTTTTTCCAGATTGTGAGCTTAGTCATTTTTAACCTTCAATTGGTATTGGGTTGGTACCTCTTGTCATTGCAACTCCTCCTACACTTTTATACCAATCATTTGGAAAATTTGTATGTGCTTTTGGCATGGTATGAGGATGCGCATGTGGTTTGGACTTAATCTTCGAATCAATTTTTGTCACTTTTTCGATATTGTGAACTTAGTCATTTTAAGGTTTGCGATACGTACCTCTTGTCATCGCAACTCCTCTTACACTTTTATACTGATCATTTGGAAACTTTGCATGTGCTTTCCCCTTGGTATGAGGATGCGCATATGGTTTGGACTTAATCTTAAAATCAATTTTTGTCACTTTTTCCAGATTGTGAACTTAGTCATTTTTAACCTTCAATTGGTATTGGGTTGGTACCTCTTGTCATCGCAACTCCTCCTACACTTTTATACCAATCATTTGGAAAATTTGTATGTGCTTTCGGCATGGTATGAGGATGCGCATGTGCTTAGGATATAGTTCTTGGGTCATTTTATTTCATTTTATCACATTGTGAACTTAGTTTTTTTACCTCAGATATATGAGCTATGGATTCTTCTCAAAGCCCTATATTCATTTCTTCTGCCTTAAAGAAACTTTTATTTTGTGTGTGGGGCAGGTGGGGAGCAGGTGCGACATCAACTTCACTGAAGTTGAATCTCTGGTTCTTATAAGGGGTGTCAGGCCTATTTTTTCGTGTTTATTCCATTTTTGACAGAAAATTCTGTTAGCAAATAGTGCAGGCCCTGATCAGACGCCGCATTCTGCGGCGTCTGATCTGGGCCTGCACTGTTTGCCAAGGTACCCCTTAAGGAGTTTCCCGCATACAATAGGTTAATATACAGTGCTTTGTCTGGTAAACCTGTGAGTACAAAGTACTTTCACAAAAATGCAGTTTTTGAAATTGATTGGAATATTGGCAACTCATAAATGCCAGAAATAGACTAAAAGAATAAAGGATGCTATCTTATGTGGTTCATAGTTACATAAAACATTCCGTAACCATAGAGACTAGCAAGTATAAAACAGCACACTTAACTTATTTGTTGTTACTAACAAACTAGGAGCCAGAGTAATAGTAGTATGCAAAAGAAAATAAATTTAAAAAAACAAGTCGAAACAAAATCAAAAATTCCCATTACACCATGACCTCAATTCATGGGATCCAAAGCAGAAACCATGTTAGTTAAACAACCATGTTATATCCAAACAAAAATATATAGATTATGTAGAAAATGACCATTTATGGTCATTTTTCTATACAGTCTATACATTTTTGGGATCCATCTTGAAACCGTGTTATATTCACAACGGTGTTAAAATGAAAAGTGTTATAATGAAGTTGCTGTATGCAACGTTTCAGTACATGGTAACATTTTGTTAAAATTTTATGTTGAGACAGCTACTTTATGATTTTTGAAATGGGACAGCTCTGTTTTATGTGCAATAAAGAGGTAGTTTCTTGCTTTGAAATCTACAAGATCTGTGAAAATGATTTATTTTAAAACATTTTTTTTTACATGAGCTGCCAGCAAGATAGGCATCATACATTGTTTGTAACAACAATATTTACACCCACACAGTTTGAGTTGTAGTCAAATGGATGGAATGCTGAGGTCTCATTTACCATGGCTCAGCTCGTTCTCAAGTCACTACAAAACTGTATATAGCACCAGTTAATATATATATATATCTTGAGAAAACCTTTTCTAATTTTATCTTGGAAAAGTATGTTGTTTGTTCACATTAGAATTGCCATAATGAGGCAATCTAGTGTGTATAAACTACATACCCATGTTTTATAGAAGAGAAGGATATTTTCAACCCTTATCCTGCTGAAGATGACAACCCTACCTTTCTGCAGGAGCCATCTGATCTGAATCTACATTGTTTGTCATTCAGTTTGCAAATTTAACAGACACATTATGTCAAGTGATTTGATTGGCTGATAGTCAGAAATGGATGGGGCAAAATTAATTCAGCAGGGTAGGGTTAAATCATTCCCATTCTGCCTCCTGACCCGGGGCTATGAGTAACCAACAGTGGCTCAAACTACCTCTGTCTCAAACAAATTTTCATGACCCGAAAGGTGGTTGAGCCATTAAAGTTTTACTGTAATATGGTATGTTTGAAAACCAAATACAGTCAAACTTCAATGGCTCGAACACCTTTGGGACCACGAAAATCTGTTCGAGACAGGGGTAGTTTGAGCCGTTGCGGGTTACTGGCAGGAGGCATAACGGGGGTTAGTTTTGAGACATCTTTTCAATGTTCTATAATAAAAAAATGTATGCTGTGTGTACTCATTAGAATCGCCTCATCGAGGCGATTCTAATGAGTACACACAGCATACATTGGCAAGATGAAAGTCGAAAATCTTAATTATCCCGGACTACTTCTTATGAAGAGGAATTCCCTAGGGACTCAAGAACGGGTTCGAGTCAGCCATGGTAAACGAGCCATCGGTGTTCGAGCCATCGAAGTTTTACTGTACAGTTGAACATTGATGGCTTGAACACCCTAGGAACTCAAGAATGCATTTGAATCAGGCAAAGTAAATGAGATATGGGTGTTTGAGTCATTGAAGTTTCACTGCAGGTTGATGGCAGCACGAGTCATTGAAGTTTCACTGCAGGTTGATGGCAGCACGAGTCATTGAAGTTTCACTGGAGGTTGATGGCAGCACAGTAAAATCCCTCTTTTAAAACCAGTTAAAATTAAGGCTAATTCTGCTTTTAAGAGCACATTTTGATAGATGGTTTCAGTCATTCTTTCTCAGTCTTTTCTATTCATAGTGAATTCTAGAAAGTGACCACCTTTGGGCTGTTCAAAAGTGGTCTTAACGACCACTTTTGAACAGTCCCAAAGGTGGTCCCTCTAGTAAGAAACCACCTTTGGGACTGTTCAAAAGTGGTCTTGAAGAACACTTTTTGAACAGTCCCAAATGTGATCTAAATATAGGAATTTTACTGTATTTGCTACCACAAACTGCAGACTAGCAATGTGTGTGTCCTGTGTTTTGCATCTCTAACCTGTTAAAGAGTGATTTTGCTTTTGCTTTTAATAACAGAACATGCTTTTTGCTTTTGCACTGTAAAGCTTGATACATGTACCTGCAAAAAATTGGTTGTTTTAAGGGGAATGGATACACCTTATGGAGGGGTGGGGGTTGCATTTTTTTCGAAAATACTTTTGTTTCCTTTATGATGTGAAGCAGACGTGACATAGATCAGCGTAGTTTGATCAGGATGTTCATCTGTGACTTTCTGCTGGCACTTTCTTCAAAATCCTCTGACTGGTAAATTGACTGGGTCTGATTTGAACATATACCACCTCTTTATAACGCTATTGTTTGGATCCAAAATAGAAACCATGCGAGTTAAACAACCATTTATATCCAAACAAAAACGAACAGATTAGGTAGAAATACAATCTGTATATTTGGGATCTGTCTGTATATGAGCCAGCACACGACAAAATCTACAATAAGGCATATGCAATCAGCTAAGACTCAGATCAGCCTGCACATCCGTGCAGTCTGATCAGAGTCTTCGCTAATCGCATGGGCCTTCTATAGCCTCTGGGCTATTCATAGGGCAACAAGTGAATGTTCTGACCAGACTAACCTGACAAGCCAGCTGAACTGAGTCTTCGACCATAGCACGGGTCTTATTGTAGGTTTTGTCATGGAGTCTGCAAAGTTACTCATGAATGTTCATGAAATGAAATATTTTTTTTCTCATGAAGTTCTGATCCTGAATTAGCGCTACATACAAGTCACAAGTCCAGGTGATTGTCTGAGGTTTGACTGTAAAGTTTACAATTAATGTATACTTTTCACTGGACGGTAAAAGACGCAAATCTTTTTTGGTGTCTTGAGAAGCCCAAAGTTTTGGAGTAACTATGCTCAACAAGTGAAAGTTTGAAAGGTAAACAGTGTAATGCTTTGCTTGCTTTGAATGTAATATCTCAGCATAGTGGGTCTAGAGGAAAATATATATTTTTCTTTCTATCTATTCGTTCATATGTTTGTTCTTCAATTTGTTAATGTTTTTGTCAACATTTATGTCAAAAAATATTGCAATTTTTTTACTTTCTTAAATTTCAGTAATTTTGACTATAAAGTGGATTAATTCTAAAGTGCTAACACCATACACAATTTTTAAAGTATTTCTGAAAACAGATGATGCTTATTTTTTTTTATTTTTGAAAGGTATTTAAGCTTGATATTCACGTAAAAATTTAGACACATTGAGGTCTTGCTGTAATTCCTGTTGTTTCATGATTCAGCAAGGGGTCCGAAAGGTGCAGACAGAATGGCAAACAGTGAAGACCCAGATCAGACTCCTCCTTCAGGAGCAGTCTGATTTGGATCTACACTATTTGCTTAGGCCTATCTGTTCCAATACATGTACTTAGGATTTGAATCAGAATCAGAATTGTTACTGGTGACACGTCAAATGACATTCATACGCTAGGATCATTATGGTAAATATGAATCATCTGCTGTTCAAGCCATATTTTCTCTGAAAAGAAAAACAAAATAGATAGTCATCTGTCTGTGACTCCTTTAGGGTTAATTTTCTCCCATAATTATCTAATTATGTAATGTTTGATACCATAAATATTTCAGGTCAGTCTCATTATAACATTAACCCGTAATGTCGTCTGCTTTGTCGTCTGCTGGTTTTTTTAAAACTCATTTCTGGCAACAGTGTGAACCCAGATTTGGGTACACACTTTTCCTCTGTATGCAAAATTATTTTTTAAAAAGTTTGCAAGAAGATTCAGCAGTTGACATAAGCAGACTACATTTTCAAATGTAGTTTTTCTTGGCATTTTAAGAGTTAAAGGGTTCATTTTACCAATCAAATATTTGTGTGTGACATGAATTACTCTCTTTTTTCAGCCTAAACCAGTAGACAAGCCCCGCCCACTGCCAATACCACCAAAGCAGGACAGCCAAGGTCTCCCGCAACGTCGTGTCCCAGACTACGATGATAATGTTCTGTCCCCAGATTCTCAGTCCAAATCCTCGTCCTCTAGTTCTAAAGAAGATAACATGGCATTAGACGACTTAACACCTAGGGTAGGACACTTGTGCTTGAACCCTTTCTTACCTGAGTTTTTGAAAATGGACTCTTCCGTCTTTAAATACCGTAACAATGCTAAAAATTCGGACACCTTGAGTATTTGCTGTAATTTTCCACAAATTTTGACAAATTCGTTTCACAATCCTGTAAGGGATCCAAAAGGTGCAAACGGAAAGGCAAACAGTGTAGACCTTGATCAGACTGCTCCTTCAGGAGCAGTCTGATATGGGTCTTCATTGTTTGCTTAGGCCTGTCTGTCCCAATGTTTAGGATCATTGCGGAGAGTGGCAAACTGTGTAGGTACAGATGGCTTATGATACTCCATCTGGGGCCAGTTGTTCAAAGAATCATTAACTTAACGAGCTGATACATGGTCAAAATGTTGACTGTTCTAGCAAGTACAACATGTAATACAGTGTTATTTTTACTGAAAATGGAGAGCAGCTTTTGCATTTATATGATCAATGATCATTTTTCTATATAAGCCATATATTTTGTTTGCATATAGAATGGATGTTTTACTAACAACCTCATTATAACACGGTTCATTATAACACGGTTTTGGCTATAACACGGTTTCAAGATGGATCCTAAAATGTATAGATTATATAGAAAAATGACCATAAATGGACATTTTTCTATTTAATCTATACATTTTTATTTGGTTATAACGTGGTTGTTTAACTAACACAGTTTCTGCTTTGGACCCCAACAATAGTGTTTTAAAGTCATTATAGTTTATTTCTCTCTTTTTTGCAGAGTTTACCAAACATGAGTGCCAGGGAGAGACGAAGAAGAAAAGAAAACAATGCACAGTGTATGTTTTGTTTACACACTGCTCAATATAAGTCTTATGCTTGACATACATAGCCTTCATTGTGCAAAGTGCTATATGCATAAATAGATCTTTTTGTGTAGTCATTTATAAGAAATTTATGAAACAAGCCTTTGGCTAGTTTCATAAATTCCATATGAAATGACCATGAGTGTAAGATTCTGTTTATCATATAACAGTTTTAAATTGGGTTTTATTGGCAAAGAAGTTAAAAGAATTTTAATTGAAAGCACAGTGTTTTCATGGACAGTGCAGTGACATTAGGTGCCAGTAACTATTTGTTATTAAAGGTGTGGTCATATCTGGTGTGAGATCTGCCATGCATGCAGCAAGCCAGCTACCTGAAAAGGGGCCCACTTATTTGGATGTAGCCCCTGTACCTGCATGTTAATGAAAAATTTAATGATGTTGTTGATGATGAAGATTGTAAATAGTGTTGGTCCTGATGAGACGGCTCATCATGTGTCATCTTATCTGGATCTATGTTGTTTGTATAAGTTTTGTTTGTTTGATTTAAGGTTTAATGTCACCGTCAACATTGTAAAGGTCATTTTGGAGACGTTGCTTCCAATTTTGTGGGACTTTTACCCGACATTGAGATGAAATGACATCTCAAGCCCTGTCGCCCAATGAAACCAGGGTTTATTAGCATGGGCGGTCCGCCTCGCACCGCGGTTCCTGGACAGGCTTAGATCCTCTGAGGGGTTTACCAGTACTAGTGTGTGGGCCGGATTCAGCTCTGCGTGGAAGCATTATGCAGCCCATATATTTCTTCAAGCCCCTATGGGCGGGGGCTATGTTTGTATAAGTTCCTGTACCTGTCTACCTAAACCCTTACAACATTGTAGACAGGTACAGGTGTTTGTATAAGTACCTGTACCTGTCTACAATGTTGTAAGGGTTTAGGTTTAATGGAACAATAGATCATTTTCTCCAGTTCTCAAACATGAATTCACTAACTTCAGAGGATATAAGCCCTTAAGTTGCCAATAAAAAAATGCTTCTGAAAATGTCATCTTTTTATAATGTCTGTTTTATCTTCTTGCAAACTTTTCAAAAATACTTTTGGATACAGGTAAACAGTGTTGACCCTGATCAGACTGCTCTAACAGGAGCAGTCTGATCTGGGTCTTCAGGCAACCAGTGTGGACCATGATCAGACTGCTCCTAGAGGAGCAGTCTGATCTGGGTCCACACTGTTTGCAACAATGTCTTTTAAAGTAAGCAGGTGACAGCAAGGCAGACAACAATTGTTGTAATTGGTGGGCTAAGGATTAATGGTTGATCTTCCCTTACAGCCTATGACAGACCTCACTCAGCCAGAATCAAGTTGGTAGACAGTTCTAAATCAACAGTCATAACAAACAGTGAAAGGAGGAGGGTAAGTTGTTAGACAGTTCTAAATCAACAGTCATAACAAACAGTGAAAGAAGGAGGGTAAGTAAACAAGGAACCTAAGGCAAGTTCTGCAAAGGAAGGTCAGGTGGTTTTTCTCTGGATGTTCTGCTATTCGCCCACCTTTGATTAAAGAATGGCTTGAAATAAGTGAAATAATCTTGAAAGGGCCATAAAACCAAAACAAGGAACCTAAATGGGAGATTATTCTGAATGACCATTCTTAAAGGAAAGAATTTACTCCCTCTGATAAACAGTGCAGGCCCAGATCAGGTACCACAGAACGAAGCATCTGATGTGGGCCTTGCAAACAGTTGAGCCAATTTCTTAATATATTTATAAGAATAACTCAGCCTGACTATCCTAAATTTTAGAAATGGACTAATATGTATATATAAGGCAGATGATTCCATTCAGTACAAAATCGGTTTAGTGTAGCCATGATGGTAGACATGGGTGACTAAGTTATCAGTATTTGAAGAACAGAAGACCAGTATCTAGCAGGTGATAAACAGTCAAAAGTTGCTGCGGTACATACAGTTGGTAATCAGGGGAACTAGCTCGAAAATGAGTCAATGGAAATTTGTTCCCTCGACACATCTGGGAACTCTTGAGCTAGCTCAATCGTCAGGAAACTTGTAAACAAAGGTAGGAATCGTCGGCCAAAATCTCCGTGTTGGTATTAATTGACATTTTTTTTCGGGTCCATGATAAAAAGTTTCCTTTCATTCATAATCCAGCACTGCAAATTTCCATGGCAAATTCTAGTGAGGTACAAAGTTAAATCATTTCTATGTGGCACTGCATTGCCGGATTTTCTTATAAATAGCTTACAAAGAAAAAAATGATGATAAAACCCTTTGAAACCTTCCTTTGTTAGCTCACCTGAGCCGAAGGCTCATGTGAGGTATTAGTATACCACGAGCCGGCGTCCGCCGTCCACACTTTCAACGAAGTATATCTCTGGAACCAGTGGGCCGGCCTTGATCAAATTTCATATGAACCATCATCAGGTAGGGGGAAAGGCTGTATTAGGTTTTCGTGCAGATCGGATGAGAACTCTGGTTGCCACAGCAACAAAGAGCTCCCATAGGCTTAACATAGGAAAAAGCTTGCCATCACTTTAGCTCCGTCAATTTTTAGCTCCACTGGCCGAAGGCCAGCGGGGCTATTGTCATGGCCCTGTGTCCGTCGTGCGTCCGTGATGTCGTGCGTCCGTGCGTTAACTTTTTCTTTAAACATCTTCTCCTCCTAAACTACTGGGCCAATTGTAACCAAACTTCACAGGAATGTTCCTTACATAGTCCTCTTCTAAATTCCTTCAAAGAATTTTGTTACACCCAGAACTCTGGTTGCCATGGCAACAAAACCAAAAAAAAATAATAATCTTTAAAAATCTTCTCCTCCAAAACCACCTGTTGGATTTCATTTTTATTTTGCATGACTGTTCCTTGGGTTGACCTCTTTCAGATTCCTTGAAGAAATTTTGATCCGACAAAAAACATGGCCGCCATGGGCGGGGCTTATTTTCCCTATTTAACATATAGTGTAATGCTAAAACTGGACCCCTTTCAGATTCCTTGAAGAAATTTTGATCCGACAAAAAACATGGCCGCCATGGGCGGGGCTTATTTTCCCTATTTAACATATAGTGTAATGCTAAAACATCTTCTCCTCCTAAACTACTGGGCCAATTGTAACCAAACTTCACAGGAATGTTCCTTACTTAGTTCTCTTCTAAATTCCTTCAAAGAATTTTGTTACACCCAGAACTCTGGTTGCCATGGCAACAAAACCACACAAAAAATTAAAAATCTTTAAACATCTTCTCCTCCAAACCCACCTGTTGGATTTCATTATCCCCTCGCACAACATAGTTGTGAGGGGGGATATAGCATTTGTCCCGTATGTACCTACGTAAGTACGTACTTTTGTCATCGCTCTAGCGCCACGTATGTACGTACTTTTGTCATCGCTCTGGCGCCACGTACGTACTTTTGTCATCGCTCTAGCCCCTACATTTCTTGACCGATTTTAATATAACTTCACACAAACGTTCCTTACGACAATATCTGGAGCAAGATCGACTTTCAAGGTCATGACCTCAAGGTCAAGGTCACTATGGCTATTTTTTTGAAAAACTTTGTCATGGCTCTAGCGCCTACATTTCTCCCCCAATTTCAATATAACTTCAAACAAATGATCCTTATAAAAATATCTCGAGCGAGTTGGACTTTCAAGGTCATGACCTCAAGGTCAAGGTCACTGTGGCTATTTTTAGAAAAACATTGTCATCGCTCTAGCGCTTACATTTCTTCACCAATTTCAATATAACTTCACACAAATGTTCCTTATGACAATATCTTGAGCGAGTTGGACTTTCAAGGTCATGACCTCAAGGTCAAGGTCACTGTGGCTATTTTTAGAAAAACATTTTCATCGCTCTAGCGCCTACATTTCTTCACCAATTTCAATATAACTTCACACAAATGTTCCTTATAAAAATATCTCCAGCGAGTTCGACTTTCCAACTCATGGCCTCAAGGTCAGGGTCACTGTGGCTATTTTTAGAAAAAACATTTGTCATTGCTCTATCGCCTATATTTCTACACTGATTTCAATATAACTTCACACAAATGTTCCTTATGACAATATCTCAAGCGGGTTCGACTAACAATGTCAAGGCCTCAAGGTCAAGGTCACTGTGGCGATTTTTTTAGAAAAACTTTGTCATCGCTCTAGCGTTTACATTTCTTCACCAATTTCAATATAACTTCATACAAATGTTCCTTATGACAATATCTCTAGCGAGTTCCACTTTCAAGGTCAAGGTCACTGTGTCTATTTTTAGAAAAACTTCGTCATCCCTCTAGCGCTTACATTTCTTCATCGATTTCAATATAACTTCACACAAATGTTCCTTATGACAATATCTCACCATTTCGACTTTCAAGGTCAAGGTCACTATGGCTATTTTTAGAAAACTTTGTTATCGCTCTAGCGCCTACATTTCTTCACTGATTTCAATATAACTTCACACAAATGTTGCTTATGACAATACCTCGAACGAGTTTGACTTTCAAGGTCAAGGTCACTGTGGCTATTTTTAGAAAAACTTTGTCATTGCTCTAGCGCTTACATTTTTTTCACCAATTTCAATATTACTTCACACAAATGTTCCTTATAACAATATCTCTAGTGAGTTTCACTTTCAAGGTCAAGGTCACTGTGGCTATTTTTAGAAAAACTTTGTCATGGCTCTAGCGCTTACATTACTTCATCCATTTCAATATAACTTCACACAAATGTTCCTTATGACAATACCTCGAGGTCAAGGTCAAGGTCACTGTGGCTATTTTTAGAAAAACATTGTCATTGCTCTAGTGACTACATTTTTTCACAAATTTCAATATAACTTCACACAAAAGTTCCTTATGACAATATCTCGAGCTATTTAGACTTTCAAGGTCAAGGTCACTGTGGCTATTTTTAGAAAAACTTTGTCATCGCTATAGCGCCTACATTTAATGATGGATTGTAATAGAACTTCACACAAATGTTTCTTATGATAATATCTCGACTTACTTCGACTTTCAAGGTCATGACCTCAAAGTCAAGGTCACTGTGGCTATCTTTAGAAAAACTTTGTCATCGCTCTACCGCCTACATTTATTAACAGATTTTAATATAACTTCACACAAAAGATGCTTATGATAATATCTTGAGCAAGATCTACTTTCGTGGTCATGGCCTCAAGTCAAGGTCACTATGGCTATTTTTAGAGAAACGTCATCACTCTAGAATGTACATTTATTGGAGGATTTTTAAACAAACTTTACACAAATGTTGCATATGATAATATCTCAAGCAAGTTGGACTTTTGCCATTTCAGTGTTTTCCACACACGAAGTTGTCTAGTGCAAGGGGATTTGTATCGCATGCGATGCCTTGTTTTTATTTTGCATGAATGTTCCTTGGGTGGACCTCTTAGATTCCTTGAAGAAATTTTGATCTGACAAAAAACATGGCCGCCATGGGCGGGCTTATTTTCACTATTTAACATATAACGTAATGCTAAAAAATCATTTTCTGCAAAAGTACTTGTGGGATTTCATTGTAATTTGCATGAATTGTCCTTGGGTGGACTGTTGTCAGATTCCTTGAAAAAAATTTGATCTTACAAAAAAACATGGCCGCCATGGGCGAGGCTTATTTTCACTATATAACATATAGTGTAATGCTGAAAATATTTTCTGCAAAAGTTCTTGTTTTATTTCATAGTTATTTGGCATGCATGTTCCTTGGGTGGACCTCTGTCATATTCCTTGAAGAAATTTTGATCCGACATAAAACATGGCTGCAGTGGGCGGGGTTTATTTTCACTATATAACATGTAGTGTAATGTTAAAAAAGTCTTCTCTTCTTCAAAAGTTCTTGTTTATTTATTTATTTATTTATTTAAAAGTACCTTCCTGTATCTGAATTAATCTCCTCCAATTTTGCTGACTATCACTTATCTATAGAGGTCCACCTACAAATTGTCATTCTAAAATTCAAAACATCAGAAATTTCACATGCCCATCACACTGGTGATAGAACTGATGTTTTCAACACAAACTCTATTTATACGACTTGATGTTTCAAAATAAATTCAAAATACTGAGGGAGATTGATTTATTAGACCTAATTATACTACAGTGTCAACAGTTCTCCAGATCCCTGAGGGTTAAAATGGCTTAGTTGAAAAGGGAGGCATACCGAATCCGACGGAGGAAAGGAAAAAATAAATAAATAAAGAAATAAAAACATAAATCTGTTCATTTTTTAGCTCCTCTGGCCAAAGACCGGCGGGTCTTATGTTATATGTTATGGCCCTGTGTCTGTTGTGCGTCTGTGCGGTTGTGCATCCGTGCGTTAACTTTTTTCTTTAAACATTTCCTCCTTAACTACTTGGTCGATTGTAACCAAACTTCACAGGAATGTTTCTCACATAGTCCTCTTCTGAATTCATTCAAAGAATTTTGTTACATGCAGAACAAAATGGCATCGAAAGCAAAAAAAAATATTTAAAAATCTTCTCCTCCAAAACCGCTCAATGGATTTTATTCTTATTTTGCATGAATGTTCCTTGGGTGGACCTCTGTCAGATTCCTTGAAGAAATTCGGATCAGGCAAAAAACATGGCCACCATGGCCATGCCCCACATGACTGCCATGGCCATGCCCCTTGGCTCATTAGCTTTCAAAGACTTATATGGGGAAAAGTTTTAAAAACCTTCTCCTCCAAAACCGCTCAACGTAATGGATTTCATTCTTACTTTGCATGAATGTTCCTTGGGTGGACCTCTGTCAGATTCCTTGAAGCAATTTTGATCAGACAAAAAACATGGCCGCCATGGACACGCCCATTGGCTAATTAGCTTCCATAGACTCATAAAGGGATCTTTTTTTTTTTTTTTAATCTTCTTCTCCAAAACCGCTAAATGGATTTCGTTCTTAATTTTCATGAATGTTCCTTGTGTCTACCATTGTCAGATTCATTGAAGAAATTTTGATCAGACAAAAAACATGGCCGCCATGGCCACCACCTTTGGCTCATTAGCTTCCATAGACCAATAAACGGAAAATCTTCTTCTCTGAAACCATAAAGCCTAAAGCTAAGACATTTACATGTAGTATGTAGCAAAGTTATGTGGTCACCTACTAAGTCCTGCGAACTATGACTCTTGAGTCCAAATTGGCAACGCCCCGGTGCTTAGTAGCTCCCATAGACTAATAATGACAAAATCTTGAAACTTTTCTCCTCTGAAACCATAAGGCCAAGAGCTTAGTATGTAGCAACTTGAAGTATTCATCTGCATAAATCCTGCCAACTATGCCCCTGGGGTCCAAATTGGCCACACCCTGAGGCCCATAAGCTCCCATAGACTTATACTGGGAAAAACTGACAAAAATCTTCTCTGAAACCATCAGTGCCCAGAGCTTAGAATTTAAGTATGCAGCAACGTCAAGTGGTCACTCAAATAAATCCTGCCAACAATGCCCCTGGGGTAAAAAATTTGTCACGCCCAGAGGCATATTAGTTCCCATAGTCTTAGACTTATAATAGGAAAAACTTAAAAAAAGTCTTCTTCTCTGAAACCATAAGGCCCAGAGCTTTAGATATTTAGAACGGAGCAATGCCAAATGGTCACTCACATAAATCCTGCCAACCATGGCTCTGGGGTCAAAAAAATATAGAATGGACATTCCTTGGATGGATCACTTGTTTCTTTTTTACCCATTGCATGCGGGAAAACCCTAAATGGGTACCTTGGCAAACAGTGCTGGCCCAGATCAGACCCCACAGAACACCATGTCTGATCAGGGCCTGCACTATTGGCTAACAGAATTTTCCATCAAAAATAGAAAAAAAATAGGCCTGACACCCCTTATATGACAAATGGACTGGTCCAACATATAGCAATAGAAGAGTCCACTAGTATACCATTGGTTAATGTAATAAATATGACAATTGTCTGAAGTTAGCCGGTGGAGCGACAGGCCCTCTTGGGCCTCTTGTTTTCTGATCGACTTCATTCTTGCAGATAACGAGGACAGGCATGAAATCTCGATCAAGTTCGATTTTGGGCTGAATCGGATTATTCACTCAGGAGTTACGTGCCCTTGAGCGTTGAAAAAATTGCCTATTGACTTAACATGGGGAGAATGTTGTCATCACCGTAGCTGCTTCAATTATTTTCAGATTGGCTTTATTCTTGCAGATAACCAGCACAGCCATGAAATCTCGGTCAAGTTCGATAACTGGCAGAATCGGATCATTCACTTAGGAGTTACCTGCCCTTGTGTGTTTTTGCATTAGGGTTAATGGGAATTTCAAAAATGTATATCTTAAAGACTACTTGGCCAACTTTGATCAAATTTCATGTGTCACATTATTGGGCAAGTGGAAAGGCTTCATTAGGTTTTCAGGCAGATCTGAGTGGAACTCTGGTTGCCATGGCAACATCTAGCTCCCATAGACTTCACATAGGAAAGAGCTTGTCATCACTCTAGCTCCGTCAATTTTTTTCTGATCGACTTCATTCTTGCAGATAACCAGTACAGGCATAAAATCTCGGTCAAGTTCGATTTTGGGCCGAATCAGATAATTCACTCAAGAGTTACGTCCCCTTGAGCGCCCGAAAAATTGCATATCGACTTAACATGGGGAAAATGTTGTCATCACTGTAGCTGCTTCAATTTTGTTCGGATTGGCTTCATTCTTACAGATAACCAGCACAGCCATGAAATCTCGGTCAAGTTCGATAATTGGCAGAATCGGATCATACACTTAGGAGTTACCTGCCCTTGTGCATTTTTTCATAAGGGTTAATGTGAATTTCAAAAATGTATATCTTGAAGACTACTTGGCCGACTTTGATCAAATTTCATGTGTAACATTATTGGGCAAGTGGAAAGACTGCATAAGGTTTTCATGCAGATCTGAGTGGAACTCTGGTTACCATGGCAACATATAGCTCCCATAGACTTAACATAGGAAAAAGCTTGTCATCACTCTAGCTCCGTCAATTTTTTTCTGATCAACTTCATTCTTGCAGATAATAAGGACAGGCATAAAATCTGGGTTAAGTTCGATTTTGGGCAGAATCGGAATATTGACCTCGGAGTTACGTGACCTTGAGCGACAAAAAATTTGCCCATAGACTTAACATAGGGAAAATGTTGTGACTACGATAGCGACTTGATTTTTTTTCAGATCAGCTTCAAACTTGCAGGTAACGAGGACAGACATAAAATCTCGGTTAAGTTAGATTTTTGGCCGAATCGGATTATTTGCCTTGGAGTTACCTGCCCTTGAGCATAAAAAAATATGTTGTGACCACGATAGCAACTTTATTTTTATTCAGATCAGCTTCAAACTTGCAGGTAACGTGGACAGGCATAAAATCTCAGTTAAGTTCGAATCGGAATATTGACCTCGGAGTTACATGACCTTGAGCGACAAAAAATTTGCCCATAGACTTTACATAGGGAAAATGTTGTGACTACGATAGCGACTTGAATTTTTTTCAGATCCGCTTCAAACTTGCAGGTACCGAGGACAGACATAAAATCTCGGTTAAGTTAGATTTTTGGCCGAATCGGATTATTTGCCTTGGAGTTACCTGCCCTTGAGCATAAAAAAAATACGTTGTGACCACGATAGCAACTTTATTTTTATTCATATCAGCTTCAAACTTGCAGGTAACGAGGACAGGCATAAAATCTCGGTTAAGTTCAATTTTGGGCCGAATCGGAATATTGACCTCGGAGTTACGTGACCTTGAGCGACAAAAAATTTGCCCATATACTTAATTAGGGAAAATGTTGCGACTACGATAGCGACTTGAATTTTTTTCAGATAAGCTTCAAACTTGCAGGTAACGAGGACAGACATAAAATCTCGGTTAAGTTCGATTTTGGGCCGAATCGGAATATTTGCCTTGGTGTTACCTGCCCTTGAGCATAAAAAAATACGTTGTGACCACGATAGCAACTTTATTTTTATTCATATCAGCTTCAAACTTGCAGGTAACGAGGACAGGCATAAAATCTCGGTTAAGTTCGATTTTGGGCCGAATCGGAATATTGACCTCGGAGTTACGTGACCTTGAGAGACAAAAAAATTTGCCCATAGACTTAACGTAGGGAAAATGTTGTGACAGAAATAGCGACTTGAATTTTTAGCTCACCTGAGCCAAAGGCTCCAGTGAGCTGATAGTATACCAAGGCTCCGGAGTCCGTCGTCTGTCGTCCGTCCATCCGTCGTCCACACTTTCAATGAAGCATATCTCAGAAGGCAGTCGACCAATCTTGTTTAAATTTTATGTGTAGCACCATTGGGCAAGGGGAAAGGCTGCATTAGGTTTTGGAGCTAGTCTGGTTCATTTGTTCCTTCATTCTTCTTTCTCTCCATATAGAGATAATAGACCAATGTTAAATTTTTAATCAAAGATTTCTCAGGAACTATAAAAGCCAGAAGCATCAAATTTGGTATTCAATAGAATAATGATGACTTATTTTGTGTAAGAGACATTGGGCTTTCTCAGCTTATTTGTTCATCTGTTCTTTCATTCTTCTTTCTCTCCATTTTGACCAATGTTAAATTTTCGTCAAAGATTTCTCAGGAACTATAGAAGCTAGAAGTCTCAAACTAGGAATGCAATGCAATAATGATGACTTATATCCTGTAAGGGTCAATGGGCTGGATTCTATTAGCAGATTTAGTAGTCAAGTCTGTGAATTGTTAAAACTTAAGTTCCTCAGGTGAGCGGTTTAGGCTCATTGAGCCTCTTGTTTACAAGTTTCCTGGTGATGGAGCTAGCTCGAGAGTTCCCGGATGTGTCGAGGGGACAAATTTTCATTGACTCATTCTTGAGCTAGTTCCTCTGATTACCACCCCTGACATAGCCGAAAGGCTGTAGGGGCAATGAATTTTTAGGGCCCCACAGTATCTTGGGCATAGTGATTGAAAGGCAAGGCCTTTTCTTTTGGTGTCTTTAGTGTTCCATGAAATGAATCAAGTTGTGATTCACTGTATTGTGGACAGAGAATGCTTTTCAGTGGCTTTGGTAGAAACTTTGTTGTACAGTGATTAAGCTACTCACCTCATAAAGCAGGGGTTGTGGGATTGTTTCCAGGCTTCGCCAGACTTTGGATCACAGGCGCTTGGCCCGTTGATTTGTCCGAAAAACTTGTGGAATAGGTAAAATGTCAAAATATGGTTAAAAAAAAAATCCAGATTTTTTTTCATACTGTATAGAAAGCTAGACAAGGTTCTCAACAAACCAGCACCTTTTTCTCGGTACACATTAAATGACAATTGGCACAGGCACATTTTTTGACACAGGAAGGTATATTTTGTATGAAGTTCAACCTAAGGCATGCAGAAATTCAAAAATAATGCAGAACACCTGGATCAAGCCCTATTGTGGTCTACCCCGGATAGACTTTAGTAGGACAACTAACTGTCACACCAACTCCATGTTTTTCACAGTTTTCCCTGCAATTTCCTGTTGAAATCCGATAATGTCAGCACAAAAACCAGCACACCTATAAATATCAATGAATATGCTCTCACCTAATGCAAAAGTTTTGGCCAGTTAACTGTTATTACCAGCGATTTTCGCCTTTTTTGTGTTGGAGCAGGCATTTCTTGTTGCAATATTGTTTTCATTCTATATCTTGAAGCTGGTGTAATCCGAGCGCTGATTGGTCGAAATCGCTGGAGTTCCCAGATTTCGACCAATCAGCCTGCAGATTACATCATCTTCAAGATACAGAATGAAAACAATACTGTATGAGAAATGCCTGCTCACACACAAAAAGGTGAAAATTGCTGGTAATAACAGTTATCTGGAGAAAAACTTTTGCATTAGGTGAGAGCATCTTCATTGATATTTATAAGAATGTTTGCTTTTGTGCTGACATTAACGGATTTCCACAGGAAATCGCAGGGAAACAGTGAAAAACCATTGAGTGGGTGTGACAGTTAGTTGTCCTACTAAGGTCTATTCAGGGTAATTTGACGTTTTGATCACGATGGGGCTTGCACCAGGAGTTCTGCATTATTTTGATGAAATTCTGCATGTCTTAGGTTGAAGTTCATATAAAATATACCTTCCTGTGTCAAAAATGCGCCTGTGCCAATTGTCATTTTATGTGTACCAAGAAAATGGCACTGGTTTGTTGAGAACCTTGTCTAGCTTTTTATGCCAGTATGAAAAAAATCTGGATTTTTTTTTGTTAACCATATTTTGACATTAATTTTTACCTATTCCACAAGTTTTTAGGACAAATCAAAGGGCCAAGCGCCTGTGCTTTGGATGAGTCTTTAAATTGAGTTCTTGTCTTGTTTGTGGAATACAAATCTGAAATAAACAGTCAATGGCTCAAGCAGGGTTTCGGCCCCCGCCCATCGGGGCTTGAAGAAATAGATGGGCTGCATGATGCTTCCATGCAGAGCTGAAACCGCACATGAGTACTGGTAAACCGCTTAGAGGATCTAAGCCTGCCAAGGAAAAGCGGTGCAAGTCGGAGCATCCATGCTTATAAACCCTATTGGTTTCATTGGCCGACTGTGGTTGAGATGTCATTTCATTTCAATGTCGGGTAAAAGTCCCACAAAATTGGAAGCAACGTCTCCAAAATGACCTCTACTGTGTTGACGGGGATGTTAAACCTCAAATCAAACAAACAAACAAATCAAGCAGGGTTTTGGCTCAGCAGCCTAAGATATTGACAGTTCAGATAAAAAGATACAGAAAAATGATAATTGTTTCACATTACCATATGGGCCCCGTCAAGCGATTTTGGTACTTATCGCCTATGCGAGCAGCGAAGGTTCAGGCGAGCCTGCGCATCCGCGCAGTCTCGCCAGAACCTTCGCTGCTCGCTCATACAAGCAGTGAATCAAGAGGAACCTTCAGACAGAAAGCCATATCCCTGGCCCCTCTGAATGGCTGGGCATGCGCAGTTAAAATTTGTCATGACGGAATGCTCGAAGACCCAAATTCGCTTGGCGGGGCTCATATGAAAACCACAACGGCAGTAGCTCCAGATAAGGAGGAGTAGCGAGGATAATCTAATAATTTTGGGATAATATAGAGGATCTTATATGAGTGCTCATGTATTATTGAATTTATTAAACGAGTTGAGGAAAGGGGATAAAATGCGAGGCTTTGCCGAACATTTTATCCCTTTTCCTCAATGAGTTTAATAAATTTAATAATACATGAGCACGAATGCAAGATTCTATTTATCATATGACATTAAAAGCGTATTTTATTCACGATTGTTTACAAAAATGTCAACATTCCGCCGTTAGTAAACGCGACGTCATTAAGGACGTCGTACATGTAACGTTACGGGACGTATCTAGCTAATTTGCATATTTAATCCACTAGTGGATTATCGAAAATAATACATGACGTTATTACACTCTCAGACGCGACGTCATATGATAAATTCTTATTTCTCCATTAAAACATGAAGTTGTGGATACTTATTAAACTTTCTAAAGCTAAAATAAATCTAATAATCTAATAATTTTGGGATAATATATTCTTATTTCTCCATTAAAACATGAAGTTTTGGATACTTGTTAAACTTTCTAAAGCTAAAATAAACAGTTTATTTGCAGATTTCACAGAGAATGTACAGGGCTGAGAAACTTTAGTTCAAGTGGCCATGTTGTTCCTGATGTCACTTTTGTGCAATGACTTCAGAAACATTTCACTCTTTTTGATGTCATGTAATTGTGTGCCATTGCTTTGGAAGTTGTTGACCTGCTGTACTATCTTCAGTCTTTTTGGCTGACTTATTTCATGAGTATTGGCAAACACTCACAATTTTTTCGATTGTGGTATAAACTAAATACATGATTAGTGTCTTGAATCATAAAATATAATATATTTGCTATGACAACTGTATAGGGGCTCTCTGAAGCTCACCCCTGTCTCATTAATCATGTTTTATTATTAAAGACACTAACCATGTATTTTCTGTATTAAATACAGTAGAACTTCGATAGCTCGAACACCGATGGCTCGTTTACCATGGCTGAGTCGAACCGGTTCTTGAGTCCCTAGGGAATTCCTCTGCATACGACTAAGTGTGGGATAATTAAGGAGATATTCGACTTTTATCTTGCAAATGTATGTTGTGTGTACTCATTAGAATCGCCTCAATGAGGCGATTCTAATGAGTACACACAGCATACATTTATGTTACAGAACACCGAAAAGAATGCCAAAAATACTCCCGTTATGTTGTCTGGAAGTATGCAACAGTAGCTCGAACTACCGCTGTCTCGAACAAATTTCCATGGTCCCAAAGGGGTTCGAGTCATTGACGTTCTACTGTATTATACATATTCAGAAGGTCTATAGATGAAATCTGTGGACAACATACCTTTTTTGATGTGTAAGTAAATGCCAAGGAATCACTGATGTAGGTCAGCAGACTGGAGGTTCTCCCAAACAAACTTCATTTTGACAGGAAATTAATTGCCTGTTGGTCAGCAAGAATTGGAGGTTCACTCAAACTGAAGAGTTAGGATACTAATATTCTTGTTTTTTCAGTATGAAGAGCAGAAAGCTCCTATACGACACCGGCAGCCATCACTAGCCGACGATAGCAGTAGTTCTGATGAAGATACTCTCAAAGAAAGTGAAGTTCAGAGACACAATAAAGAAAAGAATAGGTGAGTGAGTGCAGTTTTTACCCTTGTCCTGATGAATAAATTAAATTTTAACACACCCTTTGTGGTTTTCAAGCAATCAAATAACTTGATATGATGTATTTGATCACTTCACAGACTGAATCACAAACAGTGTAGATCCTGATCAGATGGCTTCTTCAGAAGCCATCTGATCAGGATCTACACTGTTTGCAAAAGTAGGGGTTGTGATATTCAGCAGGACAATGGTTAATAATGACTCTCATCCAGATCAGTATGGTACAGCACAGCTTGGACTTTTTACAGTTTATACATTTATATATAATCCATACATTTATATATAATCCACTCTTAGCTATCTGACTTAACATTCAAGCACTGCATAAAATTCTACATTATTTTTCAGCAAAAATAAGGCAGTTGGCCATTTTGTGGGAAAGTAACTGTCCTTTTGGCTTTCCGCTATTGATGTTTCCATTAGGGTCTAGTTATTTCATGTTTGTGTTTCTTTCCCTTTTGTGTCTCTGATGGAAACTGTGGGTTAAATAGAGTTTATTACTCAGCCGATTCTAAATATAGGATTTATAAACCGAGGGAGGTTGAAGATCCGATAAAGAAATGAGTGCGCTTGCGCACGAGTTTCTTTATAGGATGTTCAACCTCCCGAGGTTTATAAATCCCATATTTAGAATGGGCTGAATCAATAAACTATATATTACATGCATTTGATAGAGCTGATGGATCATTTTGCATCTAATTCTGTTTACAGTTCGCTGTTAACATACAGTCTATGCAAAAGGTAGTGGGCGCAGTGACACATAAGCTGACTGAAACAAAAACTGTATAGACGCCATCTTGAAAGCGGTTCCTATTGTAATGCATGAAGATGGAAGAAATAAAGTATTATAATGATAAAACAATTAAAAATGCGAGAGAACGGTCACCAAACGTACCCCTCATTCTGTAGTTATGTCCAGATAATCTGTATTCCAACCTTGCATCCTACTCGAACGTCACGCATTCTGAACGTTTGTTGATATCTTCTCAGACGCCATTGAGATGACGTCATGATTAACGTCGACATGTCTGAACTTTCCCGCGTTTGAATATAGCGATTTCATTGCAAAAGCAGTACCTTGTTTCTGATGTCAAAAGTAGTTCCAGCCAGAAAGATTTATTTCCCCAGCTAAGAGGAAATATTTCTCCTTAGCTAAAAGGAAAATACCATGTTTTTGTCTGATAGAAATCATGGTATTTCTCTGTTATGCATGTAATATTTGTATTGATTCCTGATCATTGCCTGATTATTAGGGCCCCGCACTGAAAGTGTGGGTGCCCTATAGTAATCACTCTGTCCCTCCGTCTGTCTGTCTGTCTGTCCGTCTGTCCGTCCACAATTTTTTTTCCTACTCCTCTGATAGCACAGCCGGGGCCCTAGTCAGTTTCACTGACAGCCGTAGTTGCCTTTACTTCTATTTTGACATTTGATATTGTCTACCAAGCAGACAATTTTTACATGTAATGTCAAGTCTTATTTTCACTGAACAATTAGAAAAAAAAAACACATTGAAAATACCTTCTGCTAAGTGAGTGAGTGAATGTTTGAGTTCTACGTCTCACCAACAGCTAAGGTCATACAGGGAAAGGGACCTCGGTTTAAAGACCCATCAGAAAGTCTGGAGAAGCCCGGGATCGATCCTGCGATCCCTGGTTTACAAGGCGAGTAGCATAACCACTACACCATGGAGGCTTCTAATGCCTTCTGCTAAGAGTGCTCAGTGCTTTAAGGGTTAAAAGTGAAAACCAAAAGTAAGTTCAAATGCCAATTGAATTTATCCAGTGTCGATAATATAGAAGTCTTGCTATATTAGATACCTGTGTAATGTCTTTGATACTACATGTAATGTCTGAAAAAATAAAGTTCATCAGTCTTGTCAAGTTTGTGCATGTAAAAACTCTGATACTTAACCCTTAAGATGCCGAGAAAAACTAAATCTGAAAATGTTGTCTGCTGAATTATTTGGCAAACTTTTAAAAAATAATTTTGCAGGAGCAGTCTGATCTGAGTCCACACTGATTGCAAAAAAATACTTTTAAAGGCATTTATTCTGAAACAGTAAAACACACCGTGTGTTCATAATTGTTTTTTGCCCCCTGTGGTATACTATCTATAGCAGATCAAAGGCGGCCCGTAATAGGGTGATTAGTAGCTCTTGTTGAATCCCCTGACTGAGGTACATAAGGGAAAAATCAATAATGTACACTCCAGTCAACAGTTAGTAAATTATTGATTTTCCCCAAGGAGAACCCTTACCTGTTGAAGACAGAGGACTTGTCTTCAGTCAGCACTGAGGGCTATATAATATTATGCAATGAAATGATAGAGCTCAATAATCAAGAATAAATGCCTTTAAGGTAACCGGCCGATTGCAAAGCAGACGACAGTTGTCGTGATTGGCATTTTCTGGGCTAATATATAAAACTAATTGGTTATGACATGTTATTTTGTTACTTATTATACACACAGTCACTGTAAATAATTGTTACCAAGTTAAAACAGGAAAAAAAAAATCTTTTCACATTTTTATCACAGGAGATTGTTTTCATTGCCACTGTCTAATGGGCATGATACCCCATCCACCTCATCTCACAGAAAGCACATTCATCAACACCACAGACATGTGGTGCGGGGTTTAAACACCCCACCCAGTCCAGTACTCAGAAAGCACTCACATCACAATAGGTATATTGTGTGGGCCACTAATTCCACTAATTAGAATGCTTGTGTGATGCACTTTAACATTAATTTTTGTGTGTTACATTTTGAATTAGAAGGGTGCATTTCTTTATTAAGATAGTGCTAGGAACTGCACATCCCTTAGACGGCAGACCACAAAGGGAAGTCCAAGTTGGACCTGACAAGTTAAGAGGTGGTAGCCTCCTTTTGCTACTTAGGAGACATGCTCTCTACAGCCGGTGGCTGTGATCTTTCGACCACATCATGTGTGAAAACAGCCTGGAAGAAGTTCAAGGAGCTGCTACCAGTTCTCTCTTCCTGTCACCTCTCGTACATGGCCATGTGTACAGCCCTTGTGTGTGGAGCGCAATGCTCCATGCCAGCAAAACTTGGCTATTCACAAAACCAAACCTCCAACGTGTGCAGCGGAATGACAGGGCAATGATCAGACAGATCTGCAATATCAACCCACAAAATACTGTCACAATCAGTTCCAGTGAGTTACTTGCATGGCTTGGCATTGAGGATCTGGACCTTATCCTGAAGGAGAGAAGGCTCAACTGGTATGGACACGTGGAGCATTCCAAGGGTGCAGTCAAGACAGCCTTTGACATACAGGTGGATGTGAAACATGGGCCTGGGAGGCCCAAGATGACTTGGAAGCAGCTGACAGAAGGAGATTGCAGCGAGTGGAAGCTATCGGCTATTGACCCTCACGATAGACATATCTGGAGATCTTGTGCGAGATCTGCCATGCTTGCAGCAAGCCAGCTACCTGGAAGAGGGCCCACTTATGTGGATGTTGCCTCTGTACCTGCATTTCAATCAAAACTCCGATGGTGGTGGTGTTAGGTGCTATCGGGGGATCCAATGTTTTAGTCTACATATAATTTAGCCATTCTGTTAGAATATTTTTATTACTCTTCAGACCCCTGTGTTTCCAAAGAAGGTTCTTGTATCTTTGGATTTGTATATGCCGAATGTTGTCAACAGGGTTTTAGTCAAAATAATTTACAGACCTGCAAAAAGTGTATGTCCTGATGAGACGGCTCATTATGATTTATTGTTGGGGAGTGCATCCTGACTGTACGCTCCAAATTATGTAACAATCCAGATATTGCGCACATCCTATTTGTACGCTCCACTCTATCCCAACTCTTGTGCACTCCAATTTATGCACTCCAACTAATCTTGACAGTGAGCACTCCGTAATGTGCACTCCAAAATGCATTCCATGACACGCATTCCATACCATCTTCTGCATTATGCAATGCATACCATGTAATCCATCCCATATTACATATATTCAAATAGCCCCGGCTGCACGTGCGAACCTTACTTATGACTTGCAATTTAGAAATTTTTAGTATGACCCTGGGGGGAACACATCCTCAGGCTATGGCGAACCATTTCCCTGAAGGAGACGCCACCCAGTTCAAGAAGTTCTGAAAGAAACAAGCCTCAGCTCTGCTCCCAGCAACCAGTACCCGGAATCCAGGCTCAAGAACAAATCTTCAGGGTATGGCGAACCACTTCCATGAAGGAGATGCCACCCAGTCCAAGTAGAAGTCCTGAAAGAAACAAACTTCAGCCTTGCTCCCAGCAACCAGTATTTGGAATCTAGGCTCAAGGCGTAAAGTTTCATTACAACCAAACAGCTGTCTAAGCAAAGCGTCCCCCCTATCGAATGCTGAATTCCGCATTGCACCTCGAAGCTCAGCTGATCAAAAGTCAGCAGAATCTCTCGGTGAAGAAATTAGGTGGCCATAAACAACAGATCCGGAGTCTACATCATAGTGTAGATTATATTTTCTTGTCCTTTGGGATCATTGATTCCATTGTTGAAATTTGAAAATATCTGAGGGTCACTGATGAGGCCTAATTGGCCGAAACTAGCCAGTCCGGTCCAGAAAACATGCACACCCCACACCCTCCACTTCCGTAGTGCATTACCTGCTTCCAAAAGATAACCCTTTTATAGAACATATTTGTTGTTGTTGTTGTTGTAAATCTATAAGGCATTTTATCGCTACCTATAGCCACTTGGTACTTAAATAAGTCACTTGTACATTTCACTATGTGAAAAACTCATGATCCTAATATTACAACGCAATTTAAAATCTTTTTGTGCTCCTGATGAATTCCATCAGTGCATCTGTCAGTTCCTTCCTTCCTTGCTTACTAATGTCTTCAATCATGCCTGTCAACACTTTCAGGTTAATGTCTGTTACCATTTTCACCTCCTCTCTGCCCAGAATATCTTCAACATTAGACTCTAAAGTATCCCTTTCTGATTTAAATTTCTGACAATTAGGACATGCCAGCCTCAGCACCAGGAGGCACCAAACAAGCCTGAAATGAAAAGAACTTAAGACAGTATCAGGTATTAAAATTCCCGGACTGCCAATAACATCACAACGACAGCGGCTGGTGGGTGGGTTTTAGATTCCTCATAAATGCAACTTTCTTTTGCTGGATTTGAAAATGGAAAAGGAAGGTTTCCCTGAGCATGCGCAAGACGCCAAACCATAGTTTGGCCCTTAAGACGCTTGACTGCTGAATAACAAACACGGTGCAAGCGTCCAGTAACCTGGACCAACTGTCATGGTGGATGACGAGATCGAAATTGCGATCAGACATTGTTTAAACCTAAATAATGAGAGGTCAAGCCACCCTGAAGCTGCAATCATGACACATTAATGACAGTCCATTCAATTTGTTCGCACCAAATAAATGGGATTATCATTTAGTTGATAATCCCTATTATTAAGGATGCTCACTCATACAACAATATATATATAGATACAACTACTTTTATTTATCTCCTTTTTCACCTATTTAATAAAACATTATTTCAATAATGTGTTTAGTTGTCTTACTTTCAATCTCTACAATATCAATATCTGGCAGTATATGGACACCGAGTAGATTCAGGTCGAAGGGGGGACGCAGTGACAGCATATAACCTTGCTCGCACGAAAACGGGCATCAAATTATTAATTTGTTTGCACTCAAAATATTGTGCAATCCAATTTTGAATTTTGAGTATTCCAAAATATGCGCACACTCCAAATGTGTGCTCCAAGATTTTGTAACATTCCAAAATTGCGCACTTCCTATAGTACGCTCCAAATTTTGTAACAGAGTATTCCAAATATTGCGTACATCCTGTTGTACGCTCCACAATTTTTTAACATTCCAAATATTGCGCACATCCTGTTTGTATGCTCCAAATTTTGTAACAATCCAAATATTGCGCACATCCTATTTGTACGCTCCAAGTATTCCAAATATTGCATACATCTTGTTTGTATGCTTTACAATTTTTTAGCATTCTAAATATTGCGCACATCCTGACTGTACGCTCCAAATTATGTAACAATCCAGATATTGCGCACATCCTATTTGTACGCTCCACTCTATCCCAACTCTTGTGCACTCCAATTTATGCACTCCAACTAATCTTGACAGTGAGCACTCCGTAATGTGCACTCCAAAATGCATTCCATGACACGCATTCCATACCATCTTCTGCATTATGCAATGCATACCATGTAATCCATCCCATATTACATATATTCAAATAGCCCCGGCTGCACGTGCGAACCTTACTTATGACTTGCAATTTAGAAATTTTTAGTATGACCCTGGGGGGAACACATCCTCAGGCTATGGCGAACCATTTCCCTGAAGGAGACGCCACCCAGTTCAAGAAGTTCTGAAAGAAACAAGCCTCAGCTCTGCTCCCAGCAACCAGTACCCGGAATCCAGGCTCAAGAACAAATCTTCAGGGTATGGCGAACCACTTCCATGAAGGAGATGCCACCCAGTCCAAGTAGAAGTCCTGAAAGAAACAAACTTCAGCCTTGCTCCAAGCAACCAGTATTTGGAATCTAGGCTCAAGGCGTAAAGTTTCATTACAACCAAACAGCTGTCTAAGCAAAGCGTCCCCCCTATCGAATGCTGAATTCTGCCACAGCAAATTTATGATGCCCCACATAAATTTGTCCCCCAATTCAGCAAGTCAACATTTTTATGAATATAGCCTTTTTATCCTTGTCCTGTTATTCTAACTACATATTAGGATTTTACATTTGGGAAGAAGGGTCTGTAACAAATTGATTGACTACTTCCTCAAAATGTATTCCAAAAATATGATATTGCCCACAGCAGTGAGATGAACCCTATCGGTCTTAAATAGCCCTGTTGTATTGAAATCGAGCACATGCTTGATTGTTCGGTCACTACATTTAAAGCAGGCTGTCTACCCGATTGGTTTATACGCCTCCTGTGATCCAGCTTTTTAAGCCCTTCATGAGTGTTGTCCGCCCCCAGCCCCGACTGACAATTAGGGAGGATGTCTGATCATACCGTTTGGGCTTCGGGATAGATTGAAGCCATGTATGCAAATTAGCTTTTAAAAGTCTTTAAGAAGTTTGCTTTGGGACCACTCAACAAGGTTGTTGCCCCCGAGGTGAATAATTATCATCACAAGGGTTGAATGAAACTGCAGCAACCATTGGAGCTCGGTGTCTTAGTGATCCCAGTGCACCGCTTTACCCTGATAAAATTTTTAGCTAACAATCACTGCATTAGCTGGAGGTCTGAGAGCTGATACACTGTCAGCAAGGTGTGAAACCAGGGAATCACAGATAAGCAATATATCTGTAACAGACAATTTAAAACGTATGTACCATGTTACCGCCCCAGTTTTCCATCAACCAATTTCTTTTATGGCTATACTAGAATACCCTTAGCTGCCAAATTAATAGCCCTTCCAATTCTAAAGGAATGTGCAGCATAAAGTTGCTTTGGAAGTCCTAGTTTATTTTCTACAGCTGTCACAAGAGTGCCACTGAGCTGACAGTGCTTTAATGAATGGCCATTCTGGAGGCAAAAGAAGTCTAGACTACCATCAGGCTTCCACATCATATATTGTTTGACAACCAAGGCAACATATAGATGCATTGATTGCAAGTGGGATGCACGATATTGTTGGAGGGCAGTTATGTCTCAACTAATTCTAAAGATTAGAATGTGGTGTACTGCAAGGTGCAGTGCTCAGTACTCTACATTTTAATAAATGCATAAAATAAATAAATAAATAAATACATAAATGGAAATATCTCATTAAACATTACCCTCCGTGAGTGGTAAGGTTGATCCGTAGATTTGAAAAGAATGTTGTGTACTGCAAGGATCAGTGCACGGCACTCTACATTTTTAATATGTCATGGAAATATCTCGATTAACATTGCCTTCCGTGACTTGGTAAGGTTGGTCTGTAATTTTGAATAGAATGTGGTGTACTGCAGGGTGCAGTTCCCCGTACACTACTGTTTTTTTTTTTTTTGTTTGTTTTTTTATATATATCAGAAATAAATAACAGAAGATGCTCCAAAGATGGAAAAATTATCCACTGGACCACTGGTCTTATCTCATTACCTACAAAGTAGGCACCAAAACCGAGTTCAAACCCCTTGCACGAATGGTGCAGTGCTGTAAGTCCTCATTTGACATCCAGAACCGGTCATGAGAAACGGAAATACCATATTTTTTCTTTTTCTTTTTTTTTTTTTTTTTGAAAAATTGTACCCAAAGTTCAAATTCCTTCATATCTGCTGTGGTGCGAAGGTGACAGTGTATCTTTGATAAACCACATGTAGCATTTATAAATTGCCCACAGAATGGACTCCCTAGTACCAAGCAGGAAACTTTCAAGATAACATATGAATCGTCCCTCAGAAACATGTCTAGCTACCCAGAATTCCAAAAAAGTAGCGACAGTCTCGAAAGTCTGGCGTGCTATGCTGCAACCAAATGGCATTGCTTAAACAAAATAAAACTTCCCGTCAAGCTTGAATCTGAGCTGATCAGAGTCTAAAGGAGAGACGGGTAATAGCCCAAATTTTCCTTTTATATCGGAATTTACCAAAAGGCAACCACAGCCTTAAGCTTGAACCATTTGCACAATATAATATACAAGACCTAATGGTGATATGTGCAGAGTTTATAGCGGACAAGAGTCAAAAGGTCCAGCCACTCTGTCTGCTTTAACTTTTTTTTTTTTTTTTTTTTTTTTTTTTACAATGTCTGGCTTGATATTGGCAGACTCATATCGAATCAGATGAGGTTTGTGGCTTCAAATATGTTTTGAAAGTCAATAAAATTACCTTTAGAAAATATATTGTTTGTGGTCATTGAATTCCCAATATATGTTTAATTGACAGGTTACTATCGATAATACCGGTATATCACACCTGTGATTCAAGCGGCTATGTCCGGCTCAAAAGTAGGTCGGGTGTTCATAAATAAACTAACATTTGACAAACACATGGTCATTTGCATATTTAAAAATAACACAGCTGATCAGCCGAGCCGTCAAGCTATCCCGCAATGCCTGCGCTGTTTAACTCTGACAACCCAAACTGACGCTATTATACCCGAAAGTCGAGGCATAATCCCTTCAAAAATATAAAGAAAATTCTAACAGCGCATTTACTTATGGTATTTTAAGTTAATTTAGCGTTACACAATGAGTGCCAAAGGTCATGACCCTTGTGGAAATTCCCCAGTCAGTTACACTCAAAATAAACAGATACCGGGCGTCCCTGTGGTACAAAATATATAAGGACGATCGGCGTGAAGTCACTTCCACTGAGGTCCGCCGTTTTCGGAGGTGCAAACAAAGGTATTCTGCTATATGACCTTACCAAATGTACACAAGAAATATTTTCAATCAGTCCCACACCTCTGGCAAAGATTTTGCTTTTAAAACTGTTCAAAAATGATCAAATTTTAGCAATAAAAACCGAAGCTTTCACCTCCACCAAATGAGAAACTGGCGGGAAAGATATCCGTTCTTTGTTTCTTTTTACTGAAGAGTTCCCCGCCGACCGTCCTTATACCCGAAATCATATTTAGCCCTTTAATTTCTTCGCTGCATACTATTTATCTTCCATAATAACATTTTTCCCAAGCTTTATAAGGTACCAAAAACTCGCAGGGCCACCATTGTCACCCATGTATATTTTGCAATTAAAATGGCGATTTTTATGCCGCCGTAGTGTCACTTTTCCTAATATTTTCGTAACGGTGAACTGTCTTAGTTGTCACTTTTTCCCTATTTAGTTGTACCTCGTCACTAACGCATTTTATCATTTCCGGTTGCAAAACGAAAGCACCGATAATATTATTGTTGTTCGAGGTCAACCAATGGAAATTCTTATATATTATAGCTAAAGGAGACCCTCTTCTTCTTTTATTATGAAATATATCTCAACCGAGTCCCGACAACTTTCTCTTGCTGGATTTTTAGTTTTAGATTCCTCATAAAAAATGCAACTTTCTTTTGCTGGATTTGAAAATGGAAAAGGAAGGTTTCCCTGAGCATGCGCAAGACGCCAAACCATAGTTTGGCCCTTAAGACGCTTGACTGCTGAATAACAAACACGGTGCAAGCGTCCAGTAACCTGGACCAACTGTCATGGTGGATGACGAGATCGAAATTGCGATCAGACATTGTTTAAACCTAAATAATGAGAGGTCAAGCCACCCTGAAGCTGCAATCATGACACATTAATGACAGTCCATTCAATTTGTTCGCACCAAATAAATGGGATTATCATTTAGTTGATAATCCCTATTATAACACAATTAATGGGATCCAAAGCAGAAACTGAGTTAGTTACACATATTTGTAGTATCCAAACAAAAATGTATAGATTATATAGAAAAATGACCATAAATGGTCATTTTTCTATATAATCTATACATTTTTGGGATCCATCTTGAAACGTTGTTATAAAGAACAGTTTTGTAATGAGGTTGTGGTGTACCAGTATCTTGTGTCATGCACTTGTTCTTCTTCTTCTTTACATAATGCCATACGCCCGCGAGGACATTCTAGGCATGTTGCGCTGTCAGACAATCCAAGTATATTAATAGACAAGCTAAACAGATAAAAGCATGATAGTGAGTGATAAAGTATGACAGTTGAGGGGATGAAAGATGATAGGTTAAAATAGTTAAGAATAGTTAAAATCAGGTTAAAAAACATACTATATACTTGGGATCTATGGTTTGGCATGATGCAGCTTGCCAATTTCGGCCTTGAATATGTCAAGGCTTGGCGAGCTGACAGCGGACTCTGGAAGGGCATTCCACTGGACAATAGCCAGTGGAAAGAACGAGTATTTATAAAAATCCTTCCCTGTATGGAGTTGCCGAAAGGTTGAAGAATGGCCGCGACGGGACGTACGGGGGTTGGGTATGACATAATTTGGGAGCGGCACAGCGACCATGTTATGTACAATCTTATAAAAGAGACAGAGGCGTGCATCAGCCCGCCTCTGCTCGAGGGTGCGCCAACCTAAAGTTTCAAGCATGGCCGAAACACTCGCTGATCTGTCAAAGTTACAGGTAGTCCAACGGGCTGCCCGCCGTTGGACTTTCTCAATCTGGTATATCTTGTCAAGGTGGTGGGGGTCCCATATGGCCGAAGCATATTCTACTTGCGGCCGGACCAGGGTATTATAGGCAGCCTCTCTCACTCTTGGCATTTTGGTTTTGATGTTCCTCTTCACGAAGTTGAGGGTCTGATTTGCAGTATTGGCAATCCTGTCTATGTGGGAGCCCCAGGAGAGGTTGCTGGATACATCAACCCCCAAATACCTAGCACAGCTGACGGTCTCCAGGACTTCGCCATGAAGTTTGTAGGTGGCATTAATTGATTCCCTTGATCCCGCCACCTGTACCACTTGGCACTTTGAAGGGTTGAACTCCATGTCCCACCTGGTCTCCCACACAGACAGTCTGTCAAGATCTTTTTGAAGTACTGAGCTGTCATCAGCACCCTCCACGGTGAGATACATTGCTGTGTCATCCGCAAAGAGACGTACCTGTGATGTGATTTGTTCAGGCAGGTCATTTATATAGACGAGGAACAGAATCGGCCCCAGGACTGACCCCTGAGGTACACCCGAGGTCACCGGAACCGATCCTGATTCCTCCCCTGCAACAACAACCCTCTGCGAACGGTCACCGAGGAAGGCGCCTATCCACCTCAGCACGTCAGATCGAATCCCATATTGATGCAGCTTCCAGATAAGTTTGGCGTGATTAACCTTGTCAAAGGCTTTGGAAAAGTCTAGTAAAATCAGGTCTGTCTGTTTTCCCACACTTGCACTCCTAGCCAGATCCTCGACCAACATTGTGAGCTGGGTCTCACATGACCTCTTCTCTCGAAAACCGTGCTGGAGGTCATACATGAGGCCCTGCCCATCCAGATGTCTTACAATATTGGAAGCTAGAATGTGCTCGAGGACCTTGCACAGAATACAGGTGAGGGAGATAGGCCGGTAGTTAGCCGCCAAGGACTTGTCACCTTTTTTAAAGATGGGTGTCACATTTGCTCTGCACCAATCTGCCGGGAGTTTGCCTGTCTTTAAGGAAGTTTCAAAGATTACCTTAATGATGGGGGCTAATTCGACCCGGAGCTCCTTCAGCAGTATTGGTCTGATGTTGTCTGGTCCAGCGGCCTTACCTGGTTTCAGATTGTGTAATAATTTCAGAATGCCGTTTATAGATATGTTAATATCGGGCATGGTGTGATTCTGAGATAGGTGAATTTCAGGTAATGATTCGGGGTTTACCTTTCCTTGATCAATGAGGTCCTGTATTTTCGTCTTCACTGTTTCGGGGTTTACCTGTCCTTGATCAACAAGGTCCTGAACCCTCATCTGGGATAACCTAGACAAGCTAAGAGGTGACTTCGAAGTGAAAACAGACTGGAACTGCGTGTTGTGAACATCACACTGTTCCGGTATGTCTTCAGTGAGTCTGCCATCGGTCTGAAGTGGAGTAGGTCCCTGCTGGTCTTGTCGGGATTTCTTAAGGAAAGAAAACAGTTTTTTCCTGTCACATGTTTGATCATTTTTGCTGTCAAGGCCGAGAAGTCCCTCCAAGTATGTCTGGTATGAGCGCTTGATCTTGCGTTTGATCTGCTGACGGAGCACTTGGAAGTCCTTCCTTTTCACTGGGTCTCCAGACGCCCTGAATGCAGAGTACATTCTGTCACGTCTCCTTATCAAGCATTTGATTTCTTGGGTCACCCAAGGGAGTGACTGCTTACTACTAATGAGTTTGACCGGAATGCACTCGTTCACACAAGAGTCCAGAGCCCCAGTGAAGGATGTCCATAACTCGTCAACAGGGTATGGTATGTTTGGTATCAGGGTCAAGTTGCTTGTAGATAGAAACATTTGCCATTGGAATGTATAGTAAATTTATACATGTGTTTACTGCAGTAGCTTGATCTTCAGCATTGTATCAGGTTGGGTAGATGTTTCCAGATGAAAGTATCACAAGAGCTTTGGAGCATCGACCTGTGATGCATAAGGTCTGAGATGTGACTAAAGTGATAACAAGTTTATTATATATGAGTGAGCTTTTGGGATCACATTTTGTCCATCGTGCGTGCGTGCGTCCGTGTGTGCGTGCATCTGTAAACTTTTTCTTCAAACGACATCTCCTCCTAAACCACTGATCGGATTTTGACCAAACTCCACAGGAATGATCCTTAGGTGGTCCCCTTTCAAAGTTGTTCAAATGGTTCCGGTCCATTGCACATCTAGGTCACAGGTGCCAAAAATAGATTTTTTTCACCGAAAACTTAAAAAATCTTCTTCTCTGAAACCAAAAGGCCCAGGTCTTTGATATTTGGTATGAAGCTTCATCTAGTGGACCCCTACCAAGATTGTTCAAATTATAGTGCTTGGGCGAAAAATGCCCCCACCCCGGGTTCCTTTGGTTTTACAAGGGCTTATATAGGGAAAATCTTTAAAAATCTTCTTCTCTGAAACCGCAAGGCCCAGGTCTTTGATATTTGGTATGAAGCTTCATCTAGTGGACCCCTACCAAGATTGTTCAAATTATAGCGCTGGGGCCAAAAAATGCCCCCACCCCAGGGCCCTTTGGTTTTACATGGGCTTTTATAGGGACCTTTAAAAACCTTTTTCTCTGAAAGCGCAAGGCCCTGATCTTTGATATTTTGTATGAAGGTTCATCTAGTGGACCTCTACCAAGATTGTTCAAATTATAGTGCTGGGGTGAAAAATGTCCCCGCTCCAGGGCCCTTTGGTTTTACATGGGCTTATATGGGGAAAATAATCTTCTTCTCTGAAACCGCAAGGCCCAGATCTTTGATATTTGGTATGAAGATTCATCTAGTGGACCCCTACCAAGATTTTCAAATTATAGTGCTGGGGCAAAAAATGCCCCCGCCCGGGGCCCTATGGTTTTACATGGGCTTATATAGGGAAAATCTTTAAAAATCTTCTTCTCTGAAACCACAAGGCCCAGATCTTTGATATTTGGTATGAAGCTTCATCTAATGGACCTCTACCAAGATTGTTCAAATTATAGTGCTGGGGCCAAAAATGCCCGGCCCCGGGGCCCTTTGGTTTTACATGGACTTATATTTGGAAAATCTTTAAAAATCTTCTTCTCTGAAACCGCAAGGCCCAGGTCTTTGCTATTTGGTATGAAGCTTCATCTAGTGGACCCCTACCAAGATTGTTCAAATTATAGTGCTGGGGCCAAAAATGCCCCCGCCCCGGGGCCCTTTGGTTTTACATAGGCTTATATAGGGATAATCTTTAGAAAATCTTCTCTGAAACCTGGGCCTGGTCTTTGATATTTGGTATGAAGCTTCATCTAATGGACCTCTACCAAGATTGTTCAAATTATAGCCTTTGGGCCAAAAATGTCCCTGCGCTGGGACTCACTAGTTTTACATAGGCATATACATGTGTATAGGAAAAAACCTTTAAAAATCTTCTTGTCCGAAACCAGAAGGCCCAGGTCTTTGATATCTGGTGTGAAGCTTCAACTAGTGAGCCTCTGCTGAGATTGGTCAAATTATAGCCCTGGTGCCAAAAATGCCCACGCGCCAGGGACCGCTGGTTTTACATAGGCTTATATAGGGAAATCCTTTAAAAATCTTCTTTTCTGAAACCAGAAGGCCGAGGTCTTTGATATTTGGTCTGAAGCCTTATCTAGTGGACCCCTACCAAGTTTATTCAAATTATAGCCCTTGTGCCAAGAATGCACTAGAGACACTGATACTCAGGTGAGCGATTCAGGGCCCTCTGGGCCCTCTTGTTTCCTTTTTCTGTGTGTAAGTTATGTCATCATGTTCATACATCTGGTTCCATATTGCTTTACACGTGGATACTTTCTTACATGACAGCAGAGCTGGAGCTCATCACTAGCTTCATTTTAAATCTTAAGATACTGAACACAACAATTGTTGCCTGCTTTGTCATCTGCTGGTAACTTAACCGTCATTTTCCAAACTCAGGCTGCTTTTATAGCCCAGATCAGATTGCTCCTCTAGGAACAGTCTAATCAGGGTCCACACTATTTGCCTGTATGCAGAAATATGTTTGAAAAGTTTCAGGAAAAGCCGCAGATGACATTTTCAGATGCAGTTTTTCATGGCAACTAAGGGTTAAAGGATACGTTAATGGAAAACATCAGTAGAGTATGTGATTTTGTGTTGGAAAACTCAAAAGGGTATTTTTGTAGGAACACAATATACCATATTTTTTTTTTTTTTTTGGACAGACAGGCCTGAGCAAACAGTGTAGACCCAGATGAGATGCCGCAGAATGCGGCATCTCATCAGGATCTACACTGTTTGCCACTCATCCAGGTAGTTTTAGACACAATATCGGGTTTTCAATTTTAGAATAAGTATGGTAAGGAGTTGAGATGGCCGAATACTTCGAGTAAATACTGTAGTGTCAGTGTCATTGTAGTTCCTCTTGCACTTCTGCACAGATGACATAGCTCCAGTTCTGGAGTGCTAACATATTTTTTGTTAGTCTACCTGAATGAATGATAATATTATTGGCCATGTATAAAAGTTCAGCTAATTTAGTGTTTTGTGTTTTTTCTGTTGGTTAAAGATGGGCAGTAATGAGCCAGTCCTTAAAAAGTGATGCCTTTTGAGTTAGCCTATTTGAATCTGAATAGAATCTTCCACATTATATATAGAAGGGTCCATTTTGAAATTTAGGGGTGTCATGTTTGAGTTTTGTACAGAATTGGCTTTGGAAAATGGCTGAATGTCTTGCAAACAGTGAAGGCTCTGATCAGACACTGCATCCTGTGGCATTATATCTGGGCCTGCACTGTATGCCAATGTCCGGTTTTGGATTTTGCATCTAAAATTAATATATTGAACTATAGAGTAAAACTGGGGTTGACAGGGGTAAACCTTATTTTCTTATTTCTGCTCTAAGCAGAAATAAGAAAAATGTCACAATTTTTCCTCTTAAAAGTTTTCATTTTTATGGCGGTAAAATTTACAGTGTATTTGTATAGGCGTGTTTTCGTAATGAGCCAGTCCTGTCAGCGCTTTGATTTACTTATTATACCTTTACGACAGGGAGAATAAAGAAATGAACAACTTCATATCACTATTAGACAACACATTACAACTGAATAAAGAGGATGATAAGTCAGACGAGGAATCTCAGGAAATACAAGAGGTCAAGGTCACAAATGAAGAGACGCCAAGAATACCTAAGAGTTCATCCATGCCAAGTAAGTATTATTATCCCCCCGTTTTTTTTAAAAAAAGTGGGGATATTGTTATCGCCTCCGTCCGTCTGTCCGTCTGTCCGGCTATCTCCTCCTAAACCGTTAGCCGGAATTCAACCAAATTTGGTATGCGAGTTGCTTACATGAATGGCTTGCGCAAGAGCACATTTTTTTTTGTCCCCGCCCCCAGGGGCCCTGGGGAGGGGTCAAAAGGTCAAATATCAATAAAATTCAATTTCAAAGTCAATTTTGAAGATTTTGATGCCAAACTTTGCACATGTACTTAGTTATGAAAAAAGTAAAACATATTGAACGGGATTTTGGCTGTGACCCCTAGGTCACGCCCTGGGGGTCGGACTTGGGGGGGTCGGGGGTCAAAATTAAAGTTTTTCAGAACATAGTCATGTTGCATATCTATGCGAAGGGGATAATGGGTAGAATAAACTACAAGTAAAATTTTGACCCTGGGGTCAGATTGGGGCCCTGGGAGAGGGGTCAAAGGGTCAAAATTTAAGTTTTTTGGAACATAGTCATGTGGCATATGAAATTGAAGGGCATGATTAGTAGAATATATTACAGGTAATATTTTGACCATGGAGTCAAATTAGGGCCCAGGGTGAGGGGTTTTCGGTACTTGGCCCCTCTGTAGAAAGCGTGGGGATTTGCGATGGCGCACCATCGACAGTATTCTAGTTGACCTTTTGATAGGTCACTTGGAATTTTAAAGGTATATCATTCTGTCATTTAGTGTACATTACAGTAACATCAATTTTATTGATGCTAACCTTTAAAGCAGCGCCCACGCCCATCGGGGCTTTGAGAAAGAAATTGGACTGCATGGTGCTTCCATGCAGAGCTGAAACTGACTGAACTTTTTAGTACTGGTAAACTGCTTAGAGGGTCTAAGCCTGTCCTGGAAAAGTGTTGAAAGTCGGCTTGTCCCTGGTGGTTTATTAGGGCCCCGCACTGAAAGTGTGGGTGCCCTATAGTAATCACTCTGTCCGTCCGTCCGTCTGTCTGTCTGTCTGTCTGTCTGTCTGTCTGTCTGTCCGTCCACAAATTTTTTTATCCTCCATAACTTTCTTATTCCACTGAAAGTGTGGGTGCCCTATAGTAATCACTCTGTCCGTCCGTCTGTCTGTCCGTCTGTCCGTCCACAATTTTTTTTATCCTCCATAACTTTCTTATTCCTGGATGGATTTAAATATTACTTGGCAGAAATGTTAACCATAATGTGATGGAGTGTTGCGCGCAAGACTCAGGTCCGTACTTCAAAGGTCAAGGTCATACTTAGAGGTTAAAGGTCAAAAAAGGGTCTTTCCTGTGTCCAATTAATAACTTTGTTATTATTCCTGGATGGATTTAAATATTACTTGGCAGAAATGTTAACCATAATGTGACGAAGTGTCACACGCAAGACCCACAGCCGTACCTCAAAGGTCAAGGTCATACTTAGAGATAAAAGGTCAAAAAAGCGTCTTTTTTATTGTGTCCAATCTATAACTTTCTTATACCTGGATGGATTTAAATATTACTTAGCAGAAGTATTAACCATAATGTGACAGTGTGCCGTATAGTAATGCCCTGTCTGTCCATCTGTCCGTCCGTCTGTCCATCTGGTCAAGGTCATACTTAGAGGTTAAAGGTCAAAAAAGGGTCTTTCCTGTGTCCAATTAATAACTTTGTTATTATTCCTGGATGGATTTAAATGTTACTTGGCAGAAATGTTAACCATAATGTGACGAAGTGTCACACGCAAAACCCACAGCCGTACCTCAAAGGTCAAGGTCATACTTAGAGATAAAAGGTCAAAAAAGCGTCTTTTTTATTGTGTCCAATCTATAACTTTCTTATACCTGGATGGATTTAAATATTACTTAGCAGAAATATTAACCATAATGTGACAGTGTGCCGTATAGTAATGCCCTGTCTGTCCGTCCGTCCGTCTGTCCATCTGCCCGTCTATCCATCAACATTTTTCATGTTTACAAACTGAAGCTGAAGTTATTGACAGTTGCCATATAGTAATACCCTTTTGTTTTTAATTCATAACTTACAAACAGTCAAATGCATCAACTTCAAACTTAAGATATATGGTCACAATATCATTACACAATTACATGGCAACCGACGTAACTCTAGCTACAATACTCTAAGAGTAATAGCCCTTTGAAAAAAAATCCAACTCCTCTGATGGCACTGCCGGGGCCCTAGTCAGTTTCACTGACAGTTCTAGTTTGGGTGGTAGGGCTTCAGATTTCATTGCATCTCATTGTTGGGTAAAGGTCTCACAAAATTGGCAGCAACATGTCCAAAATGACGAAAATAGTGTTGACAGGGATGTAAAACCGTAACGCAAACAAACAAACCTTTTAAGCGGTAACAGTTACCAGTATCGTAAAATTCCTATATTAAGACTATCTTTGGGACTGTTCAAAAGTGGTCTTTAAGACCACTTTTGAACAGTCACAAAAGTGGTCTCTTATTAGGAGACACTGAGTGAGAAAACACAAAGAAAGAATAACTGAAACCATTTCAATAAACTTTTAAAAAGAGATTTAGTCTTATTTTTAGGTGGTCTTAATACGAGGACTGTTCAAATATGAATGCAAGTAGAAGGTTTTCTCATGCACTAATGTGAAAATCACCTGGAAATAAATATCACAGCGTAGAAAAACATTTTACCTATACATTGATACCAAACCTGTTAAAATCCGTTGACTTTAGCCATTTATATCGGTTGATAAACACTGTCTACTCTTGTATACTAATACAAAACATGGTTGGAAGAAGGTCAGAGTGTGTCGTTGAAATACGGTCCTATATTAAGAATCGTTGTATTCTTGGTATACGGTGCAAAGACATTTTTGATGAAATATGTTCGGTTTATGGGCATAAGGAAATGTCTTTTCCGACAGTTTTTCGTTGGTGTAAGAAATTCAGCTGTGGGCTAGGCTCAACAGAAGATGCACCACATGATCGTCGGCCGAAAAGAGCAACATCTGCCAAGATGGTTGCTAGAGTGAAAGAAATAGTTGCTACCGATGCACGATAAACCACTAGGCAAATAGCTAGTATGGTTGGCATCTCATTAGGAGCAGCTCATACAATTCTGAAACGGGATTTGAAAATAAGAAAGCTCTGTGCTAGATGGATTCCCCATCTGTTGACAGATGAGCAGAAAAAGACACGCGTTCAGTGCGCCAAGAAGTTGCTTAAAAAGTTTCCAAATTACGATGCATGGTCTTCCGCTAATGTCATCACAGGTGACGAGACATGGGTTCACTTTTTTGTGCCAAAACGAAAGATTCAGAACAAAATATGGTAAACAAAGTATTGCAAAAGACCATGCATTGCAAAGCGGACCATGAGCATCAAGAAGGTAATGTATGCCATATTCTTTTCAAATCAGGGCCCTGCTATTCAGGTTGCTGTGCCTAAAGGCAAATCTGTAAATGCAAAGTTTTACAAGAATAAAGTTCTTCGAAAATTGAAGAAATATTTCAAAGAACGAAGGCCTGCAACTGGTTTGGCCAATGTCAGATTGCTGCATGACAATGCGTCATCGCACAAGGCGTTCATTGTGCAAGACTATCTGAAGCAGGAAAAGGTTGTTGAACTCCCTGACCCCCCGTATTCCCCTGACCTTGCCCCATGTGACTTTTTTGTTCCCGCGGCAATAGAGCTTGACATTAGTTGTGAGTCATCTGCTGAACAGTTCACATAAATGTCAAGCCCTTTTCTCTTAAAAAACAACAACTATAAAACAATAGATTGTCATCTGCTGTAGAATTCTCCATAGTTCTTGAATGATTAATCAGTATTGGTTCTGACTCGACTGTACATGTATATGGTTGGTAACATGTACACAGCCCATACACATCATCCACTTTCCCTGGCATGCAAACTGAGGATCGAAGGAAATGTTATGAACAGGAACTATTTCAGGGACACTCTCCCTCAGCAGATTTACAGATTTTGTATTGTTTTAAATTCAAGGGCAACAAACTACATTATAATACAATATTAACCTTTACCACACTGTGGGCTAATTCAGCAGATGACAAATTGTTCATGTTTTTCTTATTTTTTCCAGAAAATAGGACTTGACATCTCGTGCAAATTGTCGTGCAAATTGTCTCCTAGGGAGACAATTTGCATGAAATGTCAAATGCTGTTTACTTGAAAAAATAAGAAAAATATTTCAAAGTGTCGTCTGCTGAAAAAAAATACCCAGCATGCAGAGCATTAATATTATGCAGAAAATTCATTATTTAGGCAGCACAGTTGTTTGTATATTTGAATTAAATTCTCTGAGTTATGGAACATTATAACCCTTGTTCAGCAACCATGACAACCCCTACCTTTGCAAACAGTGTAGATCCAGATCAGAAGCCATCTGATCAGGATTTACACTGTTTGTCATTCAGTTTGGGAATTTGAATAAAAACATATCAAGTAGTTTGATTGGTTGATAGACAGAAATGGGCGTGGAAAAAATAATTTATTCAGTAGAGCAAGGGTTAAATAAGTAGATGGTATATCAAATACACCATATCTAAATAAGTAATAATACAAAAACACAAAACAAGGAAAATCTGTCACTATCATGAGCAGCTTGATTGAAATGAAAAACCTTAATACACTCGCCTTTGGTCAAGGTGTTGGATGTATATTTTGTGAAAAAGTGCACTGTCCTTCAGATTTTGTGAAAATATACAACCTAAAGAGTTGTAGCTCTCACCCATCGGGGCTTGAAGAAATAAGTGGGCTGCATGATGCTTCCACGCAGAGCTGAAACCGACCCGCACAGGAGTACTGGTAAACTGCTTAGAGGATCTAAGCCTGCCCAAGCAATGCGGTGCGAGTCGGCCCGTCCATGCTTATATTTCATTGGGCGGCAGGGCTTGAGATGTCATTTCATCTCAATGTCGGGTAAAAGTCCCACAAAATTGGAAGCAACGTCTCCAAAATTACCTTTATAGTGTTGATGGGGACGTTTAACTTAAAATCAAACAAACAAACAAAACAACCTAAAAATTTAAAAAATTAAAGTATTTTGTGCACTGGTCATGTTTTAAGTCACTTTCCATATTGCAAAATCTTGCTTATCATACTGAACACTAGCAACAGTTGAATGATTGAAAACCATAACATACATGCCACAACATAGATTGTAAGGGTTGTAAATTGTTGGTTGATAATCTCATTCATTGTCTTTATTCTTTAGGTGTAGACACTCTATGTAACCATGACAGGCTGATGGCCAGAATCAAACTACTACATGCGTAAGTATGCTGACTCTTTATACACTTGGCACTGTAAATTTTTTATATTAAGATTGATTTGTAATTGATAGTACCCTAACCACGATGTTAAAAAGCATTATTCATGTTCAACACATATTTGTAAGTAGGACCTACACGATTCTTTTCTGAGTTGAATATGAAAAAATCCAAGTTTGTTAAAATATGTCTGCATTAACAATTTTATGCTCAAGTGAGTTGAGTATGAAATAGAATGATAATGAACCTTGGCACTAGATCTCCTTTCGGACTCGGACACAGTATTCATCAGATCAGATGATCAACTGAGTGGTTACATCGGCTAATTTATTTACAGTAAAACTTCATTGGCTTGAACACTGATAGCTAAATTACTTACAGAGATCAGCCGAGGGGGCGATTCAGGGGACTTCTTCGACAGAAGTTCAAGAACTTCGCCTTACCAGCCTAGAAAAGAGAAGTTGACTTCGCCCTGTTTTTTTCGACTCTGTTTTTTTTTTTCTCAGTCTCCAGACGAAGGCACCAAGTTGATTTCAAAAACACCTATTAAGAATCAGATAATTAATAATCCAACTGTATGTGTTAATTGCTCGAGTTAGAAACTGACCACCTGTAGCGTTGAGCACAAGTTGCTAGATCAGTTAATTATGTAAAAAGGTGAATTGGGTTAGTCCAGATCGGCATCTTTGATCTTATTTCATGGCCACTTGAACTGTTTGTCACAATTTGAGTAGTTAGACTTGTCCGTGCCGCATGAGACAATCGGTCTTTTTGATATTGATATGCAAGCTATTTGGGAATATGATTGGCGCCTGAAAAATGTGCGTCTCATTTTACATATCAATATAAGATAGATAGATAGAGATGCGATTTAACAGGATTACCTATTTGACTCTGATTAAACAAATAAAAACTGTGATGTCAAGTCCCGATCAGGCGCTGCCTCAAAATGATCAAACAGACAGTAAATGTAAAAAACGAAAGATGGGAACTAGGAAAAAGGGAGTATAGGATATGATAGATGAAAAGAACAAAAAAAAACAGCCCCATTGCGCCTGCAGCAACTTGACGGCATATCACGGTTGCACAGACCGAAACTCCCACCCGACTGCACAACATATACCATTACCATGAGGCGAGATTATCTCGGTTGTTTCAGCGCTCTTCAGTGATTGAGTGAGCGGGACATTAAGAAAATGAAAGTAGATGAAGTCTCTCATGTCTGAACCATGTGAGCAATTATTGCTGCTATAATCGAGATACCAATGTGCATAATCATTCAGCAAGTGCAACAAAAATATTGGTATATAATTCGCAATGATATCACACCCGCACTGCATTTCTAAATTGAAAAAAAAAAACACTTTATTTATGGAAATTACCGAAAATTGGCTTCGACAATTTCCATAATTTAGTCTTTTTCACGAGCCCTGCTTCTCCCTCATGTCCCTCATTTCGCCCTGTCAGAGCTGGAGGGAGCAGTCACTTCTCCGGAGGGAGAAGTCACTTCTCCCTGCTTCCTGGGCCTAGGATGAACCCTGTACTTTGGTTGTTTTTGAGTCCCTTAAAATTCTTTCCAAGGCTATTGTAACAAATATTTAGGGGCATTTTTAGCTCATCTGAGCAGCTATTACTATGTCAATGCTCCCTCATCTAGCGTATGTCACCTTTTATTTTGTTTATGGTAAATGAACACAACTGTCGTGTTTTCTGATAATTTTTACAAGGAATTCAACAAACAAGGTCTATTCTTAAAGTAAAGACTGTGCTCCATAGGATAATTTTTACAAGGAAATCAACTAACAAGGTCCACAGGAGCAAATTCTTTCCTTTAAGAATAGGCCTCTATCATTAAAAGAGACAAAAATAACAGTGAAAGAGTTGTCTTCCCTGAAAGTGTATCCATTCACCTTAAAACCTGTATGCTTCCCACCCCTTTCTGTCATTAGATCATTGACCATCATTCATTATGATGCAAATGATTCTTGCAATTCTTGTTTAATGTTTCTTCTTCTCCCTATTTGAAAGAAGAAGGGCAGTCACAGCGTTTACCAAAGAATGTGCACTGTATTGGTTAACCGCTAAGTATAAGCCTGTCCATGAAAAGTGTGGTTAGGTAAACTATCTGGCTAAGTATGACCTAATTAGGGTTGACTGGGCCATTTAACTCCAAAAATAAACAAATTAACATTTGAGAGATGGCATCAAAGGTGTAGGCTGGAATATTCTGAAGCTCTGTTCCATTCTTATCACCTCTTTCTTTTGCTGGACTTGCGTTTTTGTCTACATCCATGGACGTAGACATTAAAGACTTTGGGTTTATCACGGAAGTACAGCCATTTTTTACCCATAATGCAGATTGACCTTTATATGTAACTGCAACAACAAGCAAAAGCTTTCACAAGAAGAAAAAAGTGGCCCATAACAAGTACAGTATAGCTCCAAAATATCCCGTTCCGATATTTCGCGATGTCCAATCTATCGCGGTCACGCCGTGGATCCCGTGTTTTTTTTTTTTTTCCTTAAAAATTCATAATAGAGTTTTAGGTTGTTAAAATTTATTTAAAACCAGGTTAAACCAGGCGCCAATTGTCAGTTCACACATTATAACCAAATAATCCAATTAGCGTCAGTTAAAACAGGTATTGGCGAACAATTAATCTTAATCCCCAAACTTGTCATAACTGAGTAATCCACTCAATGCTCAATTAGACAACGATGTCCATGCGCCCTCATGCAGAGCATCCTAATCATGATCTACGGTAAAAATTTGGCTATAAGACGAGGATTTTTCCCTCCAAAAATGAGCCCAAAAAAATGACCCCGTCTTATAGCCGAGGTCATGGACTGCAGGCTTTTTTTCAGGCAATGGCCGGCGAAGACCAGACATACGAAAAAAGCCAATCTGTAATTTTTGAATTGATATAAATCGTCGCCTACAAACCACCGCTACCATTTTCACGCACGCGATCGGTAAATGATGTCATCCGACGCCAGCACCCCCACACATGTTTAATGTCATTGTGTGTATCTCTTTCATAAAAAAAAATGTTTAAAACCGGTAAAAAATATTTTCTCGATAGATAAACGGTTGTGAATAGAGGTGGATAGAAAACCAGCGCTTTGCACAGCTCCCGCATTATCCCCAAAAGCTCCGTGTCAATAACCAACAACAGCATTTGACTTTTCCCGCCCAGCGTCTGCTATTTGGCGCCAAAACATAACTATTCACGAGATCGCAGAAAAGTCTGTTTTTATTATGCAAACATCTACCTTTAGATGTAGCTAATTATCTGAGGAGCCATTAAATCATTTTCACATTGATTGTGGATTAAATTTTATGATTTGAGGATAAACGCCAATTAGAGGCATAACTTGACCATATTTTCACACCTTATCGACACGCACCACAGGGTGGCAATTATATGACAGGGATTAACAGTAGTGTCATACTTGAACTGTAATAAATACACAAATGGTTTGTCTCTCAATTGACAGTACAGCAATTATTGCGATTTACTTACTGGTCTAGTTTTACCGTATTTAAGGACTCAAAAAGACTGACAGTTGTAGACGATTTTTTTTACACTTGCCCGAAATCAAAACACAATAAAATGATAGTTTTGTTGTTGTATAGTTTTTTGGCCCGTGGTAAATAATTTTTTCCAACCACTACTTTTTATGATTCTGACCTCTGGCAAGCCAAGGGAAACAACTCAAATTGCTTTAGTGCTTAGCGCTTATGGTAGTTGCGCCCCTTGGCCGTCGCCGTTACAGACAACCAGGGGAAGCCGCACATCCAAAATGGCATCCTGTTTTGACATTTTAGCAAACACATGTTTTCAGACGCAGATTTTCAGCTGTTCTCGAATGTAAGTTAATTGGTAGACATAGTCCCCTTTGTTTGTACTGTCATTGAGTAATTCTGAACCTACTTTAATGGTCAAATACGGCCGATAGCATTACTGACAGCCATTAGTGTGGATTGATAAACAGTATCTCATCAAACTATCACCGCGACTTGTATTGACATCTTGGCAAACTACCGCGACTTATGTCACGCTCCGACCACATCACGGTTTTCGGGCTATGGACCCCGACTACTGCGATATATTGGAGCCATACTGTATTAACTTTCACTCAAAGAAGAAGCCCATTGGCAGAGCTCTGACACAAAATTACTGTCAAATTTGTACAAGTTGCACAGGCTAATACAAAATATACATCTACAAACTCTCGACCACAACGGACCACTGCCTATCCTATAAGCTCCCCAGGAGCCATCGGCTCTGGTGTGCTAAAAAAACTTGCCTCGCCGTTAGCAAAATGTTCGGGTTAATCTCCATTTAGTCTTCTATAAAGTGTAGGGAAGATGTCTACTTAACTTCTCCAACCAACAATTTTCAAGCATTCCATTTGATAGGGTGTTACAAGCATATTAAAGTTGCATATGTGCCTTTTCAAAGATAAAAAATACTTTTTGCAACTTTGACAGACATTATATCTCAGTCTGCAGTATCATTGGTGCAGACTGGCAATTGGAATATTGCCAAAGACAGGTAATTGTATAAAACACACTCTACACATTCACATACCGGCCCCGATAGCTCAGTTGGTAGAGTGTCCGCGACGTTAAACCCGAATTTACACACACTCTACACATTCACATTTAGTATGTGCTAAGCATAGACCTAGCTTTTTGTAAAAGCTATACTTGTATTAACATAGTTCTCCCATTTCTCTCCATTTCAGTGACTGTATCAAAGGTGTAGGATGGAATGTTCTGAAGCAGGCCTATGAAATACTGGGTAGAATAGAGGAGGATGAAGTTGAGGTAAGGGGCCATAACTCTCAGAGCATGGATGGTGTTATATTGTTTCGGTGTTAACAGTAGCACAGATTTTAGAATTCTATAAGCTGATGCCTTTCTGATTTTCATAAATTCATATAAACCTTACTTCTGTTGAAAGTAAAGTCTTAAGCTACATCATTATTAACCCATTTTGTTTGGGACATGCTGTGTTTTATCAGGGTCTTCACCATTTGTCATTTTCAGAACACATATCTAGAAATAATACACACCTCTGACTAACAATCAGCTCGAGATAAGTGAAATAATCCGTAAAAGTCTTAAAACGAAAATGGAAAAAAAAAAAAGAAAGAAAAAGAACTCAATCTGACAACACTGAGTATCGTAATACACTGCTGCTATATACATGTATAAAGTGGAGGATTCCACTTGTTACAGAATGGCTAATCAGCTGCTTCAGTAGTGTGTTGGTTTATCTCCGAGTGAGGTCTCACTGACATGAAGGCATTTGCTTTTCTCATAGAGGGTTGCTCTTAACAGAAACAGTTTCTCCAGAAAGCATTGCCCGTCCTTTTTGAGTGTCTTTCACTGAAGAGTTAGGAGAAACCATCTCATGTTTAAGTAGTAATTTTAGGTCAACAGCAAATACCAATTATCACCTGATAAGTATCACTAGGCGGCAGACAGACGCAACAAACCTAGATCTTTGTTACATGTGCCTATTCATTCATCTATTTCATATTTCAGTGGAAAAATTGTTCATCAATGTAACATATTTCTTCCAACGCATTTGGACAAAAGTAAACCAAAATCAAATAGGGAAGTCCAGTATGTACTGCCTGGTATCTGAGGTTCTGCCACATGGATGGCCATGAAAGGTGCCCATCAAGGTCAAATGACTTTTACTTATGGAAGACACATGACTTTTCCAGTAACCATTCATTAACAAATATTGAACAGATCTGCTAATTGTGTGGACTCAGTGAACTGGTGGACTGCACAGGTGGAAACTGATGACTTGCTTGAAGAACTCTCAACTCCTTATAGTTCTAGCTAGAATCATTTTGATAATCTTTAAGCTTTTTCCCAGACAACCAGGTCAAACTAAGCAGTAGGCACCTCTAAAAATGGGGGGTGGGGGGTGGAGGGGTGCATGTGGCAAAATCTCTTTTCTCCCTTTCTCTGGGTGTTGACATAAAATGACCCATAAGGGTTCATATTAAATCCCAAAAAAACAATCAGTAGAATTTTAAATTTGCATACCTTAATTATTATCCATTTTAAGCAGTGTTCTTAAATATAAAATCCAGTACTGAATTCCAGTGTGAATGGTTGTTGTTGTACTGTTTTGATGAGTTCCTCTTCCAGCGACCTGCTCTTAAAGGGTGTGCATTATTTCTAGTGAGTCTGGCACTAACCCATTCACTGTGGACTACAGTGTGCTAAAAGATGGTCTTTCCTTTAAAAATGGTGACATTATTATGCTTGTATACTTGTTTAAATGGACTAACTTGCAGACTCTCAAAACAGATGTGCATCAGCATTTATAAGGATAAGGAAGTCCTGGATTTTACCCTAGGATAGAAATTCTCATCCTACTCAGATTATCTTACCAAGCAATAGGATAAAAATAAAGAATACCCGCATGTTTGATCTGCACTGTTGGAGTAGGATGTCATTTATGCTGTTGTCAAGGTTGACATCATTGTGTGTAACATGACGTCACTAAACATCGCGATATTGCCATTACATTTTGGCAGCGGACAGCAATTGAATTGACTGCGCTATTAAATATCCATGCTCAGAAGGTATTCAAGAAAAAGCATCTTACATGGGTGTGAGGGGTAGATAGACAGTCCATGGCAGTCACAGTTCCGGTATCATTCGGCAAGCCTTGTGATGCCAAACAGTGACGCACAGTACAGATTTTTCTGTCAACCCCTTACACCCATGTTAGATTCTTATATTACACCACAGCCTCTTAACAACACTATTGTTGGGGTCCCAAGCAGAAACCATGTTATATCCAAACAAAAATGTATAGATTATATAGAAAAAAGACCATTATTGATCATTTTTCTATATATTCTAAAACAATTTGGGATCCATCTGTCCAAAACTGTATCATAGTGAAAAAGTGTTACAAAGAGGATTACCCGGTATGTGTATTCTTTGTGATAGAACTTTTTAATAGTATATCATGTTAATACCTTTTGTTCAGTTGCTGCAGTATTTGTGACCTTTGAAATAAATTCATTATTCAGCGAGGAGATGTAAGTTTACCTCCCAGCATTGATGTGAATGACCGGTTGTTGTTACCCTAATCTGTCCATTCTATTTCACCTGTTTTGCATATGCTTCACATAAAAATTAACATACACAGTATGTACAGAAAACATACACAATGGTATCATTATGAAAACACGCCTATATATTTCTGACCCCTTGAACCCCACTCTAATATTGTAAAACGGGTTTACAGGGTTAAACTCTTATCTCTCTTATTAGCTCGGCTGTTTTCGATGAAAAGGACGAGGTATTGTCATAGCTCTGTCGTCGTCTGCGTCGTCGTCATGCAAAAACTTGGACATTTTGTAATATCTCTGTCATTACTGAACATATTAACTTGAAACTCGGAATAGTTGTCCATTATGAAAAGGGGAACTCATACCAATAGGTGAGGTAACTCTCAAAATATTTTTGGCACAGTTATGCCCCTTTTTCGACTTAGAATTTTTGTTTAACTAAAAGAAACTGCAGCCGAGCATTGGCACCCGCATGTGGTGCTCTTGTTTTTGCTCTAAAATATAGATTGTGGCTGCACGTTAGAAGCGCCTTGAACTAAAATATAGATTGTGGGTACTCGTTAGAAGCGCCTCATCGAGGCACTTCTAACATGCACCCACAATCTATATTTTGAGCAGACATAAGAAAACATATACATTTGTTTGTGTTTTTGGTGGTAAATTTTACAATGTATTTGTATAGGCGTGTTCTTAATGTTCCTCCCTCACGTTTTTAAAAGTTTTGATATCTGAAATGCAAATAAGACACACATGTATGGGAGTAAGGATTTTGAAATACATGTATTTGATTGGAAAATTACTATGTTTTTTGTGATCCTGCAGCTGTGTGTTTCTGCATTGGTACATACTCAGTATGCTCTGGCAAAATTCTGATAATCATTTATTATGAGTTTTCTGGCATTTTCTCAGAGATTGTTGATTTGGAGTTTAATGGCCCAGTTAACACTACAGAGATCATGTCAAGCTAGTCATTTTTTCTAACAACACTTTTTTCCGGGCAGACTTAAACATAGACAGTACAGTGCACATTATTCCACCAGAAACTAACAATTGCCGTTCTTGAATCAGCAGAAGGGAAAGAATGACTGTAGAAAATATTTCATGATCAATCTCCACAAAAGAATGTTGCCAACCCAGTGGGGATTGAACCACAATCTCCCGATCACAAGTCAGCTATACATCCGACATAGCCTCCTACTGGCTGGTTTTAAAAGAGTACATCTGTGCACTTTGAACACATTTCTAAATGTATTTAGCCAAAGCGTTTAGAATGAAATGCTTGCCCGAGTTTAGCATGAAAAATGTTACATTATATCAGGGCTAGGACAGGGTTAGGCTTATCTGCGTTTCAGAACATGTTTTATTCCATCGATCATAAGGGGTTATTTGTTCAAAACTGACATTGTGGTGCGTTAACATATCGTTATAAAGTTGATCATTTAATATAGTACATATACTAATATTTTTGCAGCAAACATGTGAGCAGCTTTTGCAAATGCAAAAGCTGCTCACATTTTTCAACAAAAATACTCCTGTATTAGATATTATACTTTATTTACTAGAACAGTAAACATTTTTACTTATACTACTGTTAAGCTCATTAAGCTAATGATGCTTTGAACAACTGGACCCAGAACATGTCTTGCTCCATTGACAATCTGGGACCAGTTGTTTAAAGCATCAGTAGCTCAACAAGCTTGTTAGTGGGCATATTGTAAACTTTTCTAACAAGTACAATATCTCAAATTTTGATGTTTTTGCTGAAAAAAAAAAAAATCAGCAAAAAAAAAAAAAAATTCCTCTGTAAGGTGTACTTTATATACCAGAACAGTAAAAAAGTTTACTTTTACTACAGTTAAGCTCATTAAGCTAATGATGCTTTGAACAACTGGATCCTGAACATGTTTCACTCCATTGATCATCAGGAAGGCAAGCACCCTGTGAACATACCAGGCTCAAGTTGTTCAACACCTCATTACCTTACATACCAGGGTCCTGTTGTTCAATACCTCTTTAGGCAATACCAGAGTCCTGCTGTTCAAAGCCTCATAAGCTTACATACCAGGGTCCATTCAAAAGTCTCATCAGCTAATTTACCAGGGTCCAGTTGTCCAAAGCCTCATTTGATTACATACAAGGGTTCAGTTGTTCAAAACCTCATTAGCTTACATACCAGGGTCCAGTTGTTCAAAGCCCCATTTGATTACATACAAGGGTCCAGTTGTTCAAAACCTGATTAGCTTACATACCAGGGTCCTGTTATTCAAAGCCTAATTAGCTTACATACCAGGGTCCCGATGTTTAAAGCCTCATTAGATTACATACCAGGGCCCAGTTGTTCAAAACCTCATTAGCTTACATACCAGGGTCCTGTTATTCAAAGCCTAATTAGCTTACATACCAGGGTCCCGATGTTTAAAGCCTCATTAGATTACATACCAGGGCCCAGTTGTTCAAAACCTCATTAGCTTACATACCAGGGTCCTGTTATTCAAAGCCTAATTAGCTTACATACCAGGGTCCCGATGTTTAAAGCCTCATTAGATTACATACCAGGGCCCAGTTGTTCAAAACCTCATTAGCTTACATACCAGGGTCCTGTTATTCAAAGCCTAATTAGCTTACATACCAGGGTCCCGATGTTTAAAGCCTCATTAGATTACATACCAGGGCCCAGTTGTTCAAAACCTCATTAGCTTACATACCAGGGTCCTGTTATTCAAAGCCTAATTAGCTTACATACCAGGGTCCCGATGTTTAAAGCCTCATTAGATTACATACCAGGGTCCAGCTGTTCAAAGTCTCATTAGATTACATACCAGGGCCCAGTTGTTCAAAACCTCATTAGCTTACATACCAGGGTCCTGTTATTCAAAGCCTAATTAGCTTACATACCAGGGTCCCGATGTTTAAAGCCTCATTAGATTACATACCAGGGCCCAGTTGTTCAAAACCTCATTAGCTTACATACCAGGGTCCTGTTATTCAAAGCCTAATTAGCTTACATACCAGGGTCCCGATGTTTAAAGCCTCATTAGATTACATACCAGGGTCCAGCTGTTCAAAGTCTCATTAGATTACATACCAGGGCCCAGTTGTTCAAAACCCCATTAGCTTACATACCAGGGTCCTGTTGTTCAAAGCTGCATTAGCTTACATACCAAAGGTCCAGCTGTTCAAAGCCTCTTTAGCTAACCTACCAGGGTCCAGTTGTTCAAAGTCTCATTAGATTACATACTGGGGTCCAGCTGTTTAAAGCCTATGTAGCTTACATACCAGGGTCCTGTTGTTCAAATCCCTATTAGCTTGCATACCAGGGTCCTGAAGTTCAAAGCCTCATTAGCTTACCTACCAGGGTCCAGTTGTTTAAAGCCTCATTAGCTTACATGCCAGGTTCAAATTGTTCAACACCTCAGTAGCTTACATACCAGGGTTCTGTACAGGCCTCCGTGGCTTAGTGGTTAAGAGCATTGACCCTTGATCATTAGGTTTCTCACAGCTAAGGTTTGAGCTTCGCTCAAGTCACATGTGAGTCACCAAGTTCTGCAACGGAAGGTCAGGTGGTTATTCTCCGGGTACTCCTGTTTTCTCCCACCTCTGATTAATGATCGGCTTGATATGAGTGAAATAATCTTGAAAGGGCCGTAAAAAACAAAAAATAAAAATAAAATAAACAAGAAAAAACAGGGTCCTGTTGTTCAAAGCCTCATTAGCTTACATACCAGGGTCCAGTTGTTCAAAGCCTCTTTAACTAACATACCAGGGTCCAGTTGTTCAAAGCCTCTTTAGCTAACATACCAGGGTCCAGTTGTTTAAAGTCTCATTAGATTACATACCAGGGCCCAGTTGTTCAACACCTCATTAGCTTACTTACCAGGGTCCATTTGTTCAAAGCCTCTTTAGCTAACATACCAGGGTCCAGTTGTTCAAAGCCTCATTAGATTACATGCCAGGGTCCAGTTGTTCAAAGCCTCTGTAGTTTACATACCTGGGTCCAGCTGTTCAAAGCGTCTCTTGCTAACATACCAGGATCCAGTTGTTTAAAGCCTCATTAGCTTACATACCAGGATCCAGTTGTTTAAAGCCTCATTAGATTACATACCAGGCTCCAGTTGTTCAACACCTCATTAGCTTACATACCAGGATCCAGTTGTTCAAAGCCTCATTAGCTTACATACCAGGATCCAGTTGTTTAAAGCCTCATTAGATTACATACCAGGCTCCAGTTGTTCAACACCTCATTAGCTTACATACCAGGATCCATTTGTTCAAAGCCTCATTAGCTTACATACCAGGATCCAGTTGTTCAAAGCCTCATTAGCTTACATACCAGGATCCAGTTGTTTAAAGCCTCATTAGATTACATACCAGGCTCCAGTTGTTCAACACCTCATTAGCTTACATACCAGGATCCATTTGTTCAAAGCCTCATTAGATTACATACCAGGTTCTGGTTGTTCAAAGCCTTATTAGCTTAACCGTCTCATCAGTGGTCAAAACATTAACTGTTCAAGGAAGTACAACTTCCAGGACAGTGAAATTTTTTGCTGAAAAACAAATGTGAGAAACTTTTTAGCTCACCAGAGCCGAAGGCTCCGGGGGAGCTTATAGGATAGGCAGTTGTCCGTTGTCTGCGTCGTCTGTGTCAACACTTTTAAACATCTCCTCTGAAGCCACTGGGCCGATTGGGCCCAAATTTTATCTGTAGCATCCTTGGGCTGGGGGATTGAAAGCTTGTGTTTTTAGCTCACCTGTCACGTAGTGACAAGGTGAGCTTTTGGGATCACTTTTTGTCCGTCGTCCGTCGTGCGTCCGTGCGTGCGTGCATCCGTAAACTTTTCTTCAAACGACATCTCCTCCTAAACCACTGATTATATTTTGACCAAACTTCACAGGAATGATCCTTAGGTGGTCCCCTTTCAAAGTTGTTCAAATGGTTCCGGTCCGTTGCACATATAGGTCACAGTAGCCAAAAATAGATTTTTTTCACCGCAAACTTAAAAAATCTTCTTCTCTGAAACCGCAAGGCCCAGGTCTTTGATATTTGGTATGAAGCTTCATCTAGTGGACCCCTACCAAGATTGTTCAAATTATAGTGCTGGGGCCAAAAATGCCCCCGCACGGGGGCCCTTTGGTTTTACATGGGCTTATATAGGGAAAATCTTGAAAAATCTTCTTCTCTGTAACCGCAAGGCCCAGGTCTTTGATATTTGGTACAAAGTTTCATCTAGTGGACCCCTACCAAGATTGTTCAAATTATAGTGCTGGAGCTAAAAATGCCCCCGCACGGGGGCCCTTTGGTTTTACATAGGCTTATATAGGGAAAATCTTGAAAAATCTTCTCTGAAACCGCAAGGCCCAGGTCTTTGATATTTGGTATGAAGCTTCATCTAGTGGACCCCTACCAAGATTGTTCAAATTATAGTGCTGGGGCCAAAAATGCCCCCGCACGGGGGCCCTTTGGTTTTACATGGGCTTATATAGGGAAAATCTTTAAAAATCTTCTTCTCTGAAACCGCAAGGCCCAGGTCTTTGATATTTGGTATGAAGCTTTAGCTAGTGGACCCCTATCAAGATTGTTCAAATTATAGTGCTGGATCTAAAAATGCCCCCGCACGGGGGCCCTGTGGTTTTACATAGGCTTATATAGGGAAAATCTTGAAAAATCTTCTTCTCTGAAACCGCAAGGCCCAGGTCTTTGATATTTGGTATGAAGCTTCATCTAGTGGACCCCTACCAAGATTGTTCAAATTATAGTGCTGGGGCCAAAAATGCCTCCGCACCAGGGCCCTTTTGTTTTACATAGGCTTATATAGGGAAAATCTTTAAAAATCTTCTTCTCTGAAACCGCAAGGCCCAGGTCTTTGATATTTGGTATGAAGCTTCATCTAGTGGACCCCTACCAAGATTGTTCAAATTATAGTGCTGGCTTGAAAAATGCCCCCCACACGGTGGCCCTTTGGTTTTACATGGGCTAATATAGGGAAAATCTTGAAAAATCTTCTTCTCTGAAACCGCAAGGCCCAGGTCTTTGATATTTGGTATGAAGCTTCATCTAGTGGACCCCTACCAAGATTATTCAAATTATAGTGCTGGGGCCAAAAATGCCCCCGCACCAGGGCCCTTTTGTTTTACATAGGCTTATATAGGGAAAATCTTGAAAAATCCTCTTCTCTGAAACTGCAAGGCCCAGGTCTTTGATATTTGGTATGAAGCTTCATCTTGTGGACCTCTACCAAGATTGTTCAAATTATAGCCCTGGGGCCAAAAATGCCCCCGCTCCGGGGCCCTTTGGTTTTACATAGACGTATATAGGGAAAATCTTGAAAAATCTTCTTCTTTGAAACCACCATGCTTAGGTCTTCGATATTTGTTATGAAGCTTCAGCTAGTGGACCTCTATAAAGATTGTTCAAATTATAGCCCTGGGGCCAAAAATGCCCCCGCTCCGGGGCCCTTAGGTTTTACATAGACTTATATAGGGAAAAACTTAAAAAATCATCTTCTCTGAAACACAAGGCTTAGGTCTTTGATATTTGTTATGAAGCTTCAGCTAGTGGACCTCTACCAAGATTGTTCAAATTATAGCCCTGCTGCTCCAGGGCCCTTTGGTTTAACATAGTCTTATATATAGGGAAAATCTTGTTTTACATAGACTTCTATATGCAGGGTAAACCTTTAAAATCTTCTTCTCTGAAACCAGAAAGCCCAGGTCTTTCATATTCGATATGAAGCTTCATCTTGTGGACCTCTACCAAGATTGTTCAAATTATAGCCCTGGGGCCAAAATTGACCCTGCCCGGGGCCCGCTTGTTATACATTGGATCAGGTGAGCGAACCAGGGCCCTCTGGGCCCTCTTGTTTATGAAAATCGACTTATTAGTTTTGTTGCTATGGCAACTTAGAGTATCCATAGTCTTATAATGGGTAAAATTGAAAAAATGGCATTTACTGCCAAGTCATTATACCCCCGGCATACGAAGTATGCTATGGGGGTATATATTTTTCGTCCTGCCGTTCGTCCATTCGTCCGTCCGTCCGTGTGTCAGTCTTTCCGCACCAACGAAACGACATTTAGGGGGCAAAAAATTTGGACAGTTTGACACTTAAGTATATATTTTTTTATTATTCCATTATTTTGGTACTTAAGTGGCAAAAATTCGCTCTTAGGTGGCTTGCCGCTTAAGAGAATTTGCCGCTTAAGTAGTCAATATGCCGACGCCTAGCCACTTAAGTATCCAGTCGTGAGAATGTCCGTCTGTCCGTCCGTTAACATTTTGGTTAAAGTTTTACATCAAAGTTTCTAAGAGATTGTATCTTCTGAACCCTTTGATAGATTTAGTTGATACTTACACTGAAGTTACATACTGGTCCAAAGATTTCATTAATGCATGTCCCACCCCCCACAGTGACCTTGGTGTCAAGGTCACAAACTTAGAAATTTTATGTTTGGTTAAAGTTATACGTCAAAGTTTCTAAGAGATTGTATCTTCTGAACCCTTTGATAGATTTAGTTGATACTTACATTTAAGTTACATACTGGTCTAAAGATTTCATTGGTGCATGTCCCACCCCCACAGTGACCTTGAGGTCAAGGTCACAGACTTGGAAATTTTACATTTGGTTAAAGTTTTATGACAAAGTTTTTAGATCCCTGTATGTCCTAAACTCAAAGACAAATCCAACTGATACTTGCACTGATCTTGCATACCAGTCCAAAAATGATGCATACCCCACCCTGCTGCTTCAGTAACATTGATGCCCGCACCCCTTCAGTAACTTTGATACCCTCAATCCCTTGGTCCATATAGAAATTCTATCTTTGGTTTAGCTTTTACAAGCACATTTATAGATTCTTATAGCTTCCATATTACATACAATTAAGCTCTAAAGATATATTAGAGGGTGGCGCTGGCCGGGGGTATACGTGACCCACTGGTCGCTTTCTCTAGTTGCAGATATTTTGACAAAACTTTTATAGAAATGTTTCTTGAGTAAACTTCTCTCAGCCATATGCTTTTATGCCAACCCGAGGGTCCCCCAGGTTGTGCCGTGGCCATGCCCCACCCCCTCCACTTCATAAAAGGCCATATATCACAGAAACCATTCAGATCCCGACCCCTAAACCATATATATTCTTGTTCCTATTGATAAGGCGCATTCAGTGACACGAACCTGGGGGTCCTCAGGGATGCGCCGAGGCCATGACCCACCCCCTCCACTTAATAAAAGGCCCAATATCTTGGAAACCATTCAGATCCCCACCCCTAAACCATATATATTCTTGTTCCTAACGATAAGACCCATTCAGTGGCATCAACCTGGGAGTCCCTGGGATGCGCCGGGGCCATGCCCCACCCCCTCCATTTCATTAAAGGCCCAATATCTCGGAAACCTTACAGATCCCCGCCCCTAAACCATATATATTCTTGATCCTTATGATAAGACACATTCATTGACACCAACCTGGGGGTCGTCAGGGATGCGCCGGGGCCTTGCCCTACCCCTTCACTTCACAAAAGGCCATATATCTCAGAAACTGTTCAGATCCTCACCCCTTAACCATATATATTCTTGTTCATTATGATAAGACGCATTCATTGACACCAACCTTGGGGTCCCCAGGGATGTGCTGGGGCCATGCCCCACCCCCTTCGTTTCATAATCTCACAATGTCTCGGAAACCCTACAGATGGCTACCTCTAAACCATATATATTCTTGTTCCTTATGATGAGACACATTCATTGACACCAACCTGGGAGTCTCCCGGGGCCTTGCCCCACCCCTCCACTTCACAAAAGGCCTTATATCTCAGAAACTGTTCTTAGCCCCACCCTAAACCGTATATATTCATCTTCCTTATGGTAAGACGCATCCAGTGACACCAGCTTGGGAGTCCCTGTGGCATGCCCAGGCCAAGCCACATCGCTTTACTTCTTTAAAAGCCATATATCTCAGAAAAAGTTCAGATCCCCACCCCTAAACCATATACTTGTTCCTTATGATAAGACTCGTTCTATCACACCAACCTAGGGGTCTCTTTGTGCTGAAGCAATGTGCCCCACCCTTCCACTTCATAAAAGGCTTTATATTTCAGAAACTATTCAAATCCCCAATCATATATGTTCTTGTTCCTTATTATTAGCAAACCTACTGTAGGGGGGTCCGCAGGGGGCATTCCTATCCTTTCACTTCTTATAAGGGCCTCAAATCTCAGAAACCGTTCAGATTCCCACCCTAAACCATGTATATACGTGGTCCTTATGATAAGACACATTTAGGGACAACAATCTTGGGCTTTCCTGGGATTAACAGGGCATGTCCCAACCCCTCCACCACTTAAGTGGCCTTACAGATCCCCACTGCTAAACCATATATATTCTTGTTCCTTATGATAAGACACATTTAGTGATACCAACCAGGGCTCCATTGGGTCCATGCCGCACCCCCTCTACTTCATAAAAGGCCTAATGTCTCAGATACTGAGTCCACATGGGTCCTCATTTGGACATGGGGGTTCATTTGGTAGATTAAAATGATATCATGTTAAAATACATGGCTGCCATTGGGCAATGCCCACCTGAGCTCTGGTGAGCATAGTGGCCCATGGGCCTCTTGTTATACTATACTACATGTTTGAAGTTTTAATTTTACTACATTTTAAAATTGATTATCTTTGTAAAACTGGTCCCTGGAGCCAGTTGGTTCAAAGAATGATGTTGTTAGTCAACATACCATTAAAACTTTGATCTTTTGATATGACACATATACTATTATTTTTGCAGAAACATGTAAGCAGCTTTTGCAAATGCAAGAGCTGCTCACATTTTTTTCCAGCAAAAATACCACTCTGGTAGATATTGTACTTACTAGAACACTAGAACACCATTAACAAACTTGTTAAGCAAACAATGCTTTGAACAGCTGGGCCCTGGTGTTTATAAATGCACCAGTTTTTAGGGATGGGATAATATTCATATCATCTATAAAATAAAGGCATGCTGTGTGCACTCGTTAGAATCACCTCATTGAGGTTATTCTAATGAGTACACACAGCATACCTTATGATTACTATGAGTACACACAACATACCTTATGATTCTAATGAGTACACACAACATACCTTATGATTCTAATGAGTACACACAACATAACCTCACAAGATAAAACAAGAAAAAACTCTTTAAGTTCTTCTAAATATATGGCTATCTGGAGCTGTATGAAGACTCCTCCAGGGAGAATTAACCCTTTTAGTACCAGAAACCCCAAAACGGGTATTTTGCAAACAGTGCAGGTCCAGATCAAATGCCGCAGAATGCGGCATCTGATCAGGGCCTACACTTTTTGCAAAAAGTTCAACTATTTTTCGAATGAATTTTGAAGAAAACACAACCCGACACCCCTAAATTTTGAATTGGATTCCTGCTATATATAAGGAGGAAGATACCATTTGGTTCAAAAAAGGTTAACCATGGTAAACAAGCTATCGGTGGTCAAGCCATTCAAGTTTCACTGTATGTGGTGCTGCTTTAGAAGCAGCATGATTGGTTGAATGGTGACGATATTTCCTCAGTTATATTCCAAGCTTGTAAAATCCAAAGGGTATCACCACAAAGGTTTTCAGTCCCAAAATGTGAGAAATACATACATGCATATATGCAAAATCTCTGTAGAAGGAACTATTTCAATGAGAAATACTTTTGTTCCAATGAACACCCAAATCTATATCTTTTTAACTCTTAACATGCTGTTCATGACAACCCATATCTTTGGAAACAGTGTAGATCCAGATCAGATGGCTTCTGAAGAAGCCATCTGATCAGGATCTACACTGTTTGACATTCAGTTTAGGAATTTGTAGGAATAAATTACATGAAATTACATGATTAGTTAAAAGTCAGAAATGAGTGTGGCTTAACTGAATATTCAGCAAGAGAAGGGTTAAGCAGGAAAAAAAGCAAAAAAGTGCATCCTTTTTCAAACCCAATGTTTCTCTCAGTAAAGTAGAGACATTACATGTGACTCATCTGGCAGATGATTCACATGAAATGTCAAAACATATTTTCTCAAAAAAATATTAAAAAAAAAAAAATGCCATCTGCTCTAGAATTTATGTCATCATTTAAGGGTTAACCCTTATCCTGCTGAATAATTAACATTACGAAAACACGCCTATACTAATACATTGTAAATCTTACCGCCGAAAAAATGAAAATTTTCTGATAAAAATTGTGATATTTTTCTTATTTAAGCTAAAAATATAGATTGAGGGTACACTTTAGAACCGCCTCATTGAGGCGGTTCTAACGAGTACCCACGATCTATATTTTAGAGCAGAAATACGAAAAATAAGGTTTACCCCTGAAAACCCCAGTTTTGCTATAAAAAAAGTGGGGTTCGAGGGGGTAAGAATTGTATAGGTGTGTTTTCGTGATGTTTTGCCGCACCCAATTCTGAATATCAGTCAGTCAGATTACTTGATATACATTGTAATGTTTTTGTTCAAATTCACAAAATGAATGACAAACCATGTAGCTCCTGATCAGATGGCTTCTGATCTGGATCTTCACTGTTTGTAAAGGTAGGGGTTGTCCTGAACAGCAGGATAATAGTTAAGGGTTATGGATGATTTATTGCTAAACATCTTGTCTGTTCTTTATTCACAGCCAAAACTGGTGACTCTAATGGGAAAAGAGAACTTTGACCTGTACGCTGGTAAAATTTGGCAGCTGAAGTTCTGTGAAGACATGGCTCGGATAGGTCTACCATCCTAGCATCAACACACATCATAGAAAACTTTTACATATATTGTTTATATTTGATGAAGTGGGGTGATTATGAATGGTGGAGAGATGGTGAGAGAAGGAAAATGCCATTTTCAGCACTATTTCAGTCATTCGGAGCCAGGTCAATAGAATGTAGATAACAGATTTACAGTAGGCACAGCAGATTTTCAAGTGAAATGGACTTGATACACCTGCTGTATTTTTGGTCATTTTCATAAGGGAGATAACTTTAGCAACTTCCAGCTCAACATAACCCAAATAGTGTTGACTAAGCTGTTAAACTCCAAACCAAAACCGAAAATTTTTAGCCACTTACTGTTTGCTTTCGTGTAAACAGACCATCTTATGTAGCAATCTGTTCTTAACCCTTGACCTGCTGAATATTTATATATGCCACACCCACTACCGATTATCAACCAATCAGATTACTTGATGCAAATTTTTGCAACAAATTCACAATCTGAATGGCAAACAATGTACATCCAGATCAGATGGCTTCGTCAGAAGCCATCTGATCTGGATCTTCATTGTTTGGAAAAAAGGGCATATCCGGGCTCAGCAGGACAAGGGTTAAATGAGAGAAATAGCCTGCCCAGGAAAATTGTGGTTAGTTAACTGAGTGGTGCAACATGACCTAAATAGTGTTGCCTGGGCCTTAAAACTCCAGACCGAACGAGTGCATTTCCTCTGGAGTCAGTGGCAACTGCATCAGCATCCATTAAATTTGCCAGTTTTGCATGTCATATTTACTAAACCCTAAGATGTTAAGATATGGCATTATGATAGATAGATCAACCTCACTATGGTCATTCGACTTAGACATTTTTACCAAACCTTAAGATGGTGTATGTTAACAGATGGCATTATGATAGATATTGGGCCAAAGTTTCAACCTCACCTGGTCATTCAACTTAGAAATTTTATGGTTTAAAGACAAAGCAAGAGGTGGAATAGTGTCCTGTCTAGTGACAGCTTTCAGAACATTCCAGATATACTGAGGTAAAATGTGTAGCATCATTTTTTTATTATTATTAATATTTTTTTTGCCATTCTTTTACAGATGGCTACATGATGTTTTCATCCATTAAGTACACCACAAACTCTTTATAACACTACAGCCAGGGTCCAAATAGAAAACATGTTAAACTATTGTGCGGAGTATATAGAAAAATGACTGTTTATTCATAAATGAGATCTACATTTAAACAAAGTTATATCCAAAACTGCATTTTAAAAAAAAAGTGTTAAAGGAGGTTTATTTGCAGTCAGTTTGTATACACCTACCCCTTGTTATAACACTGTTCAATATAACATGGTTTGAAATATAATAATGTTTAAATTGACCCCAGAAATGTATAGATTATGTAGAAAAATGACCATAAATGGTCATTTTTCTATATGATCTATACATATCACAGTTGTTTAACTAGCACAGTTTTTGCTTTGGACCACAACAATAGTGTTATGCAGAGGTTGTTGTTTACTTTTCATTATCACATTATATATATTAATTAGAGCTGGGGCACAGCAGAGACTACAAGATGAACTGTAGGATGAATGGAAACTAGGGCCCCAAGTTTCTAAAATAAATTTCATGCTCAGCTCACTTGAGCACTAATTTCTTAATGCTCATAAATATTGAAATACAAATAGGTTAGAGGTATTTTGTTTTTGCTCAGATCAGTAATCATAAATCATTTGTCCTGTTCATAGATATTAAAATTCCAACTTTTGTTGGCATTTTAATATTTATGAGCAGGACAAAAGTCTTCATCAAGTGGGTTGGGCTTGAAAAAGTTATATAAACTCAGATCCAGATCAGCATGCGGTTCATGGCACAGGCAGTCTGCACAGAGTTTTCCTTTCTTGACCTCAGTATAGCTCAGCATATATAATAGCTGGTTGAGCGGGCTGGTTGGGTCCTCACCCAACCAGCCCGTTCAACCAGCTATTATATATATATATTATATAGCTATTAAGACGGGTCATTTTTCTTGCATCACCAAGAGGTCTAACTGATAACTGGCTTACACTCGTTTGGCAAGGCTTGCTGTCCTTGCAGCAGGGGAAACTATTACTTCTTCTGTCTCTTCTCTTCCATTCATTTTTCTCTTTCTTTCCTATCCATTCTCTTTCATCATCTCCACATTCTCTTCTTGATTCTTCTGTTCCATTTATTTTCCTCTTTCTCATCACATGAACAAGTCCGTGAAATGAACACCCCACTTTATATAGAGAAAACTGGGGTATACGAGGGTAATCATTATCTTTCTTTCTTTCTGTTCCAAGATATAGGTTGTGGGTACTCTTTAGAACCGCCTCAACCTATGTTTGCAGTATTTGTAAGAAAAATATCACGGATTTTCATCAGAAAATAGCCCTTTTGGAGATGTGAAAAATGCACATTATCGCACAGGTGTGTTATAGTAATGTCCCCTATCTCTTCTCTTTCATATCCTCCACTTTATCTTCTGTCTCTTTTCTCCCTTTCTCTGGCATTATCTGAATTATCTCATCACTACTCTATTCCATTCATTCTCCTCTTTCTCTCCTATCTCTTCTCTTTCATATCTTCCACTTTATCTTCTATCTCTTTTCTCCCTTTCTCTTGGACACAACACAAAATGACCCACAAGGGTTGACATGTTGTTAAATCCCAACACAATTAATCAGTCGATCAATAGCTGGCTGAGAAGGGCAGCAAAGACTTTGATCAGACTATGTCTTCACTGGTCACACAGACATCCTGTAGGTTCTACAGTGTGTCGGCTTATTTATCTGTCTCAGATTGTGATATACTGTGTTACAAATCATAGCTCCAGCTGTGTTACAAATCATAGCTCCAGCTGTGTTACAAATCATAGCTCCAGATGCTAAGGATGAGCAGCTTGGATAATTAAGTGCTACACCACAACTTCTTTATAACACTATTAATGGGGCCCAAAACAGAAACCGTGTTAGTTAAACAACCGTGTTATGTCCAAACAAAAATGTATAGATTATATAGAAAAGTGTCCATAAATGGTCATTTTTCTATATAATCTATACATTTTTGGGATCCATCTTGAAACTGTGTTATATCCAAAAACATGTTATAATGAACCGTGTTATATCGAGGTTGTTGTATAATTTTCCTTATTTCGTGTTAGAAACTTATGTTGTGGGTACTTGTTAGAATCGCCTCATTGAGGCGATTCTAACAAGTACCCACAACATACGTTTTTATAGAGAAATAAGAATAATTATCCTAATATTATCTCATCACTCCTTATCTGGAGCTATGTTAAATATTTTTATTACTTGTACATAAGATATATAGGGAATAACACCTCCCATATGTGGGTCAGATCAAGTATAAATTTGCCTTTGGACATGGTCACCCAGCAAAGACTCAGATCAGCCTGCACTCCAGTTAAGTATGATCGGTGTCTTTTCTGTGTACCAAATGGATGCCATTTGCTCCAAAGCCTTTTGTATAGACAGGGAGGGTTTATTCTGTGGTTATGACACATTTTTTGGCTACAAAATTTTATTTACAAATCATGAAGAATGTGCTTGTGTTTTACTGTGATTTACATGAACCGCATCACGAGGAAATCTGTTTTCTAGTACAAGACTTGTGGCTGTTGAAGATGCAGATCTGCCTGGGCATATGTACAGTCTGTTCATAGTCTTTATTACTCCCATAAGATGTCTTGGGACACTAACTCTTCAAAACAACAGCCTTGATGTCTGATAATGTACTGGATAGACACAAAGCCTGTTATAAATCTTGTTCCAATTTTATTTGTTCTGCTCATAAATTTTACAATGGCATTTCAAAATTTATGAACAGAAGGAATATTTTTAGAAGACAGTATTTCTCATCATGCAGCTCAATATACAATTCTGCTGTCTCAGTTCATAATATGTATTTAGTTGTTTTCAAAGACAGTCCGTTCTGCATCCATCCAGACTTGATGAGGTATTGTACTGTCAACAATTATATGTACTCATCTCCCAAACATATCAAATGTTGTTCAGTATTTCAATAAGTTGGGTATTTCCATTGCCCTTTTTCCTTCCATATATTATATGGAAATACTTTACTTTAAAGCACATTTTATGCTACATGACTGTAATGGTACGAGTCATCTCATCTGGATCTACACTGTTTGCTTTACCATGTGTATCACATGCCTATATAATTTTGACCGCCTTAAACCCCACTTTTATACAGTAAACGGGGGTTTACAGGGGTAGTGTATAATATTTTTCTTGTTTCTGCTCAAAAACATAGATTGTGGGTACTCGTTAGAACCGCCTCCTTGAGGCGGTTCTAATGAGTACCCACAATCTATGTTTTGAGCCGAGATAAGAAAAATATCCGAATTTTTATTAGGAAATTTTCATTTCTTGGTGGTAAAATTTTACAATATATTTGAATCTACAGGGTTGAAAGGATTAAACAAGAGCTGTCACTATAGGTGACCAATGCCCCACGTGGGAGCCAATTTCTGAGTTTTTGCAAAATTTCAAAGGGAGAAAATGACAAAAGAGTTATGGCCCTTGGTCAGAATGTAGCCCTTGTGTTGGTGAATAAGTGTGTGAAGTTTCATGGGGCTAGGTCAAATTCTTTTGAAGTTATGATTAAGGTTAAAGTTTTTGTGACGGACAGACAGACAAATAAAAACTGGAAGCAGTTTTATCCTATTGAACCATGACAACCTTTGCAAACAGTGTATTGTTTGATTCAAGGTTTAAGATCCCCGTCAACACTGCAAAGATCATTTTGCTTCCATCTTGCTTCCAATTTTGTGGAACTTTTACCTGACATTGAGATGAAATAACATCTCAAGCCCTGCCACCCAATGAAACCCATAGGGTTTATATGCATGGACGGTCCAACTCTCACCGCTTTGCCTGGGCAGGCTTAGATCCTCTAAGTGGATTACCAGTACTCATGTGCAAGTTGGTTTAAGCTCGGCGTGGAAGCATCATGCAGCCCATCTATTTCTTCAAGCCCCGATGGGCGGGGGCCATTCAAACAGTGTAGATCCAGATCAGAAGTCATCTCATCAGGATCTATACTGTTGTCATTCATGTTGCAAATGGTCACAATAGAAGCATTTCTCTATATGCTTTATTACTTCTAAGAGTAGCATTATAAAGGGACTGTACTATAGAAGCAAATTCTGAAATTTTCCTCTGTTAAAAAGCAATAGACAATTGTATCTTGTTGTCAAAATTAATTTTCAGAGAAGCTAAAGTTGTACAGTCAAGACTCATAAGAAAATAAGCAAGAAAAACAGTTTGAAAATGTTGTCTGCCTAATAAGGGTTAAGAGAGCAAACATGAAATGTACCATTAACCCTTTTTTTGTACCAAATAGAATTTTCCTCCTTATATATAGCAGGAGTCCATTCTGTGGCGTCTGTTCTGGGCCTGCACTTTTCACCAGGTTACCCATTTTGGGGTTTCAGATTCAAAATGGGTTAACAAGCATAAACCTGTTTACAGATTATAAATCCTTGATCTATGATTTTTTTTTTACTTTTTTTTTCCTTTATTTGATGTTTTTGGATCTCTTAATTTAAGCATAATACTCCTTTAACTCTTATCCTGCTGTTCACGACAAGCCCTATCTTTGCAAACAGTGTAGATCCAGATCAGATGGCTTCTAAAGAAGCCATCTGATCTGGATCTACACTGTTTGACATTCAGTTTATGAATTTGTAGGAATAAATTACATCAAGTAATCTGATTGGTTCAAAGACAGAAATAGGTGTGGCTTAAATGAATATTCAGCAAGATAAGGGTTAATGATGTGAATGTTCCTGGTTGCTGTATTTGACAGGATGCCTTTGAGTAACTACGGTATGCTAGTGATGTTTAGCCATGTCTTTATCAAATTCAACACTACAGATTTCAACATTGTTGGCATTAAATGGGGTATGAGATTTATGTAAAATGCATATGATACAGACAACTAGGAAGAGGACCAATGAAATTGAGGCTTCTTACACTTTAGTGTGTGTGTATTCGGGTTTAACGTCACTTTCGACAATTTTTCAGTCATATCACGACGGTGTCTGGTTGCGACAGGGTGCTCAATGCTCACTTTTATAGTGCTGCCTCACTGAAGTATCATGTCCCAGACACATTACATGATACCACACCCAGTCACATTATCCTGACACTGGATAGACCAGTCCTAGCCCTACCCCGTAAATCTGAGTGCCAAGCGAGGAGCAGCTAGTACCATTGTTAACGACTTTGGTATGTCGCGGCCCGGGATCGAACCCGTGACCTCCCGTTCCCCGGAGCGGACACTCTACCAACTGAGCTATCGGGGCCGGTCTTCTTACACTTTAGAGACGGTCCTCAAAAATGTGGATTCCATTAAGGTCAAGAATATGTAAATGACGTCGCTGCCATACTTTACGCGTGTTGACCGGCACAAGATCGTGGCTTATGTAAAAGCCTGGTTATGGAAAATGTGGTTATGTAAACTGACCAGCTCAATAAGACCTAATTGATGTTAACTGGCCTGTTAAACTCCAAACAAATTGACCTTGTGATCATAACCTTAACTATGACTATGCACAACCACATGTCCATGTCTTTTGCTGCTTGTCAAAACCATGCTGCCTAAGTTATCACTGCTCACTTTTCATCACATTAACAAGTCTGTTTTATGAGCATCTCTGTAAGCCCACTTTATATGGAGAAAACAAGGTTTTACTCAGGTAAACATGTGAGGGGGGCATATTGTTTGCACAAATCGATCAAACTTGGTACAATATATCATTGCTATCTGCCAAAGATTTGGTTAGATTATGTTATATTGACCTTATTTTTCAAGGGCACAGCCCCTCCCCCCCCCCCCCCCCCCCCCAAAATGTCAATTTTGGCTTGTCTGCACCCTATCTCGTGAACAAATTGATTAAATTTGGTAAAACTTCATACAATATATCATTGCAACCAACTAAAGATTTGAATAGATTTTGGTGACCTTGACCTTATTTTCAAGGGCAAAGGCCCCCAAAAATTGTAAATTTTGGACCAGAAATGGCTTTGCTGCATCCTATCACATGAACGAAAAGTTGAAATTTGGTCGAACTTGGTACAATATATCATTGCATTCTAGCAAAGATTTTATTAGATTTTGGTGACCATGGCATTATTTTCAAGGAAGCAGGCCAAAAAAAAAAACCCTGTCAATTTTGGCTTTTCTGCAGCCTATCTCATGAATGAATTGATAAGATTTGGTCAAACTTGGTGCAATATACTAATGCAACCTACCAAAGATTTGATTAGATTTTGGTGACCTTGACCTGATATTAAATATTAAAGGGCACAGGCCCCCCAAAACTATCAGTTTTGGCTTGACCTTATTTTCAAGGTAACAGGCTCCAGAAAATTTTCAATTTTGGGCATATATTGGCTTATCTGCACCCTGTCTCATTCAAGATTCTTATTGATGAATGTTAGACAAATTTGATACAATATAGATTGCAATCTACCAAAGAGTTGATTAGATACTGGTGATCTTGACCTTTTCTAAGGCTACAAGCTCCCAAAAACTGTCAGTTTGTGACCTTATTTGTGTTTTATGCACCTTAGATTTTGGCGACCTAAACCGAATTTTCAAGGTCAAATGCATGTTTACCGTATTTCGGCGTGTATAATACGCACTTTTTTCCCTCAGAAATATGAAATCAAAACTGGGTGCGTGTAATGTAACGGAACACAAAACTTCCAACATTTTTCCAAGTGTTGTCGAAGTTTTGCGGTCGCGAAATCTAATGACAATCGCGACTTTACTACAAAAAATTCTTGTTAGACCGACTTCAACGATAAACAGATAGTTTTGGATACCAAGCAAGCCCCTGAATATATTTTCTTACCTGGAAACTGTAATTACTTATTTTTGTTTCAGAAATTTGACTTTATCAACGTAATAACGAATGAAAGAAAATCTGAATCTATATATATATTTGATTGACAGCTAAGTAAGGGAAGCAACTACGCATAACTTAAATTTGAGCCGGGGCATTAATTTCCTACAATTTAACATGTGCGTCCCTGCGAAGAATCAGACCAGCCTATGCACCCATATAGTCTGACCAGGGATGTTTTAGCCTTCCTTAGATTGCACATTGAACACTGATAAGACTGCGCAAATGCGCAGGCTGCTCCGAGCGAATGGTCATTGCTGGGCGCACATGAAAATTATAAAGATTTCTCTTTCTGGACAAAAGAGCAATCCGTTCAGCAAAGTTTGATAAGACTGCACAAATGCGCTGCGCTGCTCTGAGCAGACGAACTGTGCAGGGCGCACATGTAAATTGAATAGATTTCTCTTGCTGCACGAAGGAGCACAACGAAATTTGATAGGGTGCGCGAATGCGCAGGCTGCTCAGAGCAGACGGTCTTTCAGGGTGCACAGGTATTTTGTAGAGATTTCACTTGCTGCACAAGGAGCACAACAAACTTTGATAAGACTGCGCGAATGCGCGGGCTGCTCTGGGCAGACGGTCTTTGCAGGGCGCACATGCAAATTGTAGAGCTTTCTCTTGCTGCAGGAAGGGGCATTGGGCCCTTAGCTATCCTTACAGCACACAAGGAACTGATCAGACTGCGACTGCACAGGCAGCTCTGAGCAGACAGTCCTCAATGTGATTTGTAGGAAATTATTCTAAACAATACGACTGCTTGTAAATTAGAGGAGTCACTTCTCTGAGTATAAAAACATTCCATTTGCCTTTTTGTATATAATTAAATGAAGCGTTGCAGTATGACATGCTATCAACAGTGATTGGTGTTTATTGCACTGAGGTGTGAATTTCACAACAAACGGATTTTGAATACTGCAGTTGAGAAGGTGCTAATTATTGGACGTGTCAAGCGACTCAAAACTCGAGAAAACTGGGCCCAATATACACACATTTTGTAATCCCCAACGGGTGTCATAACAAAATCTTATTTTAACACTCTGGGTCTTGGAAATTATTTTTTTGTCAAATAAAACTATTTTGACATTATTTTTTTAACAAGATAGAGAGAACAGTACCCTTAGAAATGACCCTTGTCACACTTCAATTATGTCTTTTGGCGACGAGATTGGGGAAAAACTTACGATAATTTGTCTTTTATTCCCACCAAGAAAAAATAAACAAAACACATTTACGCTTGTAATGTCACATTGCCATACACCGAATTCGTTTAAGTCTGGAACAGGGAACCAAATTTTAGCTGTGGGGCATCTGGGTAAAACTGAAGCGTGTTATACATACGAACTTATTTTTTTCCCGCCGATCAGACGCTGAAAATCGGGTGCGTATTATACACGAGTGCGTGTTATACACGGCAAAATACGGTAAATAATATTTATGGTGGGGGGACATTGTTTTCCTCTGAAAACATTTCTAGTTTTTTTTATTTCTGCTCCAAACAGATTGTGGAAACACATTAGAACTGCCTCAATGAGGTGTTTCTAAACAGCACCCACAACCTACATATTTGGAGCAGATATATAAAAATATTACAAATTTTCATCAGAAAACTAAAGATTTTAGAATGCACTGTCTCACAGAACTGTGCCAAAGACTTCGCATGTGTGGTTCATTTTACATCATTTTATCCTTTGATTCCACTTCTAATGTGTAATGACAGCAGTCTGGATACAATATTTCTGCTCTGATATTATAATTTCTACTCAAAGGAAAAAGGTGATCTAGACATAAGATAGAATTGCCTCTCTGGGGTGATTATAACAAATATCTACAACATTTTTTTCTGTATGTAAAATTCAATATTCTTGAATATTACTATGTTGTCTTAAGCCTTGTCTTTAGCCTTAAAAGAATACATTCCATTAAAAGTGTCGCTATATCGCATTTTGTCGTTATATAGAATGTTGTTATTAAGAGGGTCGATTGTACTAGTTTGCTCTTGATCTCAGATCTTATTCACCAATAGCAAATTTAGTTAAAGTGTATTACCATATCATTTAATTTTTAACCCTTTAAACACAATTGTGGAGCAGACATTGTTTGTTTGCTGTTGTTGTTTTTAGCTCACCGTCACGTAGTGACGAGGTGAGCTTTTGGGATCACGTTTTGTCCGTCGTCCGTCCGTCCGTCCGTCCGTGCGTAAACAATTTCTTCAAACGACATCTCCTCCTAAACCACTGAGCGGATTTTGACCAAACTTCACAGGAATGATCCTTAGATGGTCCCCTTTCAAAGTTGTTCAAATGGTTCCGGTCCGTTGCACATATAGGTCACAGGAGCCAAAAATAGATTATTTTCACCGAAAACTTAAAAAATCTTCTTCTCTGAAACCGCAAGGCCCAGGTCTTTGATATTTGGTATGAAGCTTCATCTAGTGGACCCCTACAAAGATTGTTCAAATTATAGTGCTGGGGCCAAAAATGCCCCCGCCCCGGGGCCCTTTGGTTTTACATGGGCTTATATAGGGAAAATCTTTAAAAATCTTCTTCTCTTAAACTGCAAGGCCCAGGTCTTTGATATTTGGTATGAATCTTCATCTGGTGGACCCCTACCAAGATTGTTCAAATTATAGTGCTGGGGCCAAAAATGCCCCCGCCCCGGGGCCCTTTTGTTTAACAAAGGCTTATATAGGGAAAAGCTTTAAAAATCTTCTTCTCTGAAACCACAAGGCCCAGGTCTTTGATATTTGGTATGAAGCTTCATCTAGTGGACCCCTACCAAGATTGTTCAAATTATAGGGCTGGGGCCAAAAATGCCCCTGCCCCGGGGCCCTTTGGTTTTACATGGGCTAATATAGAGAAAATCTTTAAAAATCTTCTTCTCTGAAACTGCAAGGCCCAGGTCTTTTTGATATTTGGTATGAATCTTCATCTTATGGACCCCTACCAAGATTGTTCAAATTATACTGATGGGGCCAAAAATGCCCCCGCCCCGGGGCCCTTTGGTTTTTACATAGGCTTATATAGGGAAAACCTTTAAAAATCTTCTTCTCTGAAACCGCAAGGCCCAGGTCTTTGGTATTTGGTATGAAGCTTCATCTAGTGGACCCCTACCAAGATTGTTCAAATTATAGTGCTGGGGCCAAAAATGCCCCCGCGGCAGGGCCCTTTGGTTTTACATGGGCTTATATTGGGAAAATCTTCTTCTCTGAAACTGCAGGGCCCAGGTCTTTGCTATTTGGTATGAAGCTTCATCTAGTGGACCCCTACAAAGACTGTTCAAATTATAGTGGTGGGGCCAAAAATGCCCCCGCCCCGGGGCCCTTGGTTTTTACATAGGCTTATCTAGGGAAAATCTTTAAAAATCTTCTTTTATGAAACTGCAAGGCCCAGGTCTTTGATATTTGGTATGAAGCTTCATCTTGTGGACCTCTATCAAGATTGTTCAAATTATAGCCCTGGGGCCAGAAATGCCCCCGCTCCTGGGCCCTTTGGTTTTTCATAGACTTATATCGAGAAAATCTTGAAAAATCTTCTACTCTGAAACCACAAGGCCTAGGTCTTTGACATTTGGTATGAAGCTTCAGCTAGTGGACCTCTACCAAGATTGTTCAAATTATAGCCCTGGGGCCACAAATGCCCCCCGCCCCGGTTTTACATAGACTTATAATAGAGATAATCTTTGAAAATCTTCTTCTCTGAAACAACAAGGCCCAGGTCTTTGATATTTGGTGTGAAGCTTCATCTAGTGGACCTCTATCAAGATTGTTTAAATTATAGCCCTGAGGCCAAAATGTACCTGCCCCGGGGCCATTTCGTTTTACATGGGCTTATGTGAGGAATATCTTTAAAAAAATCTTCTTCTCTGAAACAGCAAGGCCCAGGTCTTTGATATTTGTTGTGTAGCTTCATCTAGTGGACCTTTGCCAAGATTGTTCAAATTATAGCCTTTGTTGTATTTGGTATGAAGCTTCACCTTTTTCGACCTCCCTCAACATTATGCACATTATAACCCTGGGGTCAATAATGGCCCTCCCCGGGGCACACTTGTTACTCTATGGATCAGGTGAGCGATCCAGGGCCATCATGGTCCTCTTGTTCTGAGAAATTCGGGCTTCACATTTCATGTGAATCATCTGTCTGGCAGACAATCCACATAATGAAATGTTCAGTTGTTTTCATTGAAAAGTAAGAAAAAGAATAAATTTGAAAATGCTGCCTACTATAGTTGTGTAAGGGTAAATGGTCAGTCATTCTAGTGCGACCTGTTTGTTTTTGCAAAAGTGTGACCAAGTGTGTAGATATAATAGGACATGTGAACATTCCATAATTTTTATTAGGATATACTTTGAGATTTATATATGTTTGTCATATGAGCTGAAGCACACCAAAACCTACAATATGACCTGTCTGACCACAAAAGACTCAGATCAGCCTATGGATCAAGCATGTCTGGTCTGAGTCTAAAGCTTTTGCTCTTTAAATAGTCCAGAAACTATATAGAAGGCTTATGTGAACAGCAAAGACTCAGATCAGACTGCACATGTGCAGTCTGATCTGAGTCTTTGCTGGTCCGAGAATCAACAGTGTTTGCTCTTCGAATAGTTAACAGTAGGCTCATACGAACAGAAAAAGACTCTGATCAGACTGTATGTATGTGCGGGCTGATCTGTGTCTTCGGTGGTCAAACAGGTCTAATTGAAGGTTTAACTGATATATCATGCTATCAAACTATAATGTGTTCATTTATTGTGCCTTTGTTTCTTTCTTAAGTTTAGCTTTTACTCTAAGATAGCCTTCTTTGTAGTAATATGGGTTGAGATTTATCATTGTTATTGTCTCTTTTTATAGAAAAAAAGCTAAATTTAGCAGAATATATTTTTAGATAGGACCATGTGTGTGTGTGCTTGTGTGTAAATTCGGGTTTAACGTTGCTTTCAACAACTTTCCAGTCATATCACGACGGTGTCTGGTTGCGACAGGGAGCTCAATGCTCACTTTTATAGTGCTGCCTCACTGAAGTATCATTTCCCAGACACATTACATGATACCATACCCAGTCACATTATCCTGACACTGGATCGACCAGTCCTAGCTCTACCCCGTAAATATGAGTGCCAAACCAGGAGCAACTAGTACCATTTTTAACGACTTTGGTATGTCACGGCCTGGGATCGAACCTGTGACCTCCCGTTCCCCGGAGCGGACACTCTACCAACTGAGCTATCGGGGCCGGTAGATAGGACCATAATTGGCAGAATTTCCATTATGAAATAATTCTGTTAAATTGCTGTAGCTTACTTTTCCAACATTTTCATATGTAGAAAATTGGGGTTTACATTATTTTCTCTTTTTTTTTGCTCCAAAACATAAGTTGCGGATGCTCGTTAGAACTGCCACATAAGAACCCACAATATATATTTGCAGCTCAGACATGAAAAATATAAGGAAGCATAAGGAGGATTATCTCAGGATAATTTTTCTTTTTCTCCATAAAAACATATGTTGTGGGTATGTTTCAATTGCCTCATTGAGGAAACTCTAGCAAGTACCCACAACATACACATTGTATGTTTGTTTCTTACAAGAAATAAAGGAAACTTGTTGTAACAAGGATAATTTCAGAAATTTTCTTTTTTCCACGTCAAAACATAATGTGGGTTCTTGAGGCAATTCTAACAAGTATGCTCAACTGTTTCTAACAAGGAATGACGAAAACTATCCCTTAACTATCCTTGTTACACCCTCTTACCTGGAGCTATGTTTAAATAAAACCAATGTTCAAACAGCAAGTGGATTCAGTTGTTTGAAAGTCTACCTATTTTATAGTTTGCAGATGATTGTTATATTGTTATTTATCAACAGCTTCACACAACTAGATTTTTATGCAAGAACGTTAGTTTATTTATTATTGTATATAGGTATTTTTTACTGATAGCATGAATAAAAAAAAAATGTCAAAGCGCAAGCAGCAAGTGTGGGTCAATTGATCCTGAATTTAGGCTGGATAAATGGTCCTGAACTTCAATTTTGTACACTATTAACCTTTGTCCTGCTGATCCCGGTTATGTCTTATCTTTCAAACAATGAAGATCCAGATCAGATGGCTTCTGAAGAAGCCATCTGATCAGGATCTACATTGTTTGTCATTCAGTTTATGAATTTGTTGCAATAATTTGCATCAAGTAATCTGATTGGTTGATAGACGGAAATGGGTGTGGCTTAAATGACTATTCAGCAGGACAAGGGTTAAAACACATTTTCTGGTACTTGAGACTCTATTTGCCTTTCATAGTGTATCTTCACTGCTTTACCCTTATCCTGCTGAACAGGACAACCCCTACCTTTGCAAACAGGGTAGATCCAGATCAATGAAGAAGCCATCTGATCAGCATCTACACAGTTTGTCATGCATTTTGTGAATTCCGTGAATACATTATATCATGTAATTTGATTGGCTGATAGTCAGAAATGGGCGTGGCTGAAGTAATAGCAGGATTAGGGTTAAAGTAAAAAAAAAATGATGTGAACCCGTGAATAAAATAAGCCTGACACCGATAACTGGAACTCGCTAAAGCTATTGTGTGGAAAAATCTTATGAGCAGTTTAGTGGTTACCTTTAAGGGGAATGGATACACCTTCAGGGGAGACAACTCCTACAAAATTATTTTCGTTTCCCATGTCAATAGGGGTCAACTCTTAAAGAAAAGAATTTGCTCCTGAGTAGCAAATTCTTTCCTTTAAGAGTAGACCCCTTTTTTCCGTCGGACAGAGCTTATAGAAAAGTTAACAGGAAGTCCCGAAAGTTGTGTCCCTTTGAAAAATGGCGGAAAAAACTGCCAGGTGTTCCCATTCAAGGTTATTAGTCAGTGGCAGTCACCTTGACATCAGCACTAGAAGAGCTTTTGTATACATGCATATAACTATGGGTTGATTGACAAACAATTGACTCAAAAATGAGAAGCCTAGGGCCCAGTTGTTGACATTGTCAGCTCAACCCTTTTTGTACCAAATGGAATCTTCCTCTTTATATATAGCAGGAGTCCATTTCAAAATTTAGGGGTGTCAGGTTGTGTTTTCTTCAAAATTTATTTGGACAATGGCTGAACTTTTTGCAAACAGTGTAGGTCCTGATCAGATGCTGCATTCTGTGGCATCTGATCTGGGCCTGCACCATTTTCGAATTACCTGTTTTGGGGTTTTCGGTACAAAATGGGTTAACGAGCTCATAAGTGGTCAAAATGTTAACTGTTCTAGCAAGTACAACATCTGATGTAGGATTATTTTTGTTGAAAAAATGAGGGCTGCTTTTGTATTTGCAAAAGCAAAAGCTGCTTTTTCAACCAAAATATTAGTATATTTGCAATATTAAATGATCAAAGTTTTAATGATTCGTTAACAAACGATGATGTTAATTTTGAACAACTGATCCCAAGCTAAGTTATTGTTAACATTACATGAAATTCTTTAACCATTTAGTTTGTCAAAAAAATGGGAAAAAAAAATGTAAGTTATGTACTCCACTCATGTGTGTGAAAATGTGGGAATACCGGTAGGGGATGACTATTAATCATATGACATCCATCTGTGATATATGTTATATGTCAGCTAAGCCAGTGTTTGATATGAAATAACATTTAAGGAGAATATATGTATAATAATAAGTATGAAAAAATTCTTAGCACAAGTTAAGAAGGAGTACTGGCAATAATTAAGAATAGTGTTCCTTGTGACTGAGGCACCAACACTACAAAGTACATGTACCTACAACATAGGGTTTAATGGTGAAATATGGAGAATACCAGGTTCATGTCTTTTGATATCAAGTTTATCAGGCAAGGCTTCTAGAATGCTTGTAGAATCGCCAGGCTTGCTGAGGGATTCTACATGCATTCTGAAAGTCGAGCCTGATAAACTTGATATCAAATGATATGAATCTGATATATTCCCCTTGTACACTGTTACATTTTGCCAATTTTTCCAGCAGTCCAGTTCATAGAAGAGTAATGTCACATTGGTCTGATATGAGATAGCATATCTTTATCAGTTCAAGGTGTTACAATCCAATTAATATAGGGGGTAACTGATAAAAATTTCTTCAATATTGTCAGTACTCCTTATCAAGAGTTATGAAAGCTTTTATGTGAGAAGATTTTCCATGCTTATGTTCTTCTTTTTTAAACTGTCCTGCTCTAAAGTCATGTTTCACATGTGTTACACTCATGTTTCACTTGTATACATCTACTTGTGTAGTTAAAATTGGCTGCCTTCACATAAATAATCTCATGTTGTCTCAAGAAATTGCCTTTATTCCACAATTTTATATGCAAATACGTATAATTGTCATGAACTCATAATTCTTAATTGTTTTATAAAAATGCAAATGAGCTGACCCACAGGAAAGGGATTCTTAACACAGAGGGGAACAGTAGTTAACACATTGTATGCGGGGAAACCCCTAAAGGAGTAACTTGGCAAACAGAGCAGTCCCAGATCAGATGCCGCAGAATGCGGCATCTGATCAGGGCCTGCACTATTTGCTGACAGATTTTCCATCAAAAATGGAATAAAAACAAAAAAATGGCCTGACACCCCTTATATGACAAATGGACTTGTCCAACATATAGCATTGGAAGAGTCCACTAGCATACAATGGGTTAAATGGTTAAGCATGTCTGCAGATAAGGAAGAGTACAGGCCTCATATTTTTCAGGCATTTGCAGGATTTCAGGCTTTTAGAGCTTGATTTTTTTCTTGATTTCAGGCTTTTAGATTCTGATTTTTGTGTATATGGGTGATTTCAAAAATAATGAGTCAAAAGTGTGACATTAAGGGTGAAAAATAAAGTTTGATATCTGGCAATTATGCATATCAAAATGGCATCTCAAGATGACAGATTTTATGAAAACAAACATGGGAATATAAAGAATCCAAAACAGCTTTGAAAATTTTTTGATGTTATTTCAAGCACTGAATTTTTTTTGAACAATTTCATTGATTTTCAGAGGTTGCTTAAAAGCAGTTAAACAAGTCAATTCAATGTATAATGTATTTCATATGGTAAAGACAACATTATGCCATAATCTGGAAGAAAAATTCATTATTTTTACATGATTTTATGTTTTTTTTTACTATTTTAGGCAAATTTGACCCATCTTTTATATTTATGACCTCAAAAAGTTTACATAAAAAATCTAATAGATGGAAAATAAAGGTCAAAATTGATCTTGTACACATACTTGATTGTAGAAGTTAGTATGCCAAAATTTACTTTGAAAGGATCGGTCGTAATGTGATGAGGGCACTTCAAATAACCGTGGATTTTTTGGATAAATCGTTACACTTGGGACAAAATCTATGAAATCAGATATCCATGTAAGGAGCTATTTTCAGCTGATCTTAGGGTAATACTTTTTGTTGGTCACTGAAGCTGATATGTCAGTGAAGCCAAAGAAGTATTTCTTGCATACTATAGGATGCCATTGTCAGTAACAAAGTTATGAATCATTCATCAAAGAAATTGTTTATAACAAACAACATGTTTTATAAAGAGACAATTAAGTCTTCTTAACACTCAATCTCTTTTTATAACAAAAAAGAATGTTTATCAAACCTTTCTAGGTGCTTAGTAAGTAAGCAAAGTGTAGTTTCAATAAACAGAATACTTTACAACAACGAACAGTGAACCGTTACACTCGGGGCAAAAATGTAAAAATGTCTTTAAAACAGACATAAGTATTATGGCATAAATTGTAGCTGTAAATCCTTTAGTAAAACAACTAAATCATTGTGTTTCTTCATAAACAAAGTTACTCTGGTACAGCTGCTTACTAATGTCAACTTTGAAGTATCGACCACCCAATGTCAAGAACTTACTTGCACATCAAATTCATGGTTTCACAAAAAGATAGTTGATTTCTATTTAACATTTTATAACTATTTTTACAATAAGACCGGTTGCAAAAACCTGTAAAAATTGATTCGGTAAGCTTGATGGAATTTCTACATTACAATAATAATTTGATAAACCGTTACACTTGGGACAAAAAGAAGAAATGATCTTTAGAGTCATTCTAAAGTCTACAAACTGGATTTTAACTGCAATTATTGGCATAATAACGTTTGATTGTCTGTTTTCTGTCAGGTTTTTGTTGAAATCTTAAAAAAAAAATAGATAAAAATAAAATAAAACATTTGAAACACAACTCAAAGGCCTTATAAAGTATCCATGGCGAAATGTTTATTGGTGCAAAATGTTTTCACATTAGCACAGTGAAAAATTTTCAAGTATCATGTGCTTTGTCATAATATCAACAAGCTTCTTCAGCTTTGATTCTTCCCACCGCCTTTTTAGTTTTTGGTCTGTCTTGAGCCTCTCCCTGTACTTTCCTACACTTTCTGCTGATGAGTCTTTTTATCCCCTGACCAAATAGGTTCGAGGGATATAGCAATCAGCCTGGCGTCCGTCCATCTGTCCGTCCATCTGTAGATGCAACCTTGTGATGGCCATAACTCCTATACCCTTCGAGATTCATTGATGGTTCTTGGCACACTTGTTCACAAGGCAGTGACGGCGTGCCAGCCGCAAAAGCCAGAACTCTGGATGCCATACTTTTTGAGTTATCTCCCCTTTTAATAAAAACGAATGACTACTTTGTGATGGCCGTAACTCCAATACCCTTTGAGATATATTATGGTACTTGGCAAAGTTGTTCACAAGGCTGGGACAGCGTGTTATGCACAAGAACCACAACTCTGGTTGTCATGGATTTTGAGTTATCTCCCCTTTCAATAAAATAGAGTGGCTACCTTGTGCTGGCCACAACTCCAATACCCTTTAAGATATATTGATGATACCAGGCACAGTTATTCACAAGGCCGAGACTGTGCGTCATGCACAAGAACCACAACCCTGGGTGTCATGGTTTTTGAGTTATCTCCCCTTCCAAAAATATAGTTTCACTACCTTGTGATTGCCATATCTCCAATACTCTATGAGAGATATTGATGGTACTTGGTACAGTTGTACAAGAGGTTAAGCAGATGTGCCACGTGCAAGAACCACAACTCTGGGTGCCCTGGTTTTTTAAATTATCTCCCCAGACAATATAACCTTGTGATGGCCATAACTCCAATACCCTTTGAGATATATTGATGGTACTTGGCATAATTGTATACAAGGATGAGACGGCACTTCATGCCTAAGAACCACAACTCTGGGTGCTATGATATTTGAGTTATCTCCCCTTCCAATAAAATGGCATGACCACCTTGAGATCTCCGTACCTCCAATACCCTTGAGACATATTGGTGGTACTTGATGCAGATGTACATGAGGTTAAGCAGGTGTGTCATGCTGAAGAATTACAACTCTGGGTGCTCTGGTTTTTTAGTAATCTCCCCTGACAATATAACCTTGTGAAGACCATAAGTCCAACACCCTTTGAAGGAACTTGGCACAATTGTATACAAGGTACAGAAGGGGTGACATGTGCAAGAACCACAACTGTTGGTGCTGTGGTATATGAGTTATCTACCCTTCCAATAGAGTATGACCTGCTTGTGATCCCCATATCTCCAATACCCTTTGAGACATGTTGATTGTACAGAAATACATGAGCTTAAGCAGGCATGTCATTCACAAGAACCACAATTCTGAGTACCTTGGTTTTTTAGTTATGTCCCCTGACAGTATAATTTTGTGATGGCCATAACTGCAATACTTTTGTGATATACAGGTATCGCTGGTTTAATTCTGGTGTATGTTCTATTGGTGAACAGTCTTCTGAAGGCCATATTGGCTTTTGGTCCGGGGATTTATGATGGCTATTTTTTCTTTTGTTTTGTCTTAGGCCTTGAGCCAAGAGCCACCCTCAATACAAATTTAGCCATTGTTCACTATTTTAGCTGTTTAACTGTGAAAACAAGAGCACATTTCATACCACAATTCGTTACAATTTTTTTTGTCCCGAGTGTAACGCCATTTTCTGAATTTCATTGCTTTAAAAAGATGACTTTCATAATACTGAAACTTATATTTATGAACATTTTATGTTTTCTGTTTTATGATTCATGTCTTTGACCTTAAATATGAAGGTATGACCAGATTGTAAGACCAAACTTTTCCAACCAATCTTGTTCTTTACGTTACGTTATGATAAAACTTGCAAGATTTTCAAAAATATTACAGCAACACAGTCTTATTTCCATTAAGAATACATTTGAAACTGAAGTACAACTACTCTTTTTATAATTTAAAATAGGTTTACTTTTGTTCTTTAATGCGACATTCATTTAAAGCACTAAATGATGTGAAAGGTTTTAACGCAAATAAAGCGTTACACTCGGGACATATATTTTTTGGTCCTAGAATGGTGCACACAGCCTTCATCTGGGAAATCATTATATGAATAAACTAATGGGCACTTGGTTTCCTGAAACATAAAACAGAATGTAAATTAAAGCAATGAGTGGAGATGATATGAGCTTTAAAAGTCCAAATGTTACACTCGGGACATTTGCAGGTAACAGTAAATAAAGTGGCGCTTGGAGAGTATTTAGGCACATGCGGTAGTAAGCCCATGCTTTCTTGATACTTCTAACATTGGACTTATCAACTAGGGTTAGTTCGGCTAATATAGATCTAATGCATGCAAATAATAATGTGGTTCTTTTAAAAATTAGTACTTTTCAGTTGACAAAATTTTCCACACATGCTTTCTTCTGAAAGGGTGAAAAAGTAACAATAAATTAGTGAAGAGGTTAATCGTATTCAGAAATTAAATTTCTATTTAATGATGTTTACCCTGATATATAAGGTTATTCCTACAGGGTTGTATCTTTTATAATACAGCCAAGTGAAATTGGGTGTTTAGTTTGAATGTCACACTTTTTTTGTTACACTCGGGACAAATTTGACCACTTTATCTTGCATATTTTTTTTTCTACTGAACCGATTTTGATGAAATTTGGCAGCAACTTACACATTTTTATAACACATGATTTGGCTTAAAATTCTAATTAGTAAGTATATTCAGTTTTAGTGAAGGCCAGTTAAAAAAAAAAGGCTCATTATTTTTGAAATGACCCTTATAGTCTGTTTAAAAAACTATTTAACCCTTATTTCTGACTATAAGTCAGCCAAATTACTTTATATTTTCTCAAACTCCATTACAAACAGTGAAGATCCTGATCAGATGGCTTCTTCAGAAGCCATCTGATCAGGATCTACACTGTTTGCAAAGGTAATGTAGTTGTGTCTTGTTTAGCAGGATAAGGGTTGAAGGTGCAAAATCGGGCCTTTCAGGCATCGAAAAGCTTGGTCAGTATGAGGCCTGAGAGTAATTACAGGTGCTTGAAATTGTTCCATCAGACACACATTCGAAATTCGATAACTCAAATACTTTTTGTACCATGAAAATTTGATCGAGCAAGGGATAATTTGAAAATACTGAGCTAAAATGGATATCACTTCAGGATATCTTTACAATTTTCTATAAAATCATGGTATGTTTTGTGTACCCATTAGAATCACCTAATTGAGGGGATTCTTACGAGTACACTCAACAAGCCTATTTTAACACATCTCTAACAAGTGCCTACAAAAGTTTTTAAGGAAAATTATATATGCATGTATATTCTAACAAGTACCCAAAACAGTTTGTTTTCATTTTTTATGAGAAAACGAGAATATTCTCCCTACTCTACCTTTTTGGCACAGGGTCTTCCCAAGGACTTCACTGTTTACATACTTGTAATATGTGCCAAGGGGAGGTCACTGCAATAAAGCCAAGGATCTGGGCCCACTTGTTCCAAGCAATGTTAACAAACTTATTTTTGTGGAAACATTAAATGTCCCAACAAGTACAATATATAATGCACAGGATTTTTGCTGAAAAAAAAAATGTGAAAGCTGATTACATTTTTCAGCAAAAATAATAGTGTGTTTGCCATCATGAAAAAACAAACAAAACAGTTTAACCCATTGCATGCGGGAACTCCCTAAAGGGGTACCTTGGCAAACAGTGCAGGCCCAGATCAGACATGCAGAACGTGGAGTGTGATCAGGGCCTGCACTGTTTGCTAACAGAATTTTCCATCAAAAATGGAATAAAAACAAAAAATAGGCCTACTACCCCTTATATGACAAATGGACTTGTCCAACATATAGCACTGGAAGAGTCCACTAGCATACAATGGGTTAAGAAGTATGTTACCAGTTGACATTGTTAGCTTTGAACAACTGGGATCTGGTCCTAACTCTTATCTTGCTGTTCACGACAACTCCTATCTTTGGAAACAGTGCAGATCCAGATCAGATGGCTTCTGAAGAAGCCATCTGATCAGGATCTACACTGTTTGACATTAAGTTTATAGCTTTGTAAGGATAAATTACATCAGGTAATCTGATTGGTTCAAAGTCAGAAATGGGTGTGGCTAAACTGAATATTCAGCAAGAGAAGGGCTAATGAGTGATTGTGCTTTTGTGTTTAAAAGTTTCCTTATGGAGTAGTGCTAATGTCCTTTTCTTGTGAGTTAGCTCAAGTTATTTATGACTGAAATACTTTAGGAGAATAAAATTGATCTGATACAGACTTGGTATCTGTTTGTCTTCCTTTCCTACCATTGTTTGATCAGTAGAATGGATGGGGTGGGAAAGTTGGGGGTAGGGGGGCGGGGTTTGCACAGCGGCAGTTACACACAAACACCACAACCTCTTTATAAAACTGTTAATGGGGTCCAAAGCAGAAATCGTGTTAGTTAAACAACTGTGTTATATTCAAACAAAAATATATAGATTACTGTATTTGACCTATTTACCGCACATGCTCCTATAAGCTCACACCCAAGCTTTTTCTGGAAAAAAATACACAAGCGCTCACTTTAAAGTAACCTCCCAACAAATTCATATTGAGTTTTGCTGCATCTTTGACCCGGGGAAATCATATGTATATGTGGTGAACCCCTATGCTGAAATTCAACTCTATAAAATAATCATATCGGAAGCTTTTTTTTTTCGTATTTTTTTCGTATTGAGAGTGCGCTTATTAGGTAGATTTTTCACCTCAATATTTTCATACAATTTTGTAAAAGCTAAGCGCACGGTGCGGTAAATAAGTCGAATACGGTATATAGAAAAATGGCCATTTATGGTCATTTTTCTATATAATCTATACATTTTTGGGATCCATCTTGAAACTGTGTTATATGCAAAACCGTGTTATAATGAACTGTGTTATAATGAGGTTGTGGTGTATATGCACTTGCCACAGTGGATGTATATATGCTTATTTTCTGATTCTTGTAACATTGGGTTTATCTGCCTGGCTGCCTCTTTTAATTTTAATTTATCCTTGCTCGGGGAGGACCTCCAGACTCCCTTAAAATGGTGCATACCGAGTATTTCTCATTTTGTCTTCAGCTATGCCTCTGATGTGACTGCAGCTGTTTTGAAGTATTTGTGCATTTAAAATGCCTGTTGCTCTTTAGCTCTTCCGGAACAGTGACAGTCATTCTGATGAGCTGGGTAAAAAATTGTGGGTAAAATTATGGGTTGTTACCTTTTATGCTTTTTCACATAGGGTAATCCAGGATAACGCCATATTGGTTTGCATTATATTAACAAGTCTGTGTAATGAACATTTTTGTAAATCCCACTTTATGCAAGAAGTAGATCTAGCTGGATTTACAACGTTAAAACTATAAAACTATTTTCTTGAAGATACAAATATAGATTACTGTAAAAATCCTAAAATTTCAGACAACTTGAGGACTTGCTGTAATTCTCACAATCCAGCAAGGAGTCAAAAAGTGGAGACAGAATGGCAAACCATGTAGACCCTGATCAGACTGCTTCTTTAGGAGGTCTGATCTGGGTCTGCACTGTTTGCTTAGTATAGACCCTGATCAGACTACTGGTACTCATTTAGGAGCAGTCTGATCTGGGTCTGCACTGTTTGCTTAGTATAGACCCTGATCAGACTACTGGTACTCATTTAGGAGCAGTCTGATCTGGGTCTGCACTGTTTGCTTAGTATAGACCCTGATCAGACTACTGGTACTCATTTAGGAGCAGTCTGATCTGGGTCTGCACTGTTTGCTTAGGCCTGTCTGTCCCAATACTTTTGATCATTACAGTATGGCTACTTGGAAACACTGCCATGAGATGGTTCAAACAAATACACAACAACACTATGTACAGAGGGAAAATAAGAACAAGACAGATTTTTTACCCCCCCAAAATGATATTTTCAGAGCCCTGATATTTTTATCTCACACTGGTGAGTTCACCTTATGATTGCTACACTAGACACATGTAAAGAAGGTAAGATCTACTTACAGGTTAAGGTCCAGTTGTTCAAAGCATCGTTGGCTTAACAAGCTTATTAGTAACTGTTCTGTCAAAAACAATATCTAATACTCATACTTTTGCTGGAAAATGTGAGTAGCTTTTGCATTTCCTACTCACAATTTTTCAGCAAAAATGTTGGCAAAATATCAAATTTCAATGATATGTTAACTAATGACTCATGATTTTGTTTTGGGGGGCTTGAATAAAAAGATGGGCTGCATGATGCTTCCACGCAGAGCTGAAACCGACCACAAACAAGTACTGGTAAACCGCTTAGAGGATCTAAGCCTGTCCAGGCAAAGTCCATGCTTATAAACCCTATTTGTTTCATTGGGGGACAGGGCTTGAAATGTCATTTCATCTCAATGTCAGGTAAAAGTCCCACATAATTGGAAGCAACCTCTCCAAAATGTCCTATGCAGTGTTGATGGAGACGTTAAACCACAACTCAAACAAACAAAATAAATGATCATTAAAATAAACTTATTGTAATTTAAAAAAGATAACATTAGAGCCTGTATAGTCTTTCACTTGTGGATTTGATTTGATTTGATGAGTTCAGAGATGTATTATATATTTTGAAAAAATATCATTCCTTCCTCATTTCGTGGGTACTCATTAGAACCGTTCTAGCAAGCATCTACAATCAATGTTTTCATTACAAATATTGAACATATTTAACAGGGATGAAAGCAAGCAGGTAAGGCTAGCTATTTCCTTTTACTATTTATCTCCCTTGAAGTCTGATTCAATTTCATTTTGATCACACAGTCATGTAAAAGATGTGTAAATAAATCCAAAAGGGACAATTTTCTATTGAAAATGTGTGATATTTGTCTTATTTATACCCTAGACATAGGTTGAGGATACTTGTTAGAACCATCTCGCTGAGGTGGTTCTAATGAGTATCCATAACAGCAAAAATAAAAATAATGTATACCCCTGTAAACCTGTAAATTTTCTCTTTCTATCATGCCTTCTTTTAGCATGCAGTGATATAGTAGTCACAGATAAGATTGACTAGGCGGAGCTATTCAGGTGTTGTCAATATATGTCAAATTCGCCGAGTCCACCAGAAGATTCGGTAGAGTGCCTTTCGCATTCTTTCTGCAAGCGGACCAAATAGCCATATACACCACAGCTTTGTTTGTGTTACAGTTGAATTCACACAATCAGGTGACTTGGTCTGCCTTTTTGTTAATAGAACATTCTGAAGGCAGGTGCAAACGATAGCTCCGCCTAGTCAAATCTTAGCTGCGATTTCTATATAAACTATATAATTATGTGTTTAAATTTCCATATGTTTGTTTGCCCATTCGACAGTCCATTTGCGACCACCCTAGCATCCACCCTAATGTTCAAGTCCATTTCTCAAGAACTACAAGATCTTCATTAATAATACTTGGTACAGACTTGCATCTAGGGATGGCAACTTAAATGTAAGCATCCATATTTGACCTTGACCTACATTTCATGGTTCACTGACTTTGGGACCTATTGTGACCGCCCCAGCATCCATCCTAATGTTCAAGTCCATTTCTCAAGCACTGTAAGAGCTTCATAAATGATACTTCATACAGACTTGCATCTACAGACGAAAATTTTAATGCAAGCATCCACATTTGACCTTGACCTACATATCATCGTTCACTGACTTTGTGAAGTATTCCGTCCACCTTAGCATACACACTAATGTTTCAGTGTGTTTCTCAAGAACTTTTAAACCTTCATCAATGATACTTCATAAAGACTTGCGTCTAGGGATAATAATTTTAATACAGACATCCATGTTTGACCTTGACCTATATTTCATGGATAACTATTGTATCAACTCTAGCGTTCACCCTATAGTCTATTTAAGGACTATAAGATCTTTATCAATGATACTTGGTACAAAGTTGCATCTAGAGATGACAACTTTAATGCAAGCCTCCAGGTTTGACCTGACCAATATTTCATGGTGCAGTGACTTTGCACCCCCACAGGCATGACATAGTGTTTGGCGGATTCTTGTTTAAGTCAGGGTTTTCAGGGGTGTTCATTACACAGACTTCTTATTGTGATGTATACTTTTGAAAATAAATACATGTATACAATAAGAAAATGCCCGTTATCAAAATGGCCATATTGTCTTATATACAATAAGGGTCTGCAATCGCTTTAAAAATGTCTCAAATGTTGGCCCTTTTTGAGTCTTTACTTCAGCTGACAAATTAACCCTCACCATGCTCCTTTTTTGAAAGCCAGCTGATCAGGATTGATACTACATGCATTTTCCATTTTGCTTCTGAATTCATTGTAAAAATTGAAATCATGCCACACAAATGGCAGAAAATTGGGGAGGAGTGTAGCATATTGAAAAATTTAAGAAAGAAACAAAACAAAAAAAATCTGCTTTGCAAATCTTTTTCCCTGCCCAATACCTTCTCCACCTCTCCAACAACAATAACAACAGCAACAACAATGATGACAACACACTTTAAGATACCGTATTTACCATATGTATTCGGACAGACAGGCCTGAGCAAACAGTGTAGACCCAGGATCTACACTGCTTGCCACTCATCCCGCTGGTCTTAAACACTAGATTGAGTAGTAAATCATACTTTTTAAAATTTTAGAACAAGTATGGTAAGGAGTTGAGGTGTCCGACTGTGTAGCATATAAACTTTTTCAATTTCATTCGATTTTCATAAGACTGTCACCCAGAAACAATGCTCATATACCTTTTGATCAAAAGCTCATATGCTTTTTAATCAGACTTGTAAGCTTGTTTTTGATTTTGCTGCTTTTGTTTATTCAACTCAACACAGGGAATATATGATATCTTATGGCTCCACCATTTAGATATCATAGAGATGTAGTATAAGTGACCTCTTTCATGGCTCTTCAGAATCAGAATTGTTACTGGTGGGAATTGTCAAATGGCATTCATTCACCAAGACCTGTGAAAAGAGAAGTTAGTCCCTAGTTCTCGCCAAAGTAAACTTAGCTACATTGTCCTTTGCACTTTCTGCGGATGAAATAACCAAATCTGGAAGATAATTCCAATCTCTTATTGTCTGAGGGAAGAAGGATCCCTTGTAGATATCAGTTCTTGCAGAGGGCACCTGAAATACCAAAGAGTGATGCTTTCTGCCACACCTAATTTAGGGAATAAGGTCATCTGTTGGAATGTTGGCAGCAACCTTTAACCACGGCTTGGCTTTGAGGATCAGGACCTCATCTTGAAGGAGAGAAAGCTCTGCTGGTATGGACATGTGGAGCGTTCCAAGGGTGCAGTCAAGACAACCTTTGACATGCAGGTGGATGGAAAACGTGGGCCTGGGATGCCAAAGATGACTTGGAAGCAGCTGACAGAGAGAGATCGCAGAGAGTGGAAGCTAAGGCTATTGACCATCATGATAGACATACCTGAAGATCTGATGTGAGATCTGCCATGCATGCAGCATGCTAGCTACCTGAAAGGAGGCCCACTTATGTGGATGTTGCCCTTGTACCTGTATGTTAATCAAAACTCTGATGATGATGACCCTTTAGACCTTTGTACAAGAGTATAAGCCTTCTGTCTCTCCTCCTTTTCTCGAGAGAATCCCATCCTAAGCTTTTCAGTATTCCAGTCATACTTCCAGTTTCAAAGCTGCTATTCCATGGGGGTCCTAGACACAATGGGGCAAACGAGCCCCTTATATGCTGCTTCTTTTACATCTTCTGAGCATTGATAAAGATTACGCCCCAAGAAGCCAAGTGTTCTATTAGCCTTAGTATGCCTCATAGTATGGGGTGCCATTTTACTATTTGATACAATTTTTGAGATATTATAGATATCTATAAATCAAATTATAGATATCTATAATTAACATTATTGATATCTATAATTATCAATATTTTTTTGATATCATAAAATGTAATCAATGATATGTAATATATATTTCTTGATATCTATAAATTTGTTTTATGATATCCATTATTCATTTGTATATATAGATATCTAAAAATCCAATTATAGATATCATTTAAAAGGCTGAATTATAGATATCACAATTTTCAACAATGGATATTAGAAAATACATTATGGATATCAGTAAATGTAATTATGATATCCTAAAATGTTCTTCAATATTTGATATCTATATATCGAATAATAGAAATAATAATAAGGGAATTATAGATATCCCTTAACATATTATGGATATCATAAAATAAATAATAGATATCTGATGTTATTTATAGATATCAAATAATATTTATTGATATCCTATATTTTTATTACAGGCATCATTAATTTCATTTATAGATATCTTGAAATTTGATTAAATAGTCAAACGGCACCTCATACCTTAGTACACATGTTGCTAATATGAGTATTCCATCTCAAGTTATGTGAGATGGTCACACTAAGGTATTTAATGGAATTCACATTTTAGAGGACCGTAAGAAGCCTCAATTTTGTTGGTTCTTTTCCTAGTTATCTGCATGATATTGCTGGCTGAAATCTCATACCCCATTTTGTAGCCCAACGCCCTGATATATCTTTATACCTCTGAAGTTTCAATGAGTTCTCTTCTGGTGGAAATTAGTGTTATTCTATTTTTTTTTTTTTTTTTCAGCTCCAGATATAGATTTTGTAATGTTAATTGTGCTGATTAGTAACTTCAATGGGTATATTGGGCAAGACTTGCTTTTATCACTATTTCTCTTGTTATCTCTCTAACACACATACCAAGTAGATGGCACAAAATGACCAAACTAATTGTGGTCAATGGCCAATAACAGTACGCACTGCCTCTTTAATTGGTTTGACAGGTGCGCGTTGTCACGTGACATTCGTCTCCTGAGTGATAGGCAATCAAAACGAGGGTTGGTGATTTTCCAATATGGCGGATCCCAGTCGGCAAGAATAAACAAGTTTGCATTCTGATAAGAAATCAACTTTAAAGAGAAAGTGTGCTTGGATTGTTTACTTGTGATAAATTTTATTTTATATGACCTATCGGTAGGTATTTTTCTGGTGTTATATTTCAAAAGAGTATTGATAAAATTTGGCTTCTGTGCAATGTTTCTCACTGGGTTTCTGTTGATGAGAAGGTAAACACTGGAATTTGACACGCACGTGCACAAAGTGAAAGTAGAAAATGGAAAATTAATACATCATAGATAGCGGGTCAGATGTCGGGTAATTATGGACGTTATATCTATGATAGAAGTTGCCAATTTGTGATAAATATTTTTCTCTTGTCAAAATGGCCTTGGACACATGAGGCACATGTATAGGAGGTTTTAGGAATTCCGTTTATGACGTCATTCTTGCGCATGCGCAAAGTACTGGCCGTCAATTGAAACGGACATCGCTATTCAAATGTATTGGCGGAACTTAAAATGCTAACAATATTCAGACATTTTGAGAGAAAATATACCCGTTTTCATTGAGATAATGCATCGAGAAGGAAAGAATGATATTTTACTTTCATTACCGAAATTCATTTATCCTAAATCCGTTTTTAATTGACGAAAATCTTTTCGTGAATGACCCATGTCAATGGCTTGAGATAACGTTATTCACAAAACAAGTTTTTACGTAACTTTCTATCTATCTATCTATCTATCTATCTATCTATCTATCTATCTATCTATCTGTCTGTCCAACGATTTGTCTACATGTGCAATTTAAATGTCCATACTGACAGTCGAAATAAACTAATGAGTGGACTGACGGAGGGGCGTTGAGTCAATGTTGGTCCGACGTCATGCCATCGACACCCACTCATACTCACTTCATTGTCACATGACCGCTGGAATGATAGAGAGAGAGGGGGTTTGACTGACAGTAGACAGACGACACACAGACCGACTGACTGAATGATTGGCTAACAGAAGAACGGACGGACTGTTAGACAGACAAATAAACATACTGACAGTCGGAAAAAACAACAAAAAACAATGAGTGTACTTTCAGACGGGCGTCGAGTCAACGTTGGCTCAACGTCATGCCGTCGACAACCACTCCAACTCACTTCAATGGCACGTGACCGTTGAGATGATTTGACTGATCCCTGTATCCAAGAAGCCCATAATCCTTTTTGTACCTAATGGAATCTTCCTCCTTATATAAAGCAGAAGTCATTTTCAAAATTTAGGGGTGTCAGGTATTGTTTTCTTCAAAATTTATTTGGAAAATGGCCGAACTTTGTGCAAACAGTGTAGGCCCGGATCAGATGCCGCGTTCTGCGGCGTCTGATCTGGGCCTGCACTGTTTGTCACTTACCCCTTTTGGGGTTTCCGGTACCAAATGGGCTAATGAAGACCTAAGGGCTGGGCATGTTCAACCAATCTACAAATCTACCAGATTTTACTGTAAAATCTTGCACTTGCGAAGGAGTGTTTAACATGCTTATGCTCTGAAAGGGTGTTTTATGTTTGTTTTGAATTTAATGTTCCAATCCCACTGAGTCTTGATGGGTCGGAGCACTGGGCAAATGACATTTTATCAAGCAACGCCGTATTATCGCCAACGAAACGTTGTGACGTTTCATCGACATTGCAATGTCAAATTCAATGCATCGCTTTGAAGTTGGTTTGATGCAGACACGACGTTGCCTGCGCTCGCTAATTGTTGGTGCGCTGAGAGAGAGAGAGAGAGAGAGAGAGAGATATCGTATGTACAATATATCATTTTCGTAATGCGAAATTTCACATCTGGCAGCATATCGGTGTTTCTCCCATTATCTTACATTAGAATTCCCCAAACGTTTAAAAGAATTCCAGTGTTTTACGCTGTAATTAACACTTTATCTGTCCCACTGCCTTTGAAGCAATACGACAGATGACGGCCAGGGCTTTTCCCGTTCTATTTTTAGAACCGGAAGTACGTCACGAAAAAAGCTCCTATACCAATTTATACAGTAACATAAATTATTTATACATATACCCTTTAGTGGATTCCTTTTTTTATCTCCAAAAATGAAAATTTGTGATGATTTTCTTATTTCTGCTCCAAGACGTAGCAGGTAGCCACAACCCCCAGCAGAAATATGAAAAATGTTGTATACCCTTGTAAACGTCAGTTTTCTCTATATAAAGCTGGGTGTACTAGGGTTTGATTTATCTATCTATCTATCTTCTTATACTGAGTCGGTCATATCTGGCCATTACCTCAGTTGATTGGGTGGCTAAATTTAGAGTTTAGCTGGAAAAAAAAAAAAAAAAAAAGAGAGGCACTGGATGCGTCCTTAAAACTATTTACAATCTGCATAACAGAGGTATCCTAAAACGCATACCTCTGAGACCCAATCTTACACTCTGCGGGCTTTGAACTCTTCTGCGGACTTGGCATTCACCGCAGAGGAGGGAAGACTATTCCATTGGGGAATAGTTCTAGGAAAAAACGAGTTCTTCAGGGCATCACTATAGGACTGGTATCTACGATATTGTGAGTCGTTTAATTTTGATGCCCTTGTTTGGGTCGACAGTGTTACAGGGGTCAAGTACCTATCTTTATCAATAGACACTGAATCAGAGTGTATCTTGTAGAAGAAGGTTAAAGAGGACTGCTCACGACGGGCCTCCAGGGACGGCCACTCTAGCTCATTAAGCATGTCACCGACGCTACTTCTATTTCGCCATCGCCTACAGGTCCATCGAGCAGCTGTCCTCTGCACCTTCTCCACCTGCTGAGTCTGAGTTTTAACATAGGGATCCAAATGGGTGATGCATATTCGAGTTGAGGGCGAACCAATGTTTTATATGCAACATCCTTTGTCTGCCTAGGTGCAAAAGCCAAGTTCCGTCTAAGGAATCCCAAAGTCCTAGTTGCTTTAGATGTAATCTCTGAGATATGTTGACCCCAATCAAGATCGTCAGTGATGGTGATACCAAGATATTTGGCGGATTGAACATGCTCCAAAACTTGCTGGTGAAGAGTATAGTCAAACTTAATTTGCTTGTCCGGAGGGTGTCGTGACACTCTCATTGAGTGACATTTGGCCACATTGAACTTCATTTGCCAACCGGCCTCCCACTGTGCAAGTTGATCCAGGTCATCTTGTAAAATAAGACAGTCAGAAGGAGAATATATGTTCCTATACAGGACACAATCATCAGCAAACAAACGGACCGATGACCTGATATTGTCGGGGAGATCATTAATGAAAACCAAGAAAAGGACCGGTCCAAGGACCGAACCTTGGGGGACTCCAGATAAAACAGGGACTGGATCAGACGCTTGGCCATCAAGTACAACTTGTTGTGAGCGCCCAGAGAGCCATGAGCTAATCCACCTATGCGTGGATCCTCTTATCCCATAGTACTCCAGTTTATGTAATAGCCTTCTGTGAGGTACCTTGTCAAAGGCCTTAGCAAAGTCCATGATGATCAAGTCAGTATGTTTGTGGCCACGATTTATGGCCCCATCCAGATTGCTCACAATGTCATGGTAAAATTGAACAAGCTGCGTTTCGCAAGACCTTTGACTCCGGAAACCATGTTGACAGTCAGCAAGAATGCTCTCAAAGGCTAAGTGCTTGTTGATGTTGCTTACTAATATATGCTCCAAGGTTTTGCAACAGATGCATGTTAGCGACACTGGTCTATAATTTGCTGCATCATATTTTTCCCCTTTTTTATAGACCGGGGTTACATTTGCTTGTCGCCAGTCATCTGGTACAGTGCCCTGGGCAAGTGATTGATTGAAGATAAAGGCCAACACAGGAGATATTTCAGCACTACATTCCTTAAGTACCCTGGCATTCAGGTCATCGGGCCCAGATGCCTTATGTATCTTGAGCTTACCTAACAGTTTAGCGACCCCATTGGGGTCAACTGTTATGTCCCCCATAGAGGGGAACGAACTTGCACCTTTAGATGGTAGCTCACCATCAGTTTCACGCGTAAATGCTGATTGAAACTGTTTATTGCAAATATTAGCCTTATCGCGCGCATCTGTTTTTAGAATTCCATTTTCCCTTAGCGAAGTGATCCCAAACGCATCCTTTTTCAGGGACTTTACGAATGACCAAAACTTTTTAACTTTACCATTCTTTTGGGGACTATCGGGATCTATATTGTCATCTTCAAAGGTAAAGATGCTGGAAACATGCTTCCAATATGCATCTCTTATAACCTTTTGCACATGTGCTCTGAACCGTTTGTAATGATTTAAGGTTTGACATCCCCATCAAAACTGTATAGGTCATTTTGGAGACATTGCTTCCAATTTTGTGGGACTTTTACCCAACATTGAGATGAAATGACATCTCAAGCCCTGCAACCCAATGAAACCAATAGGGTTTATAGGTAAGCACGGACGGTCCGACTTGCACCGCTTTGCCCGGAAGGGCGTAGATCCTCAAAGCGGTTTACCAGTACTCGTGTGCGGTCGGATTCAGCTCTGCATGGAAGCATCATGCAATCCATCTATTTCTTCAAGCCCCAATGGGCGGGGATCGACATGTAATTCTAATATTGATTTTGGGTTCTTGTTAGAACCACCAGTTCGTCAAGAAAAGTTGAAAGATATAATTAGTATACAGATACCCCTGCAAATCCTGTTTTCCTTTATATAAAGTGTAGTTTTCTTTGGTGCAAGATCTACCATGCTGTTCCTTTCCTAGATTTAGAGTTGGATACACCTTCAGTGGAGAAAAATGTCAATAGAGGTCAACTATTAAAGGAAAGAATTTTCTCATCAGGAGTAAATTCCTTCTTTAAAGAACTGACTCCTTTGTCATAAGGGTTCATTTTATAACAAAGCAAACCAGAAGTCCCTCCCAGAAGTTGTCACTCTTTGTAAGAATATGTAAAAACAAATGATGGAAATATGCCAGGTTTATTCATTCCCCATACTAACTTGATGCTAGATTTATTCTCATTCTTTTCATGGCTGTACATAAAATTTTCAGGCCTTAAAGCTTTTAGAAATTTTAAAAGATTCTTACCATAGAACCAGGGTGACATTCTTTCATCCATGAGCTACCAATAGCAGGCATTGATGTATATTTAACCCTTTGCATGCGGGAAACCCCTAAAGGGGTACCTTGGCAAACAGTGCAGACCAAGATCAGACGCCGCAGACGCTGTATTATTTGTTAATGTTAACCGAATTTTCCATCAAAATAGAATAAAAATGAAAAAATAGGCCTGGCACCCCTTATATGACAAATGGACTTGTTCAATATATAGCAATGGAAGAGTGCACTAGCATACAATGGGTTAACCTTAAGGTTGTTATTCATTACAAGGATTAAAAATTATGTAAATGATATGACCAATTCAGGTTTTTATTCAAATGCTAATGTTACCAGGTATGACATCTTTAATCAAACTAGGATAATTTCTGTCCATTAATAATAATAAAAAAAACACATTTAGTTTTGGATAAGGTGCATTACGTTAACAAGTCTGTTTTATGAATACCCCCTCTAAACCCCTCTTTATAAAGAGTGGGGTTTATGGGGGTATATACTATTTTCTTTATTTCTATTTCCTTTCACCCATTTTATGTGGGAAACCTCAAAACAGGACATTGACAGATCAGATGTTGCAGAATGCAGCATCTGATCAGGGCTTGCACTCTATTCAAAATGTTAAGCCATTTTTATTATTTTAAACCGATTTCTAAAATAAACTAAATCTGGGGCCGGCCCCTGCCCTTGGAGGCTTGAAGAAATAGATGGGCTGCATGATGCTTCCATGCAGAGCTGAATCAGACCCGCACACGTGTACTGGTAAACCGCTTATAGGATCTAAGCCCGCCCAGGCAAAGCGGAAGGAGTCCATGGCTCCATGCTTAAAAACTTCATTGATTTTTTTGGAGATAGGGCTTGAGATGTTATTTCTTCTCAATGTCAGGTAAAAGTCCCACAAAACTGGAAGCAATGTCTCCAAAATGACCTACATGTATACATTGCTGACGGGGACGTTAAACCTCAATTCAAACAAACTCAATCTGGTACCCCTAAATTTCGAATCTAAGGTGGATGTTTTGGGTTAATCATTTTCTTATCTTTAAGCTGCAACAAGAGACAATGTGTCTTTACATTTGTGTGTTTTGAGTTTTACGTCCCACCAACAACTAAGGTCATTTGGAGATGGGACCTCAGTTTAAAGACTCATTCCAAAGCTTTTTTCATGCTTAACTGAAAAGAGAATGAAATTTGTAAACCTCTCAAGCATCAATTATACAAACAAATCAGAAATTTTACTGCTCAAATCAGCAAAGAATGTTGTTTGTCATGCTTATAAATTTTAAAATGCCAACAATTTATGAGCAGTAAAAATTTCAGGCTCATGTGAGTAAAATTTTATAACCTTGGGGCCTGATCTGGGCTTGCACTGTTTGCCAGTGTCCAGTTTTGAGGTTTAAAATGTAAAATTGGTTAAGTCTGATGATGATTCTTGCAGTACATGTAATAACTTATCACTGTCTGACTTATTGACTGTGGCTTAAGATGAAATAGACTATGAATTATTAAACACTACACCTTAATTAATTGATAGGATGGCCTGAGATGCTGAATTAACCCATTTTAGAAGGGAACCCCCATAAAGGGACACACACTGGCAAAGAGTGTAGACCCAGATCAGAGAATGCAAAATGTGGCCTTCTCTGTAGGTTATCCATTTTCAAAATAAATTTCTACAAATAGCTCAGTCTTACACCCATAAAATTTAAAAATAACTTTGAGTATATAAAGTGGATAATAATAATAATAATAATAATAATAATAATCGACCTTATTTATAGAGGGTAACACATTTAGTAAACTAGTACTAATCTTCCATGTGGCCCTCTTTTCCTGGGTAGAACCAGTACTAAGCAATGTGGATAAAGTCTCTTGCTCAAGGAAACAACACATGCCGCTCGTGGGGTTCGATAAAATGGGATAAAATGCCAGTTAAGCAACACGATTACTGAAATTGTACCTGAGGCTGAAAATGTCAGCCACACCTTATTCCTGAAATAGAACAGACCATTTGTAAGAAACTGTCATGTGACAGAAAGTCATTGCTCACCCTGTTAGTTAATTAGTGAGCCCTCGTCTGGCTGAATAAATTAATTTTGCCACACTCTTTTTGATGTTAACCAGTCTAATTTCTTGCTTATGATAATATCTCGAGCGAGTTTGACTTTCAAGGCCATGGCCTCAAGTTCATATCACTGTGGCTATTTATGCCCCCAACTTCGAAGAAGTTGTGGGGGCAAATTGGTTTTTCCCTGTTCATCCGTCCGTCCTTCCCGCTTTTAACTGCATAGCATAACATAAGAACCATGGGTGCTAGGTTTTTGAAATTTCATGTATGGATTCCTTATGCAAAAAATAATTGACCCATTTTTTTTTCTCCTCAGGATTATGCCCCTTTCTTGAGTTATGCCCCTTTGCAAAAAAAATACTTTGAAATCTTGTAAGCAAGATATCTCAAAAACTGTTTGAGCTTTTGCCCTGAAACTTTACAGACTGGTTTGGGATAATGAGTAGATGAACTGATTAACTTTGTAAAAAATTCGATTTTTTTTTCTTGAGTTATGGCCCTTTGAAATTCTTTTGGCGTTTTAAGCTTGTAAGCAAGATAGCTAAAAAACTGTTTGAGCTATTGCCCTGAAACTTAACAGAATGGTTGGGGATGATGAGAAGATAACTGATTAAATTTTGACAAAAATTCATTTTTTTTTTCTTGAGTTATGCCCCTTTGAAATTTTGTGTTTTTTAAGCTTGTAACCAAGATATCTCAAAAACTGTTTGAGCTATTGCCCTGAAACTTTACAGGCTGGCTCAGGATGATGAGTAGATGAACTGATTAACTTTTGAAAATAATCCAAATTTTTTTTTCTTCAGTTATAGCCCTTTGAAATTTTTGTTTTAAGCTTGAAAGCAAGATAACTCAAAAACTGTTTGAGCTATTGCCCTGAAACTTTTCAGAATGGTTGGGGATGATGAGAAGATGAATTGATTAACTTTCAACAAAAAATCCTTTTTTTTTCTTGAGTTATGCCCCTTTGAAATTTTGGGCGTTTTAAGTTTGTAAGCAAGATATCTCAAAAAACTGTTTGAGCTATTGCACTGAAACTTTACAGGCTGGTTCAGGATGATGAGTAGATGAACTGATTAGGTGAATTTTAATGCATTTGCATTTTTGGGGATCTTAATGCATGCTTGCTTAAGACAGGTTGCTCGCTTAATAGAGGTGGACACTAAGACAGGTTTGACTGTATCTCTAAAACTGTATGAGTTATTGTACTATAACTTAAAACACGGGTATGGGGTGATAAATAAATGACCTGATTAACTTCAGTTTTGCTTGTGTTTGTTCCTTCTAAAATTTCAGCATTGCAGCCAATAAAAAAAAGATATCTCAATTACTGTTAAGGACAAGCAGAGTTAGGGTCAAGCAGTTAGGGGCATTGTGTTTCATAAACACTGGCTCTAGTTTTAGAAAAACTTTGTCATCGCTCTGGGGCCTATATTTATTGATAGATTTTAATATATCTTCACACAACGTTTGCAAATGATAATATCTCAAGCAGGTTCGACTTTCAAGGTCAGGGCCTTGAGGTCAAAGTCACTCTGGCTATTTTAAGAAAAAAAGCTTTAGTCATCGGTCTAGAGCCTTCATTTTTTGATGGAGTTTAATGTAACTTCAAACAAATGTTGGGTATGATACATGTAATATCTCGAGCCAGTTTTACTTTCAGGGTCCTGGGGTCAAGGTCACTGTGGCTATTTTTAGAAAAACTTTGTCATTGCTCTAGCCTACTGTCTTTTCTCCTTTTCTTGAGAAACTCCCATTTTAATTCCAGTCATGCTCCCAGTTTCAAAGCAGTAATTGTCTGTTACAATTCTAGCAGCTCTATTCTGAACTTTCTCAATTTCTTCGTTAAGGACCACTCCACTGGGGTCCCAGATACAACTACCATATTCCAAGATTGTGCGAACAAGACCATTATATGCTGCCTCTTATACATTCTGGGGGCACTGATGCAGATTTTGCCTCAGGAAACTCCTTAGTACACATGTTGCTAATATGAGTATTCCATCTCAAGTTGTGTATGATTGTCACTCCAAAGTATTTAATGGAGTCCACATTCTCGAGGGCCGTTCCCTCTAAGGTGTAAGAAGCCTCAACTTTATTAGAACTCTTCCTAGTTATCTACATAATATTGCATTTAACTGGCTGAAATCTCATGCCCCATTTTCGGGCCCAACATCCTAATCTATCTATGTCAGTCTGAAGTTTCAGTGAGTCATCTGTATCTCTAATTCCCCCCCCCCCCCCCCCCCCCCCCCCCCGGTAACAAACACATTCGTCTTATTTCTGAGTCAATGTCAGTGGAAATATCAGTGATGTACAGGGAGAACAACAGTGGACCAAGGACAGTCCCTTACAGGACTCCAGACAAAACTGGAGCCCACTCTGAAGATTCAACATTAACAACGCACTGTTTTCTGCAGCAAAGAAAGGAATCTATCCATTTGAGGGTCTTCCCCCCAATACCGTAACCAAATAACTTAGATTTAAGTAGTTCATGAGGAGGGGTGTCAAAAGCCTTCGCGAAGTCCAGAATAAATGTGTCCTCCTGTCCCCCTTTGTCCAAGATTTATGCCCAATATTTGAGCTCAGCTGAGTTTCACAACTATGCCTTTTCCTAAATGCATGTTATCTGTCTGACAAAAGTTTATGTTCATCCAAGTGGACCATGATGTTTGAGCAGACTATATATTATGTTCAAGCAATTTACACAGAACACAAGTCAGAGACACAGGACAATAATTACAGGCAAGAGCACGATCTCCTTTTTTGCAGAATGGACAGTTGTTTGCGTGGAGCGCTGTGGTGCAGTGGTAAAGCATCGGATTCGAGATCGAGAGGTAGCCGGTTCGATCCTCGCAAGCGCCGCGTGTTGTTTCCTTGAGCAAGAAACTTTATCCACATTGCTTAGTACTGGTTCTTACCCAGGAAAAGAGGGCCACATGGAAGATTAGTACCAGTACTAAATGTGTTACCCTCTATAAATAAGGTCGATTATTATTATTATTATTATTATTAAGAGCCATTCTTCGGGGATTTCACCCAAATCAAGAGACTGTTGAAACAAGTGAGCAAAAACTGGACCTAACTCAGTTGCTAGTTCCTTCAGGACTCTAGGATGAAGCTCATCAGGTCCTAAGGCCTTACTGGGGTTTAAGCCTTGAAGTAACTTGATCACTCCTGCAGCTGATACAACACTAAAGTTTAACCCTTATCATGCTGTTCACGACAACCCCTATCTTTGGAAACAATGTAGATCCAGATCAGATGGCTTCTGAAGAAGCCATCTGATCAGGATCTACACTGTTTGACATTCAATTTATGAATTTGTAGGAATAAATTACATCAAGTAATCGGATTGGTTCAAAGTCAGAAATGGTGTGGCAAATCTGAATATTCAGCAAGAGAAGGGTTAACGAAATGCATCATTGAATTGACCAACTAGTTCCTCTGCCTTTTCAGAGTCTGATTCAGCAAACCCGTTCCCTCCTCTTTTATTAAGGGATGGGATACCTTGCCTGCCTTTCTTCTGGCTATTGATATATCTGTAGAAGTCTCTTGGATTTGCCTTTACATCACCTACCAAGTTACATGTATTCACATACAAATCGTGATGATTTTTTATATCAGAATCAGGCACTGTAGTTTTTACGCAGATGTATACATTATTTCCGAGCAACATCACGAAAACAGGCCTATATAATTTTGACCCCCTTGAACCCCACTTTTATACAGTAAAACCTGGGTATCCGGGGGTATACCTTATTTTTCTTATTTCTGCTCTAAAATATAGATTGTGGGTACTCGTTAGAACCGCTTCGAAGAGGCGGTTCTAACGAGTGCCCATGATCTATATTTTGAGCAGAAATAAGAAAAATGTCACAATTTTTAATCATAAAATTTTCATTTTTTCGGCGATAAAGGTGGCAATGTATTTGTATAGGCGTGTTTGCGTAATGAAGAACACCACCACCATCAAAGTTTTTAGCTCACCTGGACAAAGTTCAGGAAGAGCTATTGCACCACCCTTGGAGTTAGCATTTGAACTGGCGTCAGAATGCACATTTACGTGTAAGTTTTTTTAACCCTTGTCCTGCTGAATATTTATATATGCCACACCCACTACTGATTATCAGCCAATCAGATTACTTGATGCAAATTATTGCAACAAATTCACAATCTGAATGGCAAACAATGTAGATCCTGATCAGATGGCTTTGTCAGAAGCCATCTGATCTGGATCTTCATTGTTTGGAAAATAAGGCATATCCGGGCTCAGCAGGACAAGGGTTAAGAACTCATAATTTCCAAATCTTACGCTGGCTTTGGTTCATATTTGATATGATGACAGATATAGGTCTGCATTATCCCACCTATGCCCATGATCTTATGGTCAAGGTCACAGACTTAAAAAATTATTTTTAAGTTTTTTAAGAGCCCGTATTTTCCAAATCATACGATGGATTTGGTTTATATTTGGTATGATAAAGATCTTATGGTTTATTCAGCAATATGACATCAAGGGCACTTCCATGTGAGCTACATGTACACTGCTTGAAGACAGCTCTTGTTATTTGATTGCCTGAAATTAAAATTTTAAGTTCACAGAATTTTTTCTTTCCATATTAATAGCCTCATAATAAAAGCTTTGTTGGACAGTAGAAACATTTTGTATATGAATTACTAGGGTTTTGGTTGTAATGAAGGCATTGAATAGGGCCCTTGGACCTTTAAGCTCTTAATAAATATTTGCTTTCCAGTACATAAAAGGTTAATATATGGTTAAATAGGTAGTGTACAGTTACATATACATCACTTTAAACTGATTAAGGAAGTGCAGGCACAATAACCCTTCAGAAAACTCTTTGCAATCGGTTAACCCTTGTCCTGCTGAGCCCGATATGCGTTATTTTCCAAACAATGAAGATCCAGATCAGATGGCTTCTGACGAAGCCATCTGATCAGGATCTACATTGTTTGCCATTCAGATTGTGAATTTGTTCCAATAATTTGCATCAAGTAATCTGATTGGTTGATAATCTGCAGTGGGTGTGGCATATATGAATATTCAGCAGGACAAGGGTTAATAACCCTTGTCCTGCTGATCCCGGATATGTCTTATCTTTCAAACAATGAAGATCCAGATCAGATGGCTTCTGCCATCTGATCAGGATCTACATTGTTTGCCATTGAGATTGTGAATTTGTTCCAATAATTTGCATCAAGTAATCTGATTGGTTGATAATCTGCAGTGGGTGTGGCATATATGAATATTCAGCAGGAAAAGGGTTACGACTCAGATCCGCTCACAATGCATCTGCATAGTGTGCATAGAGTATACCAAGACCTTCTTTAGCCTCAGAGTGGCCAGACCGGCTGGATGTACAGGCTGATCTGAATCTTTGCCGGTCAGACAGGTTCTTCGATGCAAGACGGATGTCATTTTCTGTATTTGTATATGCCATTGAAGGTTGAAACATTGTGTAAATAAATACATGTATTATATATAAAGGCATTTTGAGCTAAACTTTTTTTTTCATCATTGTAGGAAGATATACTAACTATTCTTGCTCTTATATTGGGTTTCAAAGCATATATACTCACCGGAAATAGAAACTATACACTCATTTTTAAGTTGTTACTGGCGAAATATTTTAATGAAATTTGAATTCCAATTATATAAATTATCAGCAGAGGCATGTCTGATTTATCGAATAAAATGTTTAATGATAGCTACGATTTAACGGGTAGAGCCACAGGTTCAAAGCAAGGGTTCAAATCTTGCTGTTCAAGTTTCCATTGAGTCAAACATTTTGTGTCGCGAATGTGATTCCCATTTTTACCAGTTATTATGCATCATCTAACGGTTGGAATATTGTTTACAAAATGAAAATTTTCACAATGGTTGAAATGTTATCGATGTTTAAATATTGGACCAAACCACCGGAAGTGAGCGAAAATTATGGCATTTCTGATTGCGGTTTTTGTTTTTATCAATATTTAAGACACAGCTGAAGATGCTAAAACGATTGAAGGCACTTTTGTGTCGATTTTTGGCTTGAAACATTATTTTGAAAATTTCGCTGAAAAAAAGCAGTTTTTGAGATTTCAATAGAATGTTTGTTTCTAGATAATTTTTAGATGTTATGTTATTTTTTTATTCCTTGCTTTTCACTTGTTACTTTTACGCAAAAATGTTGAAGTCAAAATTTGATTACAAACAAATTTTGTGAAAAATGCACTTTTTTACATTTTCCTCAAAAACTTTTATTTTGAACACCAGAATTTCTTTAAATTGTCACAGGATTCATGTCGATAGTTAGTCAAATCCTTAATCAGTAATTTTTAACTGAATTATCCACTTGTTTTGTCAGGCGAGACAATTTAAAAGTGTATAGTTTCTATTTCCGGTCAGTATATATAGAGGATCTTACATGAGTGCTCATGTATTATTGAATTTATTAAAAGAGTTGAGGAAAAGGGATCAAATGCGAGGCTTTGCCGAGCATTTTATCCCTTTTCCTCAATGAGTGTAATAAATTCAAATATACATGAGCACGAATGTAAGTTTCTATTTATCATATGACCTTTAAAGTGCATTTTATTCAGGATTGTTTACAAAAAAATGTCAATATTCAGCTGTTAGTAGACGCGACGTCGTTAAGGATATCGTACATATAATGTTACGGGACGTATCTAGCTAATTTGCATATTTAATCCACTAGTGGATTATCGAAAATATCACATGGCGTTATATCACTCTCAGACGCGCCGTCATATGATAAAGATAGTTAATCTGACTGAAAAACCAGCATGGGAAGTAACAAGTATAATTAATTTTCCTTAATATTGTTCCAGGGTCTGAAAAATTAAAATTCTAATCACTTGCCTGCAGGATTATATTGTCTTAAGAAATTTGTATGGCTAAGAATCAAAATTTGCAGTTGACAGTGAATACACTTCAGTCCCTTTAGTGCTCTACTCATTATAACACGGTTTTGGTTATAACACCCCCAGGTCTTGCCTCCCATAACACCCCCAGGTCTTGCCTCCCAAATTGTCATTTTACTATAATTTCTATAAAAAATCCCCCCTTTATAACATGGTTCAATTATAACACGATCCTGTTCTATGCATGCCGAACATAGCGTTATAAAGGGACTGCCCTGTACATTTTTTCTGCACTGAATGCATTTTTCTGAGCAAGGGAAATAAAAATTCAATTTTGGGTTTGTCCCGGGCAACTTGGCAAGGGATTAGTCAGGCCCGGCTATTTCAAGAACCTATGTTTTGGATACTTGGTAGAATCCTTTCATTGAGGCGATACTAACTTTTATCATGCTGTTCACGACAACCCCTATCTTTGGAAACAGTGTAGATCCAGATCAGATGGCTTCTGAAGAAGCCATCTGATCAGGATCTACACTGTTTGACATTCAGTTTACAGGGTATGAATTTGTAGGAATAAATTACATCAAGTAATCTGATTGGTTCAAAGCCAGAAATGGGTGTGGCTAAACTGAATATTCAGCAAGATAAGGGCTGACAAGTGCTCATGACATAATGTCTTGTGGAGATGTGGTAAGAAGGGACCTCCAGGTAATAATATGCATACATGAATATGTATTACAGAGCAATTTTTCAATGCCTTCCTCTCATATCAGATTAAAATGTATTATGATAATCCAGATACATACAAATGTAAAAATTAGTTTCAAGTTATTTTGATGTTTGACTCATTCTTAGAAGAAATCCCCACGCACAAATTGAGACTATTCAAGTTTAATACCAAAATACATGTATATAAATAAATGTATCTAATGAAGTGCAAAAACATATTGACTTGTTCACCACTTTCAAAAAGTTGCATGTTGTCATACGAACCCTTTACATGACAGTCACAACAATTGTCATCTGCTTTATCATCTGCTGGTTTCTTAAAAAGTCATTGTTATAAACAGTGTGGACCCAGATCAGATCGTTCCTCTTGGAGCAGTGTGATCAGGGTCCACACTGTTTGCCTGTATGCAAAAATAATTTTTAAAAAGTTGCAAGAAGATACAGCAGACAACATTAACCCTTGTCCTGCTGAATATTTAAATATGTCACACCCACTACCGATTATCAGCCAATCAGATTACTTGATGCAAATTATTGCAACAAATTCATAAACTGGATGGCAAACAATGAAGATCCTGATCAGATGGCTTCTTCAGAAGCCATCTGATCTGGATCTACATTGTTTCAAAGATAAGGCATATCCGGGCTCAGCAGGACAAGGGTTAACAGACAACACATTCAGGTGCAGTTTTTCTTGATGGCTTAACCCTTCTCTTGCTGAATATTCATTTACAGTACGGCTCAGGTATTTGAACCGTTTTTCTTTTTCATTCCGCCGACAACTTTTTAAATCCGTGTTTTTCCGCCGAATGGTTTGGAGTAAACCACTCCGAGTGAAAATATTTTACTCCAAGTTATGGGCTCGATATTCCGAGGAAATTCCGCGGACCTCAGAGCTTACCTGTGATATTTGGAGTAATTGCGAGTATTTGCGAGTGGTGATTAATTTAATTAAACATGTGTCGCCGGTGCGACGTATCAGAGGCCAATAATGGCGGCCGAAACCCGTCAAAATTTCGCTGACAGTTATCACTTTGATTATTTGTTTCTCACTTGTCCGATAATACTTCACATTAAAATTATTAAAGAATGAAAGACAAATGATTATATTATATCAAAATAATTTTCTTTTTTTGAAAATATCAAAATTACATGGAGAAATTTTGAGTTCAAAATTACCGATTTCGCAATTTAAAAGAAGCCAATAATGGCGGCCGAAATCCGTAAAAATTTCGCTGACAGTTATCACTTTTGATTATTTGTTTCTCATTTGTCCGATTATACTTCACGTTAAAATTATTAAAGAACCAAAGACAAATGATTACATTATATCAAAATAATTTTCTTTTTTCGAAAATCTTAAAATTACATGGAGAAATTTTGAGTTCAAAATGACCGATTTTGCAGTTTAAAAGAAGCCAATAATGGCGGCCGAAACCCGCCAAAATTTCGCTGACAGTTATCACCTTTGATTATTTGTTTCTCAATTGTCCGATAATACTTCACAATAAAATTATTAAAGAATGAAAGACAAATGATTATATTATATCAAAATAATTTTCTTTTTTTGAAAATATCAAAATTACATGGAGAAATTTTGAGTTCAAAACGACCGATTTTCCTGTAATTTTATGATGTTCAACATGCTTTCAATTACGGGCTTGAAAGAGTTGTATGTACTCGTCATGCCCAACTGATTCCCTTGTTTGAAATCACTGTGCAGTTTCACACCCTGGGTAATTAATGATTACCTCTTTGTTGACTTTTGACATTGTTTACATTATAATAACTATCAGTGATAATTATTATCTTATAATTATATATAAATATATATGATGGTAAAAGAACATTAAATAAACAAAAAAAAAAATGCCCAGGTATTTCGTCAAATTCCTCCGAGTAATTCCGCATAACTTCGCGAGAAAATATTGCCTCCAGGTACGATATTACGACTCGGAATAATTTCGCGAAACTTCGCGTACCCCGGACCTTGGGAGTGTTTTCGAGGAGTGTCCGCCGAATATATACATATACTCGGAACAATTCCGAGTGTTTTTGAAAGTACTCGAAACGCCGAGATTCGGAATAAAGAGTTTTTTGGTTCTTATACCTGAGCCGTACTGTAAGCCACACCCATTTCTGTCTATCAACCAATCAAATTACTTGATGTTATTTATTGCTACAAATTCTTAAACTAAATGCCAAACAGTGTGGATCCTGATCAGATGGCTTCTGGATCTACACTGTTTGCAAAGATAGGGGTTGTCGTGAATAGCAATATAAGGGTTAAGGGTTAAAGAGAATTGATACACCTCCAGGGAAGGCAAATCCTTGAACATATTTTTGTATCTCGTATCAATAGGGGTCTGCTCCTTGGGAGCAGATTCTTTCCTTTAACCCTCAACATGCTGAATATTTGAATATGCTACACTCTTCCTCGATTTTCAGCCGTTTGTGTTTTTAACATGTATTCAGATTTCAGAAGTATAATGAAAAGTAGTATAGATCCCGATCAGCTGGAGCCAGCTGATCTGGATCTATACTGTTTTCAAAAAAGGATTTATCGGTGAGGATTAAGAATACTCCTTTTTTGGAGAGACTCCGAAAAGTCCCCAAAGTTCCCTCCCATATAAGTGGCAGAAAATATTCCAAATATATCCCTTACTCTATACATGTTCACGACAACCCCTATCTTCACAAACAGTGTAGATCCAGATCAGATGGCTTCTGAAGAAGCCATCTGATAAGGATCTACACTGTTTGCCATTCAGTTTATGAATTTGTAGCAATAAATTACATCAAGTAATTTGATTGGTTGAAAGACAGAAATGGGTGTGGCTTAAATGAATATTCAGCAAGATAAAGGTTAACATCCCCATTGACACTATTTAGGTCATTTTGGAGATGTTGCTTCCGTTTTTGTGGGACTTTTATTTGACTTTGAGATAAAATAATAACTCAAGCCCTACCGGCCAAAGCAAGCAGTTCGACTCGCACCACTATTCCTGGGCAAGCTTAACCCTTATCTTGCTGAATATTCATTTAAGCCACAACCATTTCTGCCCAATCAAATTACTTGATGTTATTTATTGCTAAAAAATTCATAAACTAAATGCCAAATAGTGTAGATCCTGATCAGAAGCCATCTGATCTGGATCTACACTGTTTGCAAAGACAGGGGTTGTCCTGAACAGCAAGATAAGGGTTAAGCCTAAATGGATTACCAGTACTCAAGTATGGTTGGTTTCAGCTCTGCACCGAAGCACCATGCAGCCCAGTCTATTTCTCCCAAGTCCCGATGGGCAGGGGCCTTCAGACTCGTAAACTCCATTTTATATAGAGAAAAAATGCAAACAAGCAAAAATCTAGCAGGTATATCGCCCCCGCCCATCGGAGCGTAATGAAATATTTGGGCTGCATGATGCTTCCATGCAGAGCTGAAACTGACCGCACACGAGCACTGGTAAACCGCTTAGAGGATCTAAGCTTGCTCAGGCAAAGTGGTGCAAGTAGGACCGTCCATGATTATAAACCCTATTGGGGTTTTTTTTTGGTTTTGGTTTTATGGCCCTTTCAAGATTATTTCACTCATATCGAGCTGATCGTTAATCAAAAGTGGGCGAAAACATGAGTAGCCAGAGAAAAACCACCTGACCTTCTATTGCAGAACTTGGCCTCTCACATGTGACCTGAGCAGTGAGAGCACAGCGGTGGGAGACCTAATGATGAAGAGTCAGCGCTCTTAACCACTAGGCCACGGAGGCCCGTCCTATTGGTTTCATTGGGCGACAGGGCTTGAGATGTCATTTCATCTCAGTGTTGGGTAAAAGTCCCACAAAATTGGAAGCTTGGTCTCCAAAATGACCTATACAGTGTTGACGGGGATGTTAAACCTCAAATCAAACAAACAAACAAATAATTTATTTGTGTTGAAGTTTTACATCCCCATTGACACTAGTTAGGTCATTTTGGAGACATTGCTTCCAATTTTGTGGGGTTTTTACCTGAATTTGAGATAAAATGATAAATCAAGCCCCACTGCCAAAAGAAAGCAGTCCGACTAACACCACTTTTCCTGGGCAAACTTAAACCTAAACGGTTTACCAGTACTCAAGTTCGGTCGGATTCAGCTCTACGAGGAAGCATCATGCAGCCCAATCTATTTCTCCAAGTCCTGATGGGTGGGGACCTTCAGACTTGTAAACTCCATTGTATATAGAGAAAAGATGCAGATGGAGACAGTTCTAACAAGCACACAGCAATCTTTGCATGTATTTATAGCAGGTATAAGCAAATGGTTGCAAATTATCATCAGAACGTGATTTTAGAGCCATTAAAGAATGTATGATCTCATAGGTTTGTTATCCCACTGTAATACATGTATAAAATGTATCTTTTTAACAAATTATGGACCGGCCCCCATAGCTCAGTTGGTAGAGTGTCTGCTCCGGGGAACGGGAGGTCACGGGTTCGATCCCGGGCTGCGACATACCAATGTCGTTAAGAAAGGTACTAGCTACTCCTCGCTTGGCATTCAGATTTACGGGGTAGAGCTAGGACTGGTCGACCCAGTGTCAGAATAATGTGACTGGGTGTGGTATCATGTAATGTGTCTGGGACATGATACTTCAGTGAGGCATCACTATAAAAGTGAGCATTGAGCTCCCTGTCGCAACCAGACACCGTCGTGATATGACTGAAAAATTGTTGAAAGCGACGTTAAACCCGAATTCACACACACACACCAAATTATGGTTTTCTTTTGTGGTTCTCTAACTTTCACTGATTCAAGAAGGACATTTGTCATTTTGAGGCAAAACCGCTTTTGTATAAGCCTGTCCAGGAAAAGTGTGGTAAGGTTAACCCTTCTCTTGCTGAATATTCATTTAAGCCACACCCATTTCTGTCTATCAACCAATCAAATTACTTGATGTAATTTATTGCTACAAATTCATAAACTGAATGCCAAACAGTGTAGATCCTGATCAGATGGCTTCTTCAGAAGCCATCTGATCTGGATCTACACTGTTTCCAAAGATAGGGGTTGTCGTGAACAGCAAGATAAGGGTTAATTGACAGGCTTGATATAACCCACATGCAAATGACTGGGCCATATTACTCAAAAAAAAAAAAAGAACAATATAAGGATGAACTGCCCTCGATACATACTGTATCATGGGACTTTAGAATGAACTTAATTAACATATATACAATTTCATGTACATTTCACAAATTTAAAAGAATGATTTGAATGAATGTTATCATAGTTGAACTATGTACTTTAAACCAATTCATTTTCCTTTTGGAATTGTGCCTAACCAAGTGTTTGCTCTTTGCCCTGAAGAATTTGAAACTTCAGTAATCGGTGACTCCAGCCATTTAAAGAGTGCCACCATGTCTAGGACTACATGTGTTTTATGTACATTGTATTAATAAAGTCATGTTATGGGCACCCATGTTAACCCACTTCATATAGAGTAAAAGTGGGGTTTACAAGTATATGCATTATTTTCGTATTTTTTCTTCAAACATAGACTGTGTTTACTTGTTAGAACTGCCTCATTGAGGCAGTTCTAACAAGTACACACAATCATGTTTGGAGCACAAATAAGAAAAATAAAGCATACATTTTCACAAGAAAGAATGTCAATGTAGGGTTTTGCAAGACAGCTGTATCTTTCAAGGATATGTTCTTAACCCTTGTCCTGCTGAGCCCGGATATGTCTTAACTTTCAAACAATGTAGATCCAGATCAGATGGCTTCTGAAGAAGCCATCTGATCTGGATTTACAATGTTTGCCATTCGGTTTATTAATTTGTTGCAGTAATTTGCACCAAGTAATCTGATTGGTTGATAATCATTAATCAGTAGTGGGTGTGGCATATTCAAATACATGTATTCAGCAGGTTAAGGGTTAAAATTTTTGATAAGCACCTGTATTAAAAACTCCCCAGTTTATAGTGGATAAGATGGAGCATGATGCGATGGAAATAGTAACATTGGATTATTCCAAATATCTTGAGATGTTATCATCAGTATCAGGTTTGAAAATTTGAATATGCTTTTAGCTCACCTGAGCACAAAGTGCTCATGGTGAGCTATTATGATTGGTCAATGTCCGTTGTGCGTCATGTGTTGGCCACAACAATTGACTTAAACTGCGAAACTCCTAAACCCTTGGTCAGTTTGATTCAAACTTCATGAGACATGTAGGTGGTCCACAAGCATTGTAGCTGAAATCGTTCAGCTCTGATGAACAAAATGGCCACCAGAGCTAAAACTATAAGAATCCTTAAAGGTCCCATGAACAAAATGGCCACCAGAGCTAAAACTATAAGAATCTTTAAAGGTCAGATGAACAAAATGGCCACCAGAGCTAAAACTATAAGAATCTTTAAAGGTCCCATGAACAAAATGGCCACCAGAGCTAAAACTATAAGAATCTTTAAAGGTCCGATGAACTCAATGGCCACCAGAGCTAAAACTATAAGAATCTTTAAAGGGCAACTCTTCCTATACCATTAGGCCAATTTCAATCAAACTTCATAGGAATGTTATTTAGGTGAGTCTGCGGAATTAACTGAACTGGTTCTGCTCCGATGAACAAAATTGCCATCAGAGCTAAAAATAGAAAAATGTCTACAATTTACTTTAAATGCAAATGGGCCAGTTTGATTCCAACTTCACAGAAATGTTGTTTGGGTGACTCCCTACCGAAATAGCTAAAATCGTTCTCCTCAGATGAACAAGATGTCATACCTACGAGGGTAGGCTGAAAAGTTCTGAGCCTGACCAAGAAGCAGGCATCGAACAGCCATGAAATTGTGTATTCATTAAATCCAAACTTTTATTACTTGATTTGACTCAAATGAGTTCAAGTTTACTGCAATAACGTAGAATTTCTAGAATTTGAAAATTGATACTAGCACGTTTTTGAGAAAATGGACAAAATCTGGCATCATGGTTTCATCAAGTACCTCCATAAAAAGGGGTTAGCGCCTAAGGACATTCATGCCGATATGGTTGCTACATTAGGGGATGATGCTCCTTCGTATGCAACCATGAAAAGGTGGGCAGCAAATTTTAAGATGGGCAAGGACAGCCTTGAAGATGATGACCGGTGTGTACAACCCACAAAGGCAACAACTGAGGAAACCATCAGCCAAGTGCACAGGGCCGTGATGGATGACAGGTGTTTAACTGTGAATCAGTTAGCTAACACTGTTGGCATCTCCCGTGAATGAGTAGAGAGCATTCTACACAGTGAATTAGGAATGTCGAAGGTTTCCGCCAGATGGGTGCCACGGCTTTTGACGCCTGACCAAAAGTTGACCAGACTGAACCTGTCACAAGCCAACTTGGCTATTTTTGAAGCAGACCAAGATGATTTTCTTGACCGTTTTGTTACTCAGGATGAGTGTTGGGTTCATCACTTTGAGCCAGAGACCAAAAGACAATCCATGCAAGATACAAGATACAAGATATTTATTACGAATTTTCGGCTCACATAGGAGCATATACAGATGTATCATAATGTAACTATACTAACAAATGAATAATCTAGGAAAGAGTTCCAAATGACAGATCCTTAAAAGAAAGCCAAAAACAATAGAACAAGACATAAATGACCTATATGATTTAGAAAAGGTTGCTTTTCATAAACCTGTATCAACCTATTCCCCCGGTATGTTTTAACTGGTACATTCATTTTTAACAAGGTGCCCACCATAAGCCCCTGAACAAAGTGGCCCAGAGCATACAGCCAGTACCCTCCCGGATCACTTCGACCAGCGGATTTGGTGCACACATCATACTGTGTACCCAAGACAACCCTCCTTGTTAAGGGGGCGCTTACATACCCATCACTAAAACATTCCGCCAGTATTGACACATCCAGGGAACAGGGAACATAATAACATCTACTTGTGAAATGACAGGAGTTATCATCAGCATGCAAGACACGTATATGGCATATTCTTCAATGTGAACCATACTATGCTATTACTGGGAAATCATATGTGAATGCATTTGCTAATACAACCTCGTTCTCTATAGCTTAATGTGAGCAGAATACATATATAACAACTTGATAACATACATTATTCTGCACACATGAGGCGGAATATTCAATCATGTTCTTGTTAAAAGGAAGTTCTAAAAGTATACACTAGTCTAAATTATTATGAACAAATTTAGCTAGTTCTTGTATTATTTTATCATTTTCACAATTTAACAGCCAGAAATATTTATCAGAATTACTCATCATGTTAATATTTCTACAGTTACTGACCACAACTGTAATGAGAGGTTCTCTGGATGTCTGAAAAGTAGGACATTCTATCATAAAATGTATTTCATCTCCTAAAACACCCATTGAGCATTTTGAACATATGCGATCAGATCTTTCAATTCTAGCATACCTACCTATTTCTATATTAAGCCTGTGAGATGAAATACGTAGTCTAGTCAAATCCTTTCTATGGGTGAAATGAAGGGAACTTAGGTATTTCTCAAAACCAAAATTGCTTTTAATTCTTGAATATGTATCAAGTTTACCGGTAGCAAGTGACTGTTTTGTGGAGTACCATTCATGCAAATATTTATCTTTTAGTAGTTTTGACAGCTTTGCATTAAAAGAAGCTGGTTTCATGTGTATGAAAGTGTTTAGAGGTACTCCTAAAATATTGGAATATTGTTGAACAGTATTATACCAAGAATTACTAGTATGAGAAAGACTCTTTGAGCATTCAAGAGCATCAGTTAATAAGGAATTCTGATCAAAATTTTCGAGTCTATGCCAAAATTTCAATGAAGCCTTTACAATATTAATATAGTATGGGAATCTTCCTAACTCAGACATGACTGCAAAATTAGAACTCTTGCGATGAACTCCAAGAATAAACTTAGAAAACTTTAAATGAAGTTTTTCAGGTTCCACATTCTGAAAAATTTTCTCAAAAGAAATCCCATTTCTAAATTTAGCACTTGCTTGATTAAAAGTTCCCCATATTTCACAACCATATAAAAGAATTGGTTTTACCGTATGATCAAATATATGTAGGCTTGTTCTAATAGACGGGTGAAGATTCAAAATATTTTTACACAGTTTGAAAAAAGCTTTTAATCCTTTCTTATAAAGTTCAGACTTAGCGTACGAAAAGGAACCAGATGCTGAAAAGTATAGACCAAGATAACGATATGATTTGACGCATTCTATGGTCTCATTTTGAAATGTAAAAGTAGATTTTATTACTCTTCCTGCTTTATTAAAAATAATGATCTTTGTTTTGTCAATGTTAAGATCAAGGCACCAATCTGCACAGTAAGATTCTAATTTTCTTAATTTAGTTTGCAAGCCTGCAGCTGATTCAGATAATATAACTACATCGTCTGCATACATTAAGCAATGCAGATACTTATTCTGTAACATAACCGGGTCAGGACAAGAAAGAAAATAGTCTGGTAGGTCATTAATAAAGATTTTAAATAGGTTTGGGCTAAGCACATCGCCTTGTCGTACACCAACGCCTGACTTAAAATGTTTTGTTAACCCATTATTAAGCCGAACACATGACTGGCTGTTATTATACATACTTTTACAAATATTATAAAATTTTGTACCTACTCCCAACTGAAGAAGTTGGATTTTAAGACCAGCATGAATGACCTTGTCAAATGCTTTACGGAAGTCTACAAAGCAGGCATATAGTTTGCCACCTGGTTTGCTACAATATTTGTCAATAAGAGTTTTCAGTATAAACATATGATCTGCAGTTCTGGCTTTTTTTGTAAAACCAATCTGGCATTCATTGATAAAATTCTTATCTGCAAGGAAACTATCTAATCTATTGTTTAGAATTGTATTGAACACTTTACCAATGGCACTTGTGATAGTTATACCTCTATAATTTGAGGGATCAGATGAATCATTTGATTTATGCAATGGAAGCACCCTGGCTCACCCCCTCCAAAGAAGGCAAAGGTCGTCTCCTCTGCAGGGAAGGTGATGGCATCAGTGTTCTGGGATGCCAAGGGTATAATATTCATAGATTATCTTCAAAAGGGCAGAACAATTAATGGGGAGTATTATGCAGATCTGCTAAAACAATTTTGAAAAGCAATTAAGGCTAAACGACCCGGAAAATTGACAAAAGGGGTCTTGTTCCATCAGGAAAATGCGCCTGCTCATAAATCGGTTGTCGCAATGGCTGTTGTGCATGACTGTGGCTTCACACTTGTCGATCACCCTCCTGTTCACCTGATCTAGCTCCATCAGATAATTTCCTGTTTCCAAACATGAAAAAGCACTTGGCTGGGCAGCATTATCGGTCAGACGAGGAGGTGATAGCTGCTGTGGAGGAGTTTTTCAGGGACCAAGATGAGACCTATACCACTGGGAACCAAGGACTCCAGCATCGCTGGAGGAATTGTATGGACAAGAAGGGAGACTATGTTGAAAAATAAGGCACTTTCAGCATGGACAAACCATTGGATCTTGGTCAGGCTCAGAACTTTTCAGCCTACCCTCGTATACTCCTGGGCCAATTTCAATCAAACTTAATAGGAATGTTGCTGAGGCAATCAAAATAGCTAAAATGGTTTTGCTCTTAATGAACAAGATGGCCACCAGAGCTAGAAATAACAACTCCTATACTTTTGGGTAAATTTCATTCAATTTCCAAAATGGCTCCCATAGCTAAAAACAGAAAAAAAAACATAAACTACATGCTTAAAATGCAAACTCCTCCTAAAGCCTAAATGGGCCTGTTCTATTGAATGTTGCCTAGGTGGCTCCCAACCAAAATAGTTTTTACCCTTATGCAAATTTCAATCAGATTTCATAGGAATGGTGCTCAGGTGGCCCTTTACTAAAATAGCTAGAACGGTTTCATGCCAATTAATGAAATGGTCGGAGGAGCTAAAAATAGAAAAAAAAAACAACAAAAAAACCTTTAAATGACAACTCCTACACCTTTGGTCCAGTTTTACTCAAACTTCACAGGAATGTTGCTAAAATAGCTAAAAAGAACAAGATGGCCACCAGAGCTAAAATAGGAAAAGAACTTTAAATGATAACTTCTCCTATACCTTTGGCCCAATTTCATTCAAACTTCACATGAAGGTTGCTCAGGTGATCCTCTACCAAACTATCTAAAAGGTTCGACTCGGATGAACAGGGTGGCAACCAGAGCTTAAAATAGAAAAACCTTAAAATTACAACTCCTCCTACACCTTTGGTCCAATTTCATTCAAACTTCACAGGACTGTTGCTTAGATGGTCCATTACTTAAATAGCTAAAAGGTTCTACTCCAGTATGTGTGTGTGTGTGAATTCGGGTTTAACGTCGCTTTCAACAATCTTTCAGTCATATCACGACGGTGTCTGGTTGCGACAGGGAGCTCAATGCTCACGTTTATAGTGCTGCCTCACTGAAGTATCATGTCCCAGACACATTACATGATACCACACCCAGTCACATTATCCTGACACTGGATCAACCAGTCCTAGCTCAACCCCGTAAATCTGAGTACCAAGCGAGGAGCAGCTAGTACCATTTTTAACGACTTTGGTATGTCGCGGCCCGGGATTGAACCCGAGACCTCCCGTTCCCTGGAGCGGACTCTCTACCAACTGAGCTATCGGGGCCGGTCTCTACTCCAGTAAACAAGATGCCTGACAGAGCTTAAGAGTTTTAATAGGAAAACCGGTGTAACCCGGTAAATGCTAATTTCTTATATACATGTACCTTTGCTCAAATTTCATTCAAACTTCATATGATGATTGCCTAGGTGAAGAAAAAACAGAAAAAAAAAAAAAAAAAATAGATTGCGCAGTCGATGCTAAACCATCTCAAATACCCGCTTTTTCTATGAATAACATTAATGACTATGTATTAGCTAGCCAAAACGACATGTAAGTTAAAAAAAAAAGTTGCAAAGAACATTCTAACTGATAAGCAAAGTTTCAGAAGTGTAACTCCTATAGTTTAGAAGATATGGCAAAGTTATACTTTTTGACTATTGACCTTGGGGTTATGTTAAGGTCCACCAAAAGAATTCCAATTTTTTCTTTATTCCAACGACCATCCAATAACCAAAGTTTCAGAAGTGTAACTCCAATAGTTTAGAAGATATGGCAAAGTCATACTTTTTTACCTTTGACCTGGGGGTCAGGTTGAGGTCAAGGTCACACCAAAAGTAGCCCAATTTATTCTATATTCCAAGAGCCATCCAATAACCAAAGTTTCAGAAGTGTAGCTCCAATAGTTTAGAAAATATGGCAAAACAATACTTTTTGACCTTTGACTGTGGGGTCATGTTGAAGTCGAGGTCACACCAAAAGTAGCCTAATATCTATATTCCAAAGGCCATCCAATAAGCAAAGTTTCAGAAGTGTATCTCCATTTGTTTAGGAGATATGGCAAAGTCATATTTTGTGACCTTTGACCTTGGGGTCATGTTGAGGTCAAGGTCATGCCAAAAGTAGCCCAATTTATTCTATATTCCAAGGGCCATCCAATAAACAAAGTTTCAGAAGTGTAACTCCAATAGTTTAGAAGATATGGCAAAATCATACTTTTTTTTTTACCTTGACCTTGGGGTCATGTTGAGGTCAAGGTCATAGTTGCCCAATTTATTCTATATTCCAAGGACCATCCAATAAGCAAAGTTTCAGAAGTGTAACTCGAATAGTTTAGGAGATACAGCAAAATCATACTTTTGGACCTTTGACCTTGGGGCCATGTTGGGGTCAAGGTCACAAAAAAGTAGCCCACTGCCATCTACATACCATGTACTATCCACATGCAAAGTTTCAAAAGTGTAACTTAAGATATGGCAAAGTCATAGTTTTTTGACCTTTGACCTTGGGGCCATGTTGGAGTCAAGGTCACAAAAATGTAGCCCACTGCCATCTACATAACATGTACTATCCACATGCAAAGTTTCAAAAGTGTTATATCTTTAAATGGTAACTCCTCCTATATTTTGGTTCGTTTTCATCTAAACTTCCTGGGAAGGTTCCTCAGGTGATCTTCGACCAAAATCCATTGAAGGAAATGGCTTGCAGACTTAAAAGTAGAAAAATCTTTAAATGACAACCTCTCTTAAACTCTTAGGCCAGTTTGATGCAAACTTTTAGGTGACCAGCTATCTAAATGCAACGGTTATGATGGCTGTCAGTTATCAACATGACTTACAGAAACTGTAATGACATCTTGAAATCAGGTGAGCGATTCAGGGCCATCTTGGCCCTCTTTTTTAAAGCTAGCTCATACATGTAGTTTGCTGGGCTGGTTACATTGGTGGGTAAAGGGCTGTGGTTACCATGTCCTTCCTGCATCTGGATATGCTATTTGGGGGATTGGCTTTGTAATTATTGGGCTTCTTTTTAATTTAAAGATTTGAATTACAAACTATTACAAAATTCACCAGTACATGCATGTCACTGTGCCTTCTACCATAAAATTCCTAAAAATTTGAACACCTTGAGGACTTGCTCTAATTCTCTTAAAATTTTAACAAAGTTGTTTTACCATCAAGCAAGGAGTTCAAAAAGTGTAGATGGAATGGCAAACCGTGTAGACCCTGATCAGACTTCTGTCTGTCCCAATACTACGGTATGTGAAACCAATGTCCAGTTACAGTTATCCCCACGCTTTTAAAAAAAGCGTTCGGGGATATTGTGAACGCCTCTGTCCATCCGTCCGTCTGTCCGTCCGCACCAACAAATGTATAGTTAGGTGGCTATGTAAATGGACAGAATCAGTGTAAGTCTATGGGATTTATTCCGTTTCTGTGGCTAAAAGTAGCCACTTAAGTATCAATCCTTCCAAAAATAGCCACATAAGTATACATCCGTGAGAGTCTGTCTGTCCATCCGTCCGTCTGTCTGTTCGTCACCCTATCTCCTCTTTAACCACTGGTTGGAATGTAACCAAATTTGGTACACAGCTTCCTTACATGATGAGGGCATGCAACGTCACATTTATTTATTGCCCCGCCCCCAGGGGCCTTGGGGAGGGGTCAAAAGGTCAAATATCAATTAAATTCAATTTCAAAGTCAATTTTATAGATTTTGAAACCAAACTTTGCATAAGTAATGATTAATTAGGGCCCCGCACTGAAAGTGTGGGTGCCCTATAGTAATCACTCTGTCCGTCCGTCTGTCTGTCCGCACCGCTACGGTCATTCTCTCCCTTCCGCTGATTCAAGAAGGGCAGTTGTCAGTTTCTGGCGAAAGAATGTGCACTGTACTGGTTAACCGCTTACGTATAAGCCTGCCCAGGAAAGTGTGGATAGGTAAACTGACCGGCTCAAAAATGACCTAAATAGTGTTGACTGGGCCGTTAAACTCCAATACAAACAAACAAACAACTGTCCGCACCAACGAAACGACATTTAGGGGGCAAAAAATTTGGACATTTTGACACTTAAGTATATATTCGTAGGTCCAAATGGGGTTTATTCCGTTATTTGGGTACTTAAGTGGCAAAAATTCGCTCTTAGGTGGCTTGCCGCTTAAGAGAATTTGCCGCTTAAGTAGTCAATATGCCGACGCCTAGCCACTTAAGTATCCGTTCGTGAGAACATCCGTCTGTCCGTCCGTCCGTCTGTCCGTCCACAAATTTCTGATAGCGCTGCCGGGGCCCTAGTCAGTTTCACTGACAGCTCTAGTGATATATGTAACACATATTGAACAGGATTTTGACTGCGACCCCTGGGTCATGCCCAAGGGGTTGGACTGGGGGGGGGGTGTCAGATTGGGGCCCTGGGGGAGGGGTCAAAGGGTCAAAATTTAAGTTTTTTGGAACATAGTCATGTGGCATATCAAATTGAAGGGCATGATTAGTAGAATATAATACAGGTAATATTTTGACCCTGGGGTCAAATTAGGGCCCAGGGTGAGGGTTTTTTGGTACTTGGCCCCTCTGTAGAAAGCGTGGGGATTTGCGATGGCGCGCCATCGACAGTATTCTAGTATATTGTTTGTTATGCCCTCAACTTCGAAGAAGTTGATGGGGCATATTGGTTCTGTCTTGTCTGTCTGTCTGTCTGTCTGTCTGTCTGTCTGTCTGTCTGTTACTCATTCACCCTTTAGGAAACTCAAGAATGGTTTGAGCTAGGGTCTCGAAATTTCATATATGGAATGTGCATGAAAAATAAGCGGACACATATTTTTTTTTTTTCACCAGACTTGTCATTGCAGAGTTACGCCCCTTTTCGGACTTATGCATTGTGGCTATGGGGAAACCTTGTGAGCAAGATATCTGGAGAACCACTTGAGCTAGGCTCATGATATTTAGTTAACAGTTTGGGTCTAAGGTGTAGATGACCTGATTAACTTTAGACGAAATTCTGAAAATATTTAACGGAGTAACACCCCTTTTCGGACTTATGCATTGTGGCAATGGGGAAACCTTTTGAGCAAAATATCTGGAGAACTGCTTCAGCTAGGCTCATGATATTTAGTAGACAGTTTGGGTCTAAGGTATAGATGACCCGATTAACTTTTGATGAAATTCCGAAAATATTGAATGGAGTTAAGCTCTTTTTCGAACTTACACATTGTGGCTATGGGGAAACCTTGTTTGACTTATGCATTGTGGCTTTAGGGAATCCTTGTGAACAAAATATCTGGAGAACCGCCTGAGCTAGGCTCATGATATTTGGTATACAGTTTGGGTTTTATGTGTAGATGACCTGATTATCTTTTGATGAAATTCTGAAAATATTTAATGGAGTTATCCCCTATTTGGACTTATACATTTTGGCTATAGGGAAACCTTGTGAACAAAATAACTGGAGAACCACTTGAGCTAGGCTCATGATATTTGGCAGTCTGTTTGCTACTAAGGCATAGATGACCTGAATTGTTTAAAATCTGTTGATATTTGACAGGTTTGTTTTTAATGCAAATGATCATGAGGTACGGTTTACTGTCAAATTTAGGGACAAGCATATGGTTGGGGGCATAGTGTTTCACAAACACAATTTCTAGTTTGATTTGAAATTAAACAGCCCATCAACACTGTAAAGGTCATTTTGGAGACTTAAAGCAGCGTCCAGTTTTGTGGGACTTTTACCCGACATTGAGATGAAATGACATCTCAAGCCCTGCCGCCCAATGAAACCAATAGGGTTTTAAGCATTGATGGGCCAACACGCTCTGCATTGCCTGGGCAGGCTTAGATCCTCTAACGGGTAAACCAGTACTCATCTGCCTGGAAGTATCATGCAGCCCATCTATTTGGGCGGGGGCTAAAGTTAGTTTTTGACCTCTTATCATGGCGTTAATATGACATTATCACTTTCAACATGGTTGAAAGGGTTACAAAATAACAAACTTAGGGCAAAAAATTCTTGTAGCATGTCATACATTATTGAACACTGCTTGTGACATCATGTTTTACGTTAATTAACTTTCTATGCAAAAACATCACCAGTCACCTAATATCTCTCAAATTCCTTCATTAACCCATTGTATACCAGTGCACTCTTCCATTGCTATATGTTAGACAAGTCCATTTGTCATAAATAAGGAGTGTCAGGCTCGTTTTTTTTCGTTTTTTATTCTATTTTTGACAGAAAATTCTGTTGGCAAATAGTGCAGGCCCTGATCCGCGGCGTCTGATCTGGGCCTGCACTGTTTGCCAAGGTACCCCTTTAGAGGATTCCCGCATACAGTGGGTTAATTTACCCATTGATTTGTGATTTGAGTTAAGCTGTATAATATTTACATTTGGAGATTATACAGAAAGCGATATCGTAGAATGATAGTGGTGGAACCAAACACTGACTGTTACAACAACCATAACTGTCCCTTGTGAAACAATTACTTATATTGTCAATTTACCGTATTTAGCCTAAGTATTCAGACACCTCAACACCTTCGGCCCCCACCCATCGGGACCTGAAGAAATAGATGGGCTGCATGATGCTTCCAAGCAGAGCTGAAACTGACCGCACACAAGTACTGGTAAACCGCTTAGAGGTTTTAAGCCTGCCCAGGCAAAGTGGTGCGAGTCGGACTATCCAAGCTTATAAACTCATCTGGTTTCATTAGGCGACAGGGCTTGAGATGTCATGTCACCTCAGTGTTGGGTAAAAGTCCTACAAAATAGGAAGCAACGTCTCCAAAAAGACCTATAAAGTGTTGACTAGGATGTTAAACCTCCAGTGAAACAAACAAACAAAATCTCAGCATTCTAAATTTTGAAAAAGTACAAATGTACAATTCACTAACTATTGATGTGTCTGAAAACAGCTGGAGTTGCAAACTAAACAGTGTAGACGTTGATGAGACGCTGTGTTCTGCAGCGTCTCATCAGGGTTTACGCTGTTTGCTCAGGCCAGCCTATCCGAATACATACGGTAAATACAGTGCATTTACGGGAAACCCCTAAAGGGCTACCTTGGCAAACAGTACAGGCCCAGATCAGATGCAGCAGAATGCGGCATATGATCAGGGCCTGCACTATTTGCTAACAAAATTTTTCGTCAAAAATAGAATAAAAATGAGTGAGTGAGTGAGTGAGATTTAGTTTTATGTCCCACCAACATCTAAGGTCATACGGAGACGGGACGTCGGTTTAAAGACTCATCCGAAAGTCTGGAGAAGCCCGGGATCAATCCTGCGATCCTTGGTTTACAAGGCGAGTAGCGTAACCACTGCACCACGGAGGCTTCTAGAATAAAAATGAAAAAATAGGCCTGACTTGACTTGATAGATTTTGTAAGGTAACCGGTCGCTTAAAGCACATAGAGGCTACCACCATCTCGCTAAATGGGATTAGTTTATGAACTGCTCTTCCAATGCCTCCAATGTGCTGGCACTTGTCAATTCGACAGGTGTCAGCTGACCAATGGGAATATACTGAGGAAGGCACAAATCGCACCCAAAGAACAGCGTTTGCCAGTGTACCTGTTTTGAGTTTCCCGTCTGAAATGGGTTAACCCTTATCCTGTTAATCCATATCTTTGAAATGGTATAGATCTAGATCAGAAGCCATCTGATCAGGATCTGCACTGTTTGTCCTGCAGTTTTTGAATTGAATGAACACAATATATCAAGTAATTTGACTGGTGGATAGTCAGAAATGGGTGTGGCTAAACTAATTTATTCAGCAGTGTAAGGGTTTAAGACTTCTGCCTACCTGTACTGGTTTGCCGAATAATTAATTGACATGTACTTGATGATTGCTTGTTTATGTAAACAAGTAGATCATTCGGATGGTGATTTTTAATGATCTTTTAACTTTTGTCCCTATATACATAACAGCCTTGTATAATACATGTACTGGTTATTACAACAGTGTTTGGTTCAACCAATCATATCCAAAGTTGACATAAGGAGCTTAGCTTAGCCAATTTTGTACCAGAAACCTGGCAAACAGTGCAGGCCGAAATCAGACACCACAGAATGCGGCATCTGATCAGGGCTTTCACTGTTTGCAGAAAGTTCAGCCATTTCAAAATAATTTTACTGAAACTTTCCTTGGGAATTGCTATAATGGTTCTGCTCTGCTGAACAAAATGGCTGCCAGAGCTAAAAATAGAAAAAAACCAACATCTAGCCCAAAATGATTTCACAGAAATGTTTTTCTTCTGACCATTGACAACAGTTGCTAAAATCGTTCTGCTCTGCTGAACAAAATGACCACCAGAGCTAAAAATCAAAAAACCTTTAACCCTTATCTTGCTGAATATTCATTTAAGCCACACCCATTTCTGTCTATCAACCAATCAAATGACTTGATGTAATTTATTGCTGCAAATTCATAAACTAAATGACAAACAGTGTAGATCCTGATCAGATGGCTTCTTCAGAAGCCATCTGATCTGGATCTACACTGTTTGCAAAGATAGGGGTTGTCGTGAACAGCAAGATAAGGGTTAATGGACATCTCCCACCCATCTGGGCTTGGAGAAATAGATTAGGCTGCATGGTGCTTCCACGCAGAACTGAAACTGACCACACATGAGTACTGGTAAACAGCTTAGAAGGACTAGGCCTGCCCGGGCCAGACTCACTACAGTCCAATGCATATATAGCCTTTTGGTTTCATTGGGCTGCAGGGCTTGAGATGTCATTTCATCTCAATGTCGGGTAAAAGTCCCACAAAATTGGAAGCAATGTCTCCTAAATGACCTAAATAGTTAAACTGCAATTCAAACAAAATTCTCCTAGGCAAATAGCCCGATATCAAAATAATTTCACAGAAATGTTCCTCATATGACCCTTAACAAAATTTGCTAAAATAGAAAAACCTTAAAACGACAGCTCCTCCTAGGCAAATGGCCCAATTTCAAAAAATTTCATAGAGATGTTCCTTTTATGACCCTTTACCAGAATGGGTGAAATCATTCTGGGCGTCTGAACAAGCTAAAAATCGAAAAGCCTTTTAGCGACATCTCCTCCAAGGCAAAAGGCCCAATTTCAGAATTTGTTCACAGAAATATTCCTTAGGTGACCCTCTACCATAAATGCTGAATTGTTCTGCTCAGCAGCACAAAATAGCCGCCAGAGCTTAAAATAGAGGATCTTTTTAAGCAACATCTCCTGCAAGGCAAATGGCCCGATTTCAATTGTTTTTTCGCAGAAGTATTTCTTGGCTGATCCTTGAACAAAATGGTTCGGCTCTATCGAACAAAATGGTCACCAGAGTTAGAAATAGAAAAAACCTTTAAACGACATCTCTTAGGCCCGATTTCAAAATAATTTTACAGGATGTTGCTCTCTTATGACCCTTTACTGAAATTGCTTAAATCATTCTGTTTTGCTGAATAAAATGGCTGCCAGAGCTAAAAATAAAAAAAACCTTCAAACGACATCTCCAAGGCCAATGGCCCAATTTGAAAATAATTTCACACGATGTTCCTCTTACTGAAATTGCTTAATCCTTGTCCTGCTGAATATTCATATATGCCACACCCACTACCGATTATCAACCAATCAGATTACTTGATGCAAATTATTACCACAAATTCACAACCTGAATGACAAACAATGTAGATCCTGATCAGATGGCTTCATCAGAAGCCATCTGATCTGGATCTACATTGTTTCAAAGAAAAGGCATATCCGGGATCAGCAGGACAAGGGTTAAATGATTCCGTTTTGTTGAATAAATTGGCCATTAGAGATAAAAATAAAAATAAGAGAAACATTTAAATTACATCTCTTTTTCAGCCAATTAAAGGCCTGATTTCAAAATAAATTCACAGGATGTTCCACTTACACATCTTTTGCAAAGTTGCAAAAAATGTTTTGCCAGTGCTGAAAATAGCAAAAATCTTTAAACAACATCTAGGCCAATGGCTCTTTTTCAGAATAATTTCACAGAAATGTTCCTCTAATCTTGCTAAAAGGGTTCCACTCAAATGAAAAAGATGACCTCCAAAGCTAAAACTAGAAAAAAAACATCTTTAGCCCACATGTCCTTTAACTAGTGACTCATGGACCAGGGCCATTATGGGCATCTTGTTGGTTTGGGTTTTACAGCTGCCCTTTAAAATTTATTTCACTTATTGCGGGCTGATTGTAATATGAGGTGGGCAAAAACCAGAATACCTGGAGAAAAACCACCTGACCTTCCATTGCAGTCACATGTGATCTGAGCGAGGCTTGAACTACAGCAGTGAGAGGCCTTATGATTAAAAGTCCGTGCTCTTACCCAGTAGGCCATGGGGGCCTGTTATCTGACAGAGGTTTCGTGTCTGTTCAGTATATGACAGGATTTTCAATCTTTCCCTATGGGAAGGTTATAGTTTCAAAGAGTAAACGTTTGGAATCACAGGCTGATTAGTGCTTATTGCATCAACTCATGTCACAAATCATATGAAAACATGATTTCTCATAAATACTTCCTCAAGAAATTATTTATAAAATGATTGAGGAACCTATCACATTAATAAGGCTGATTTTATTGGGAAATTGATGCATTGGTTCAAACTAACTGGAACAACTGCATTCATCAATAGTCATAAACAATTTTAATGTATTCAAATTTTTCATCATACATCTTTGATCAGATACTTAATACCAGTAATCATTGAAATTTGGCCAAAAGGATTTTAGATACAGTTGGCCAAATGTATAAAGCAGGAGTCCATTTAAAAATTTAGGGGGGTCTGCCAGGTTGTGTTTTCTTCAAAATTTATTTGGAAAATGGAAACTTTTTGCAGACAGTGCAGGCCCAGAGATGCCACATTCTGCAGCTTCTGATGTGGGCCTGCACTGTTTGCCAATTACCTGTGTTGGGGTTTCAGGTACAAAATGGGTTAGGACAGAAAAGTCAAATATAATTGCTAATATTCACATGATTTATACGAATGATTTACAGGAATAGAATTGTTAACCCATAAAATGCCAATCCTTTAGGAGCAGTCTGATCTGGGTCCAAACTGTTTGCCTGTATTAAAATAAAACATTTCTAAAAATGTTTGCGACAACATACATGTAAGCAGACGACATTTTCAGATGTAGTTCTTCTGGGCATCTTAAGGGTTAACCCTTTTCCCCCCGAGTTTGAAGCAGGAGTCAGTGCCAAATTGATTTGCATAACCCATATATAACAGTGGAATCTTCCACCTTAAAGGTTCATTATTGAGCTATCTGGAAAAAATGCTTCTAAAAATAAAATACATATAGCCGGTATTTTTCTTTAAAACAATACAAATGAATGCATTTTATGCAAAAATGCGAACAATTATGATGACAGGTAAATGAGTTGAGAGGGATTCCCTAACTAGGTTTCGAACACTAGTTAGATCTATTTTTAGTTCATGACAAAAATAGAATCCCCATATATGACGTTATGCGTCGTTCATTTTTGGCCTTGTTTGCTTCGGCCATGCCTGAATCGGAAAAAAATATGACGCTGAATAGCATGCCATAAGTAACGACACTCAGAGACGATACTGTCGCCAGGTATGTGTAAAGTGACAGATTTATTTTTAGAACAGAAATTCCTAACACATGTTCAGAGCAAAGGGTAATCACGAATGAAAACGACCATTTTCACAAAGTTCTGAAGCTGTATTTGGCTCAAAAAGTGTACACATGACAAAGTCGTATGCATTGAAAATAAAAAACCAGAAAAAAAATTGAGACCCGGTAGCTCAATAATGCACTTTTAAGAGATCGGAGTGGTCCATTTTCAATTATAGGGGTGTCAGGTTTGTATAAAATTTTACAAATAAATGTACTATATGCAAATGATGTAGACCCAGATTAGATGCCATATGTCTGATCTGTTTCTACAATGTTTGCCATTGTCCCGAATATGGGGCATTATGCATATTGTATATGGTTCAAGAACATTGCCTCGGCCTCCGTAGCTCAGTCGGATGAGCGTCTGACTAGTGATCAGGAGGACACGGGTTTGATACCTGCCGGGTCGGCAACATTCTTTCGTGGAGATTGATCATGAAATCTTTTCTACAGTCATTCTCTCCCTTCCACTGATTCAAGAAGGGCAGTTGTCAGTTTCTGGCGAAGGAATGTGCACTGTACTGGTTAACCGCTTAGGTATAAGCCTGCCCAGGAAAAGTGTGGATAGCTAAACTGACCCGCTCAAAAATGACCTAAAATAGTGTCGACTGGGCCACTAAACTCCAAAACAAACAAACAAATCAAGAACATGGCTGAACTGTTTTTGTAAAGGATGAAGGCCCTGATCTCATCATCATCATCATCAACGGATTTTTGATTAACGTGCAGGTACAGGGGCAACGTCCACATAAGTGGGCCCCCTTCCAGGTAGCTGGCTTGCTGCACGCATGGCAGATCTTACACCAGATCTCCAGGCTTGTCTATCATGAGGATCGATAGCAGAGAGCTTCCATTCTCTGCAATCTCTTTCTGTTAGTTGCTTCCAGGTCATCTTGGGCCTTCCTGGCCCCCGCTTTCCACTTACCTGTATGTCACAGGCAGTCTTGATTGTGGTAAAATCTATATGAAGCAAGCATCTAGGGGAATATCAAAGTATGCTTGCTTAGCACAGCTGCATGCTTAATACAGGTATATTTCTGAAGATTAACTTCCATTTAAATAATGGCCTTTTAGAACAGGTAGTTGTTTAATGCAGGTGGCTTTTAATAGACAGGTTTGATAAAATGTTATCTGTCCATGTTTCAGAGTACAGTGAAAGATCAGACAGCATGGGTGCTGGGGCATCCAGGGATGGTGAGGAGGTGGAAGTTGATGAACGCTATGTCAACCAGTCCCAGTCGGGGTCCGCATCTGGACCTACCTCCCCGCGGCCACGGTCTGAGAGGAAGTCAGTGGGTCAAGTGAGAAAACCCTCAAGAATGAGCTTGTCCAGAAATGTTGGTAAGTAGTCAATACATTACGATAACATACCCGTGCGACATAGTGCATATTTCTCATCTCCAAAATAGCTACTTTTCTGATGAAAATCTCTGATATTTTTCTTATAAATACTGCAAACATAGGTTGTGTGTGCTCGTTAGAACCGCCTCATTGAGGTGGTTCTAACGGGTACCCACAACCTATGTCTTGGAGTAAAAATAAGAAAAATAATGTATACCCCCGTAAACCCCCGTTTTCTCTTTATAAAGTGAGATATAAGGGGGTCTTCATTTCACGGACTAGTTCACGTGATGACAAGTGAAATCACTGATGGTCCATTCATTGTATGACTGTTTGGAACTCCTTCTTGTGAATTCTTCCCATAATTAGAGAGCAAATACAGCAAATACAGGAAAAAAACTATATTAAGACCACCTTTGATTAAGACCACCTTTGGGACTGTTAAAAAGTGGTCTTTAAGACCACTTTTGAACACTCCCAAAGGTGGTCTCTTCTTGGGAGACACTGGGCATAGAAAACACAAAGAAAGAATAACTTAAACTTTCTCAATAAGCTTTTAACAGCAGATTGGTCTTAATTTTAGGTGGTCTTAATAGCGGAATTTAACTGTAATTAGGTATACTTTAGGGACATTTTTCTTACTATATCTTAAAAGGTTGGACCTCCTTGGCCTAGTGGGTAAGAATGCTGTTTCCATCAAGAAGTGTATGGATATTTAGGGTAAATAAAGTATGACAAAATATTTTATAAGCAATGGTCCTCCTTAGTAAACAGCCTTGTAGTGTGCTTTGTTTGCAAGTGTCTTTTATAATAGCATAAATTTAGTAATTTTGAAGGTTTTATGAATTTTTAGCTCACCGTCATGAAGTGACGAGGTGAGCTTTTGGGATCACTTTTTGTCCGTCGTCCGTCTTGTTTATATATAGCCCCTGGGCACTTTGGTTTTACATACTAAGGCTTATATTATTTTTAATCTTTAAAAATCTTCTTCTCTGAAACCCCAAGGCCAAGGACTTTGATATATATCTAATGGACCTCTACCAAGATTGTTCAAATTATAGCCCTAGGCAAAACTGCCCCCACTCCGGGGGCCCTTTGGTTTTACATAGACTAATATAGGGAAACTCTTTAAAAATCTTCTTCTCTGAAACTACAAGGCCAAGTACTTTGATGTTTGGTATGAAGCTTCATCTAGTGGACCTCTCAAGATTATTCAAATTATAGCCCTGAGACCAAAAATGACCCTGCTCCGGGGCCCTTTGGTTTTAAATAGACTTATATAGGGAAAATCTTTAAAAATCTTCTTCTGTGAAACCACAAAGCCTAAGTCTTTGATATTTGGTGTGAAATTTCATCTAGTGGACCTCTATCAAGATTGTGCAAATTATAGCCCTGGGGCCAAAAATGTCGCCACCCCGAGACCCTTTGGTTTTACATAGACTAATAAAGGGAAATCTTTAAAAATCTTCTTCTCTGAAACTGCAATTAGAAGCCTCCGTGGTGTAATGGTTACGCTACTCGCCTTGAAAACCAGGGATCGCAGGATCGTTTCCGGGCTTCTCCAGACTTTCGATTGAGTCTTTAAACCGATGTCCCATCTCCTTATGCCCTTAGCTGTTGGTGAGACGTAAAACTCAAACACTCACTCTGAAACTGCAAGACCCAGGTCTTTGATATTTGGTATGGAGCTTCATCTAGTGGACCTCTACCAAGATTGTTCAAATTATAGCCCTGGGGCCACAAATGCCCCCACCCCGGGGCCCTTTGGTTTTGGATAGACTTATATAGCCCCGGGGCCATTTGGTTTTGCATAGGCTTATGTAGGAATATCTTTAAAATATCTTCAAGGCCCAGGTCTTTGAAATTTGGTGTGTAGCTTCATCTAGTGGACCGTTGCAAAGATTGTTCAAATTATAGCCTTCGTTGATGTTTGATATGAAGCTTCACCTTTAAGACCTCCCTCAACATTATGCACATTAAAGCCCTGGGGCCAATAATGGCCCTCCCTGGGGCCCACTTGTTACATGATGGATCAGGTGAGCGATCCAGGGCCATCATGGCCCTCTTGTAATAACATCAGATTTCTGAAAAATTAATATTTCCTAATATTTCCTTATTTCATGAAGTCCAATGTATGCTTACCAGAATTTTAGTTGCCATAAACACAATTATGGTGTCTGCTTAGAAACAAATTATTTTTCCCCACCTTTTTATCCATATTGATTGTGTTTTGCTTTTAAACCTCAAAGCACTACGTAAAATTTCAAAGCAGAATGTCATTTTTATTAGCTCACCTGTCACGTAGTGACAAGGTGAGCTTTTGGGATCACTTTTTGTCCGTCGTGCGTCCGTGCGTGCGTCCGTAAACTTTTTCTTCAAACGACATCTCCTCCCAAACCACTGATGGGATTTTGACCAAACTTCACAGGAATGATCCTTAGGTGGTCCCCTTTCAAAGTTGTTCAAATGGTTCCGGTCTGCTGCACATATAGGTCACAGGAGCCAAAAATAGATTTTTCTCACCGAAAACTTAAAAAATCTTCTTCTCTGAAACAGCAAGGCCCGGGACATTGATATTTGGTATGAAGCTTCATCTAATGGACCCCACCAAGATTGTTCAAATTATAGTGCTGGGGCCAAAAATGCCCCCGCACTGGGGCCCTTTTGTTTTACATGGGCTTATATAGGGAGAATCTTTAAAAATCTTCTTCTCTGAAACCGCAAGGCCCAGGTCTTTGATATTTGGTATGAAGCTTCATCTAGTGGACCTCTACCAAGATTGTTCAAATTACAGTGATGGAGCTAAAAATGCCCCCGCACCGGGGCCCTTTGGTTTTACATGGGCTTAAATGGGGAAAATCTTGAAAAATCTTCTCTGAAACTGCAAGGCCCAGGTCTTTGATATTTGGTATGAAGCTTCATCTAGTGGACCTCTACCAAGATTGTTCAAATTATAGTGCTGGGGCCCAAAATGCCCCCGCCCCGGTGCCCTTTTGTTTTACATGGGCTTATATAGGGAAAATCTTTAAAAATCTTCTTCTCTGAAACTGCAAGGCCCAGGTCTTTGCTTTTTGGTATGAAACTTCATGTAGTGGACCCCTACCAAGATTGTTCAAATTATAGTGCTGGGGCCAACAATGCCCCCGCCCCAGGGCCCTTTGGTTTTACATAGGCTTATATAGGGAAAATCTTTAAAAATCTTCTCCTCTGAAACTGCAAGGCCCAGGTCTTTGATATTTGGTATGAAGCTTCATCTTGTGGACCTCTACGAAGATTGTTCAAATTATAGCCCTTGGGCCAAAAATGCCCCCGCTCCGGGGCCCTTTGGTTTTTCATAGACTTATATAAGGAAAATCTTGAAAAATCTTCTTCTCTGAAACCACAAGGCTTGGGTCTTTGATATTTGTTATGAAGAATCAGCTAGTGGACCTCTAACAAGATTGTTCAAATTATAGCCCTGAGACCAAAAATGCCACCCCCATGTGGCCCTTTGGTTTTACATAGACTTATATAGGGAAAATCTTTAAAAACTTCTCCTCTGAAACCACTAGGCTTAGGTCTTTGATATTTGTTATGAAGCTTCAGCTAGTGGACCTCTACCAAGATTGTTCAAATTATAGCCCTGGGGCCAAAAATGTCCCCGCTCCGGGACCCTTTGGTTTTACATAGTCTTATATAGGGAAAATCTTGTTTTACATAGACTTCTGTATGCGGGGTAAACCTTTAAAATCTTCTTCTCTGAAACGACAAAGCCCAGGTCTTTCATTTTCGATATGAAGCTTCATCTTGTGGACCTCTACCAAGATTGTTCAAATTATAGCCCTGGGGCCAAAATTGACCCTGCCCGGGGCCCACTTGTTATACATTGGATCAGGTGAGCGAACCAGGGCCCTCTTGTTTGATTCCCACCCCCCTCCCCCCCCCCATATTTTTAGCAAAATCAAACTTGACTTTGGAGGTAAATTGTCTGTTAACCAGACATTTCATGTGAAATGTCAAGCCCCTCTGATTTTCTCTAAAGAAAACTTAAATTTTTTTTTTAAATACCGACTTCTACTAACAGTCTTTATTTGGTGAATTTTTTATGCAGACAAGAAATTTAATTTCGAAGTTATTTTTCAGGAAAAAAAGGTTTGACATTACATGTGACTTGTCTGCTGGATAGATGATCATATGTAACCTTACTTTCAAAATACAGTAGAACTTTGATGGCTCGAACAGCGATGGCTCGTTTACCATGGATGTGTTGAACCCATTCTTGTAGATATTCTTGAGCCCCTACTAGCGAAATCCTCTACATAAGAAATAGTGGGAGATGATTAAGGAGATTTTAGTCTTTTATCTTGCAAATGTATGCTGTGTGTACTCATTAGAATCGCCTCGATGTGGCGATTCTAATGAGTACACACAGCATACATGTTAGCTATCCTTAGAGTGCACAACAAAGACTCTGATCAGACTATGCAGATGCGCAGACTGATCTGAATCTTCCATCGGCACACATGTATTATTGTAGGTTTTGTCATGCTCTGGCTCATATTTCAAAATGATGTCTGCAAATGTCATGATTGGCAGTGTTATAGTTAAGAGTTAATGTAATTAATTACCAAAGACAATTAAATTACCTGTGACAATATAAAGAATCATTGTCAGTACAAAGTAACTGTTGGTTTTTGTACAGACATTGATAAAATATAACAATACAATCAAACTTCATGACTGCTGAGACTATGAAAATGTGTTTGAGATAGAGGCAGTTTGAACTGTTGATGGTTAAATATAGCACCAGGCAAGAGGGATAATGGGAATTATATATAAAAGGATATCTCTTCCAGCTTCATTAAGACAAAGGAATGTTGTATTGAGGCGATTCTAATGTGTACAAACAACATACCTTTTCAAGAAAAAAATGTAAAAGATATCCCAAAATTATCTTAAATATGTGGATATCTGGAACTGTTAGTGACTCAAGGGCGAGTTAAATTTTAGGGGAATGGATACACCTTCAGGGGAGGCAACTCCTGCAAAAGTATTTTTGTGTTCCATGACAATAGGGGTCAACTCTTAAAGGAAAGAATTTGTTCCTGAGGATCAAATTTTTTCCTTTAAGAGTAAACCCCTTTTTCAGTGGGACGGGGCTTACAGAAAAGTGATTAGGAAGTCCAGAAAGTTGTCTCCCTTTGAAAAATGGCGGAAAAATTTGCCAGATGTTCCCATTCTCCTTAAATAGCCGTAGTAAACAATGTGTCTGTGTTCAAGTTATTGAAGTTTCTTATAAGGATAGTTGTGGGGAAAAAAAATCCAGAAAACTAACTGTCTGAAGCCAAGAAAAGATTATTCTCCTCAAATGGATAGAAGGGCATCTCAAAAATGATTAAGTCTTGCTTCTCAGAAGCGATTAAGTCTTGCTTCTCAGAAGCGATATAAGTCTTGCTTCTCAGAAGCGATATAAGTCTTGCTTCTCAGAAGCGATACAGTGTCTATAGCCTTTATCCGAGGGCTGACGGTGTATACACTGAGGATAATGGTAATTGGGATGACTATCTTCAACGACGTTTCAGCATATTTACGTCTGATAGGCTAAGTTCTGTTTGGGACAGAAAAGTTTCCAAGGAAACCATTGAGAAATATCTAGCAGATGAAGGTAGATTTAGTAAATTATGTCACCATTGAAAATAAATGTCTTCACTGTTACTTTGCTTTTGACTAATAGTTAGTCCTAGCATATTTTTGTCATGTCTGCTTTAACCCATTGTACACTAGTGGACTCTTCCATTGCTATATGTTTGACAAGTACACTTGTCATATAAGGGGTGTCAGGCCATTTTTTATGCCTCCACCATTCGAAGAATGGTGGAAAGGGCATATAGCGTTGCCCCTGTCCGTCCGTCCGTGCGTACGTACGTCCGTCCGAAACTTAAACGCAGTCAATGACTTCCTTATTTCTTGATGGATTTTAAAATTACTCGGCAAAAATGTTAACCATCATGAGACGATGTGTCACGTGCAAAACCCAGGTCCGTACCTCCAAGGTCAAGGTCATACTTAGAGGTCAAAGGTCAAAAAAAGGGTCCGAAACTTAAACGCAGTCTATAACTTTCTTATTTCTGGATGGATTTTGAAATTACTTTGTAGAAATGTTAACCATCATGAGTCGATGTGTCACATGCAAAATCCAGGTCCGTACCTCCAAGGTCAAGGTCATACTTGGAGGTCAAAGGTCAAAAAAAGGGTCCAAAACTTAAACGCAACCAATAACTTACTTATTTTTGGATGGATTTTGAAATTATTTTGAAAAAATGTTAACCATCATGAGACAATGTGTCACGTGCAAACCCAGATCCATACCTCCAAGGTCATACTTGGAGGTCAAATGGCATAAAAAGGGTGCAAACTTAAACACTGTCAATAACTTTCTATGGATGAATACGAACATAGACATATTTTCGGGCGGGGGCATCCGTGTCCTATGGACGCATTTCTAGTTTGTTTTTATTCTATTTTTGACGGAAAATTCTTTTAGCAATAGTGCAGGCCCTGATCAGACGTTGTGTTCTGTGGTGTCTGATCTGGGCCTGCACTGTTTGCCAAGGTACCCCTTTTAAGGGTTTCCTACATGCAATGGGTTAAGCATGGCATGATAGAGGAGTCAAGTTTTCCATCCATTTGTGTGTTCCTTTGTCTGTTCAGCCATCTGTGATGTGATTCTGTCAATCTTATCTCTTATCATGCTGTTCACGACAACTCCTATCTTTGGAAACAGTGTAGATCCAGATCAGATGGCTTCTGAAGAAGCCATCTGATCTGGATCTACAGTGTTTGACATTCAATTTATGAATTTGTAGGAATAAATTGCGTCAAGTAATTTGATTGGTTGATAGACAGAAATGGGTGTGGCTTAAATGAATATTCAGCAAGAGAAGGGTTATCACCAACCTACATGTAAATGTTCATTTCTCAAGAGCTACAGTCAACCCTCTTTATACCAACGTTTGATGTAATGACCTGCAATGTCGGTTGAACAAATCCGTAGCTGAAGATGGTCTGCAGCCCCCACCCATTGCCATCGGGGCTTGAAGCAATAGATGAGCTGCATGATGCTTCCACGCAGAGCTGAAACCGACCCGCACACGAGTACTGGTAAACCGCTTAGAGGATCTAAGCCTACCCAGGCAAAGCGGTGCGAGTCGGCCCATCCATGCTTATAAACCCTTTTGGTTTCATTGGGCGACAGGGCTTGAGATGTCATTTCATCTCAATGTCGGGTAAAAGTCCCACAAAATTGGAAGCAACGTCTCCAAAATGACCTTTACAGGACGTTAAACCTCGAATCAGACAAACAAACAAAAACAAGATGGTCTGTGCAAGACTATGGAATTTATTTAATACTCTATGAAACAAAATTTAATGCTGTTCATATTTGTTAGAATAGCCTTGCCGACAAATATGCAACAATGTGATTTGGTATACAAATACCAAAATCATTGTCTCTTAAAGACCACTTTTGAACAGTCCCAAAGGTGGTCTCTTATCAGAGGATACTGGTTGTAGAAAATACAAAGAAAGAATTGAAATTTTAAACAACTTTTAAACCACTGAAGTACAACCCTGTAGTATATTACTTACCTCAGTGATTGTGGGCTGATGCATGATTACTTTCCAAAGTTTGAATATAGATAACTATTTTTGGATAGCAGATCAAAACACTTCTGGTGAATAAATAATAAGTTGGAAGTCAAAAATAGACTTTTTATTTCTAGATCCGATACTAAAACAACAAATAGGCTTTACTTCAGATTATGTATGCCTTCATCACAATGATCATTGTTAGCAAAACAAGCTCGTTAATGGCCAAAACATAAACACTGGTCCAAAATTTAGGTTTCCTTCTTCTCTTTGGCTTTTTTATTTATGTCTGTTTGCCGGCCTCGGTAGCTCAATCGGATGCACGTCTGACTGGTGATCAGGAGGATGCGGGTATGCAGAAGCTGCTCACATTTTTTTCAGCCAAAAAAAAGTATATTTGCCATTTGAAATGATCAAAGTTTTAGCAATTTGTCATTAGTTTTAAATAACTGGCCCCTGATCTAGGTCTTTCTTATGTAGAAGCTAACCCTTTTTGTACCAAATGGAATCTTCCTCCTTATATAAAGGAAGAATTCATTTTAAAATTTAGGGGTATCAGGTTGTTTTCTTCAAAATTGGAAAATGACTGGACTTTTTAGCAAACAGTGGAGGCCCTGATCATATGCCGCATTTTGCGGCATCTGATCTAGGCCTGCACTGTTTGTCAATTACCCATTTTGGGGTTTCTGGTACAAAATGGGTTAAGCTACTTGCCTTTTGTTTTTGTGGGTTCAGTGCTATGTTTCTCCAGTTTTGCATGAGTCTTTAAACTGAGGTCCTGTCTCCGATTATGACCTTAGATGTCGGAAAGGTGTAAACCTCAAAAATTGCAAATAGCCTTTATTTGTTGGAGAACTCCCACAAAACAGATGAGGGGGGGGGGGTGTGCGGGGTGGGGGGGGGGGGTGGGTGGACGGAGACTCAGTTCTGTCTGAGATCATTAGATCCCAGTTTTGATGAAAACTGTTTGTCATTTCAGAAGGCCAAGAAGACCCGATAATTGCTGTCACAAAAAATGGTTTCTCTACCCCAGAGGTAACAGTAATGGAAGGACAAGCTGTCATCTTTGTCTGGCAGGAAGAACGTATGGACGTTGTACAGGTAATATGCTGGCAGAAATACGGAAACTCAGAATAACACAAGCAAACAACATTATACCCTGACCATACTGCGGGGACACATCAGTTAACATCATCATATCAAATAAAAGTGCTACAGAATTACAGATGAGACCAAAACAAGTCTTCTATTTGGCTTTCTAGTGTACTTGCAAATGTAACACAACTTCTAATTGGATAACGACAAAAGTTTGTGATATGTCCCTTAAAGATTTCAGTTCCGGCATGAGGTTCTATGCTGCTCATGGAGCAAACCACTTTGACCGAATAGTACACTTACAGGACTCAACCAAGGGGACGATTCAGGCAACTCCTTCGTGACTTATTTCACTGCTGATTTAAGTCTCCAAACCACAGTTGCCCCTTATTTCACCCTAACCTTTACCATTGGCTGGCTAATTCAGCAGACAACAAATTGTTGATTTGCTGAAAAAGAAATCACCAGCATGCAGATTAGTAAAACACCAATCATGACTGCAATCATGACTGTTAGCATACAGTATTTTAACCCTTTTTGTATCAAATGAAATCTTCCTCCATATATATGGCAGGAGTCCATTTCAAAATTTAGGGGTGTCAGGTTGTGTTTTCTTAAAAATCTATTTGGAAATTGGCTGAAAATTTTGCAAACGGTGTCAGCTGAGTTATTTTTAGAAATTTATTGAGAAAATGGATAGATTTTTTGCAAATAGTGTAGGCCCTGATCAGATGCTGCATTCTGAAGAAGCCATCTGATCAGGATCTTCACTGTTTGTGATGCAGTTTGTGAATGGAATGAATGCAGTATATCAAGTAATTTGATTGGTGGATAGTCAGAAATGGATGTGGCAAAATTAATTTATTCAGCAGGATAAGGGCTAAATTTGAAAAGTTCATTCCATGTTATCAGAAAAACCTGATTACTGTAAACTTGGACCTCTATACCTGGTATTGACACAAGCTACTGTTTACCTTTGTATATCTCTATGGTATGCCCAAACAACTATGTTAGTCAATACCATTAAATATTTAAAAGAATAATCTTTAGGTTGAGAAAACATTGACAACTCTGCCATAGTGTTAGATAATTACATCCAGTGTGGAAAAATAACAATTGAGCATGTCTGTCAGGAAATCCCTTGGTAGACTGAGCATGGGAAATTGAAGCAAAGTTCTTGTCATAATTTGGGAATAACTTCCTTTCATTTGCCCACATAGCAGTGCTTACTCAGGCTGACTTCGACTCATGCTATAGTAGGTACTATGGTAGCTACCAATGACATGCACATTTGCATTAACAGAAGAACAAATTTGGTTGCTTCTATTGTAGATTATCATGACAACCAAAGGCTAAGTAGGTCACAGGGCCTTCATGAAACAAAAGTAGCTTATTTTGATATTAACCAATCCTTTTGCAACTTTTGGTCAGTTATTTACCACAAAACAACATTTCAGGCTTATAACTGAAAAAAGTGACATTGACTAAAGTCCAGTATTGAAACCAAATTCTATATGTACATTATGTTACCAGCAAAACCTAAAATGAAACATGTTTCTCATTACTAATACGAAACACTTTAAAGAGACATTTGTGACTTGTACATTCGCAGGTCTTGCATTTCACACACAACTGCTGTCTTGATTACTCTTCAGTACCTTAGAAACTCTTCCCAGAGATGGATTGATCTATGGTAGACTGATGACATCACTTTGGTAGCTACCCTAGGTAGCTACTAAAGTTCCAGCCGAGTATTGGGAGAGACAGGCCTAAGCAAACAGTGTAGGCCCAGATTTTGATCTCTTCACTGAGCATAGCTTAATCCGAAATATAGGCCTAAGCAAACAGTGCAGACCCAGATCAGACTGCTCCAGAAGGAGCAGTCTGATCAGGATCTTCTCTCTTTGCTTTTAAATTGGCACTTTTTGGACTCCTTGCTGCACCGTGAAACAAATTTGCTAAATTTCAAGGTGTCTGAATTTTTAGGATTTTTACGGTATGTGCAAAGCCACATTTTCATGTGATAAGGCTCAGTTATACTTGTGCCCCAACCTCAGTGGCTGAGTTGGATGTGCGTCTGGTGTTGTGGATTCAATAGTAGGGGTGACAGGGCCATTTTATTTAGCATAATCTGTTTCCAATTGAATTACTAATATAATGAATGTAGCCATTCAAATTTGCAAATTCAGTGAGAAACAGTGTAGATCCTGATCAGATGGCTTCGAGGCAATGTTTGCAATGGTAGGGGTTGTTGTGTTCAGCTGACTAAGAGTTAAAGCCAAACCATAAAGATATTCTTGTATGAGCCCAAGTGAAGCAGCTCTTATGGTCTGGTTAACCCCTATCTTGCTGTTTACGACAACCCCTATCTTTGCAAACAGTGTAGATCCAGATCAGATGGCTTCTGAAGAAGCCATCTGATCAGGATCTACACTGTTTGGCATTCAGTTTATGAATTTGTAGCACTAAATTACATCAAGTAATTTGATTGGTTGATAGACAGAAATGGGTATGGCTTAAATTAATATTCAGCAAGATAAGGGTTAACCCTTCAAGCACTAGAGCACATTTAGCAGACAGTATTTTAAAAGTATGTTGTTTTTCCTATTTTTCAGCAAAAATAAAGCTTAACATTACATGAGAATCGTCTGCTGGTCAAACCCTTATTTTTTGCCCCCCCCCCCCCCCCCCCCCCCCCCCCCAAAAAAAATGATTGCTGTCTGCTTTAGAATTTTCTGCATTACTTGAAGTTGGTCATGTTTGTTATAAGAATCTTATCTTTTTGGGGTTTTAGGTAATTCATGATGGTGAGAAGCTACGGCCTGTGATTGGTGGATATTCTGGTAACTATAGCAACTGCAATGGACAGTATGAACAACAGTTTAATCTGGAAGGAGAATACAAATTTGCTTTGTAAGTACACCACGACCCCTGTTATAACACTATTGTTGGGGTCAAAACAGAAACCATATTAGTTTAACAGCTGTGTTATATCCAAACAAAAATATATAGATTATATTTTTCTGTATAATCTATGCATTTTTGGGATCCATCTTTAAACCTTGTTATAGCCAAATCTGCGTTATAATAAACAGAATTATATAAAGGATTATATGTGTACGTTTAAACCCTCAAAGTGCAAGGCAAAATAGTAGCACATGACATTTTTCCCTTATTAGCTCACCTGGGCCAAAGCTCCATGTAAGCTTTTGCCATGGTCTGTTGTCTGTCCTATGCCTGTCTGTTGTTCAGTTTTCACATTTTTGACATCTCTGAAACTTGGTGGGAGGTATTTAGGCCAGTGTGTGGTTATGTTTTAACATTCCATCAATAGCTAAGGTCATAAGGAGATGAAACCTTGGTTAAAAGACTCATCTGAAAGTCTGGAGGAGCCCGGGATTGAACCTACGACCCCGATTTATGAGGCAAGTAGCTTTACCACACCACAGAGGCGTCCAGGGAAGCATTTAGGCAACAGCATTTAGGCAACAGAGAGATTCAGAATTGCTAAAATCATTCTGTTCTGATATCCAAGATGGCTGCCAGGACATTTAGTACCAGAACCCCAAAAGGGGTACCCTGGCAAACAGTGCAGGCCCAGATCAGGTGCCACAGAATGTGGCATCTGATCAGGGCCTCCACTGTTTGCTACAAGATCAGTCATTTTCAAAATAAATTTTGAAGAAAACACAACCTGACACCCCTAATTTTGAAATGGCCTCCTGCTATATATTTAAGGAGGAAGATTCCATTTGGCACAAAAAGGGTTAAAGGATATTTACACCCTCCAGTCAGCACCAACATCATCTCCTTCTGAATTTGAAGTAGGATTGAACTGTTCAGAATCTTAACCATTGACCTGCTGAATATTTATATATGCCACACCCACAACAGATTATCAACCAATCAGATGCAAATTATTTGATGCAAATTATTGCAACGACTTCATAATCTGAATAACAAACAATGAAGATCCTGATCAGATGGCTTCTTCAGAAGCCATCTGATCTCAATCTACATTGTTTGAAGATGAGACATATCCAGGCTCAGCAGGACAAGGGTAAAAGGCATCCAGGCAATATGCAGATTCAGAATTGTGAAAGACTGATCTTAACCAAGATGGCCATCATGGCACAATGTAACAAATCATGATCAGCCTCATTAACCCTTATCTTGCTGAATATTCATTTAAGCCACACCCATTTCTGTCTATCAACCAATCAAATTACTTGATATAATTTATTGCTACAAATTCATAAATTGAATGTCAAACAGTGCAGATCCTGATCAGATGGCTTCATCAGAAGCCATCTGATCTGGATCTACACTGTTTGCAAAGGTAGGGGTTGTCGTGAACAGCAGGAGATGGGTTAAGGTGAGCAACTTCTGGCCCACTTGGGCCTCTATAAAGTGAGGTTTAATATTTCATGTGAATCTTCTGCCTAAAATTAAGACTTGATGATTCACGTGAAATGTCAAGCCTTATTTTCACAGAAAAATATTATCTGCAAGTCATGACTGATGCTTTGACTATTGGAATAGGTACACCTTCAGGGAAGACAACTCTTTCAGATGAATTTTGTCTTCATTCAAATCTTAAAAGGAAAGAACTTACTACTGCAGACCAAATTCTTTCCTTCAACCCTTATCCTGCTGAATAAATTAATTTTGCCACATCACCCATTCAAGTTACTTGATGAAACATATTTTTTTATTTCAAAAACTGCATGACAAATATTGTAGATCCTGATCAGACATTTTTTTCCAAAGTCATCTGATCTGGATCTACACTGCAAAGGTAGAGGTTTGTGTTCACCAGGATAAGGGTTAAATGTAGACCCTGTTTTAAAGTGACTAACATTTCAGAAAAGCATGCAAGCATTAGCAAACAAGTCACAACTAGATCAGCAGTCGATGGTATACCATCGCAAATACCCGCTTTTTCTATGAGTAACACTAATGACTATGTATAAGCTAGCGAAAACTACATGTAAGTTAAAAAAAGTTGCAAAGAACATTCTAACTGATAAGCAAAGTTTCAGAAGTGTAACTCTTATAGTTTAGAAGATATGGCAAAGTCATACCTTTTGACCTTTGACCTTGGGGGTTATGTTGAGGTCCACCCAAAGTATCCCAATTTATTCTATATTCCAACAGCCATCAAATAACCAAGTTTCAGAAGAGTAACTCCAATAGTTTAGAAGATATGGCAAAGTCATACTTTTTGACCTTTGACCTTGGGGTCGAGGTCACACCAAAAGTAGCCAAACATATTCTATATTCCAAGGACCATCCAATAAGCAAAGTTTCAGAAGTGTGACTCCAATAGTTTAGGAGATATGGCAAATCATAATTTTTGACCTTTGACCTTGGGGTCATGTTGAGGTCAAGGTCACACCAAAAGTATCCAGATTAATTCTATATTCCAAGGGCCATCCAATAACCAAAGTTTCAGAAGTGTAACTCTAATAGTTTAGAAGATATGGCAAAATCATACTTTCTGACCTTTGACCTTGAGGTCAAGGTCACACCAAAACGAACCGGACATATTCTATATTCCAAGGACCATCCAATAAGCAAAGTTTTAGAAGTGTAACTCCAATAGTTTAGGAGATATGGCAAATCATACTATTTGACCTTTGACCTTGGAGCCATGTTGGGGTCAAGGTCACAAAAAAGTAGCCCACTGCTATCTACATACCATGTTCTATCCACATGCAAAGTTTCAAAAGTGTAACTTCAGTGGTTGCAGAGGAGATCCATTTACAAGAAATGTGACTGACGGACAGACAGACAGACAGACAGACAGACAGACAGACGGACTGACGCCGGAGTGAACTGTGGTACGAAAACAATATACCCGATTTTCTTCGAAAAAGCGGGTATAAAAATTGTCTACCTTTCTGGGCAGAAAATGTATTGGGTGCACCCATTCACAGTAAATGTCATATTGGTACAAAATTCTTTGTCTTACATAAGATAAAACAGATTTAAGATTTAAAAAAAAATAGGAACCAGATATGTCACTATAACTGTTTATATTTATCTTTGTCTGGCATCTTGTTGATTTTATTGTGCAGTATGCAACACCTCATTTGTTTATTTGTCGACATGTCTTATCATGGTTATGTCTGACATTGCTTAAGAGACACTTAAACATAGCTCTAGATACGAAGGCATGACATGGATAATTTCAAGATAATATTTCTTATTTCTCCAGTAAAGCATGTTGCGGGTACTTGTTAGAATTGCCTCATTGAGGCGATTCTAACAAGTACCCACAACATATGTTTCTAACAAGAAATAAGGAAAATTATCCCTTGATTATCTTTGTTTCACCTCCTTATCTGAAACTATGCTTAACCCTTTTTGTACCAAATGGAATCTTTCTCCTTATATAGCAGAAGTCCCTTTCAAAAATTAGGGGTGTCAAGTTGGCTGAACTTTTAGCAAACAGTGGTGGCCCTGATCAGACGCCACATTCTGCGGCATCTGATCTGGGATTGCACTGTTTGCCAGGGTACCCATTTTTGGGTTTCTGGTACAAAAGGGGTTAAAGAGACATTATTAATCAAATTTTTTTATTAATAATGATTCATAGTGTAGAAATATTTATATTACCAATGGCCACAAGCATTTGTCTTGAAATTTGTAAGGGCAATGGTTCTTCCAGTGTTGATAATACAGGGGAATTCCATATGCATATCATACCTGTGCATCTCAGTATGTGGCAATATTCTGGCAGCCTATTTACTGTTGGTGTTTTACTCTTGAGTTCTTCAGTTTAATGGGAACGGGAACACCTGGCTGATTTTTCATCCATTTTTCAAAGGGAGACAACTTTCGGAACTTCCTGTTCATAGTCTTTTCTTAAAGGAAAGAATTTGCTCCTCGGGAGCAAATTGTTTCTTTTAAGAGTTGACCCCCATTGACATGGGAGACAAAAATACTTTGCAGGAGTCGCCTCCCTTGGAGGTGTTCCCATTACCCTTAATAGCTTGATAGTTAAGTCCACACATTGCCAGTTCCTAATTGAGCCGCATTTGGGTCACATGTAAGACTTCCAAGTTTTGTAATGAAAGTTCAGTAGGGTTTTCTCCAGTTACATCTGTTTTGGTCTACCTCTGATTTATGATTGGCTTGATATAAATGATCAGGATCAACACTGTTTGCAACAATGCTTTTAAAGTAACCAGCAGACAACAAAGCAGACGACAATTGTATTTTAAGGGTAAATATTATTCCAATAAAAAGGATTATTTATAACATCTCTTTTTAGGTCTGGTATAAGATGCACACCTCTGCTTGTCAATGTGCGACGCAGAGTGGATCTCGTTGCCGAGGTAACAGATACTGGTTTCCAGCCTGATATCATATACATTGACCAGGGCCACAGTATCAAGTGGCAGTGGAAGAACTGTAGTAGTCCCCACTCTGTACAGGAAGTGAAGTATGAGATGGGGAAGGCATGCTTTAAGAAAGATCCCGATAATGCAGGGTACGTACAACTCGCTGTAATTATAATAAATGAGTGAACTTGTGAGAAAACCTGTCTTTTGGGTTTGAGACCAGGGGCCAATTGTTCAAAACGAATGATGTCATTAGTTACATACCTGTGATAATTTTATGTTGACCATGAGGGAGATTTGCTTCTCAGATGAGGGAGATTGGGGTCCCAATAAGGGAGACTTTCTGATGGCATGTTTAAGTGTTTTTTCTAGTCATTTTTTTGTGGTTTAGATGTACAAAGGAACTGGAACTACTTAATTAAAATGATAAGAACATATTTTGTCAAGTTTAATTTCAAAATAGCAAGTTGTAGGTTGTTTACAAACAATGCTGTGACCACAAGTCCATTGATGTGATGTTGTGGGTATTTGTCAGAATCACCTGATTGTTGAAAGTACCCGCAACATGCTTTAGTGTAGAAATACTTGATTAGAAAAGATATCCTGAAATGTTTCCAGTCCTCTTCTTTATCCAGTGCTGGGTTTTACTGCTACTGAACAGACCCAAAGCACAAAGTTCTCTTCAATGATAAGCATTACTTCTAGCACTATTTACACTCCTTCATATAGTCTGTGCAGGCAACTTTTTTGGCCTTTCTCAGAATACCCTGTTCATAAATACATGTATAGGTAAAGCAGTCCATGCTGAAATTAATACCATTTTATAACAATTTTTCAGGTTGGCCCCAAAAAATTAGTGAGAATCCCAGGAAAAAAAAATGCTGACTCTTTATTTGTTTAAAATGTAAATTTTGTTACATCCAAACCTTGATATAATGATGCCCTGGATTGCTCACCTGATCCACACTGAAGAAATGAAATGGTAGGTAATATAGTACGGTGCCTTGTCAGAAGGAGCATACATGCCAAATATAAAGGATCTATCTCAAATGGTTCAAAAGTTATGATAAAGTAGGTCAAGGTCAAACTTTTTGTATGAGTGGGAAGCCCCTCTCACAAGGAAAATACATGCCAAATATGAAGGCTCCATCTCAAATGGTTCAAAAGTTATGATTAAGTAGGTCACAGGTCAAGGTCAAAATTTTTTGCATGAGTGGGAAGACCTTGTCACAAGGAACCTACATGCCAATTATGAAGGCTCTGTGTTAATTTAAATGGTTCAAAAGTTATGACAAAAAAGGTCAAAGGTCAAAAATGTTGTATGTGTGGGAAGCCCTTGTCACAAGGAGCCTACATGCCATATATGAAGGCTCTATCTCAAATGGCTCAAAAGTTATGGTGAAGTAGGTCAAAGGTCAAGGTCGCAGGTAAAATTGTGTGTATGGGTGGGAGGCCCTTGTCAGAAGAAACACACATGCCAACTATGAAGGCTCTATCTCAAATAGTTCAAAAGTTATGATTAAGTAGGTCAAAGGTCACAGGTCAAAATTTTTATACGGGTGGGAAGTCCTTGTCAAACAGAACAAACATTCCAAATATGAAGGCACTATCTCAAATGGTTCAAAAGTGATGATAATGAAGGTCATATGTCAAGGTTACAGGTCATTTTTGTATGAGGGGAAGCCCTTGTCACAAGGAACCTACATGCCAAATATGCAGGCTCTATCTTAAACGGATCCACTGTTATGACAAAATAACCTAATGATCTACTTTTGATTTTTAAACTTGATCAAGATATTGTCAAGATGATCACTCTGAGCAAGTTTGATGATAATCCGACTAAAATTGTGGCCTCTAGTGTGTTCAGAACGTTTTTCTATGATTTGACCTAATGACCTACTTTTTGACCCGACATGACCCATATTCGAACTTAACCGAGATATTGTCAAGAAGATCATTCTGAGCAAGTTTGATGAAGATCGGACTAAAACTGTAGCCTCTAGTTTGTTCACAAGGTTTATTAATAATTTGACCTACTGACCTACTTTTTGCCAATTTGTCTTAGATATTGTCAAGATGAGCTTTCTGGGCAAGGTTGGTGAAAATCAGATTAAATCTGTGGCCTCTAGTGTGTTGACAAGGTTTTTCTTCAATTTGACCTACTGACCTACTTTTTTACCCAACATGATCCATATTCAAACTTGACTGAGATATTGTCAAGATGATCATTCAGATTAATGACGATTGGACCAAAACTGTGGCCTCTAGTGTGTTCACAAGGTTTTTCAATGGTTTGACCTACTGACCTACATTTTGACCCAACATGACCCATTTTCGAAATTTAATTAGATATTGTCAAGATGGTCATTCTTAGCAAGTTTGAAGATGATCACACTAAAACTGTGGCCTCTAGTGTGTTCACAAGGTTTTTCTGTGACATGACAGAGATATTGTCAAGATGATCATTCTGAGATAAATTGATGATGATTGGTCCAAAACGGTGGCCTCTAGTGTGTTCACAAGGTTCCTCTATGATTTGACCTACTAACCTACTTTTTGACCCGACATGACCCATATTCGAACTTGACCGAGATATTGTTAAGATGATAATTCTGAGCAAGTTTAATGATGATCAGACCAAAACTGTGGCCTCTAATATGTTCACAAAGTTTTATATGATTTGACCTACTGACCTACTTTTTGACCCCACATGACCCACATTCGAACTTGACCGAGATATTGTCATGGTGATCATTCTGACCAAGTTTTATGATGAGTGGCCCAAAACTGTGACCTCTGGTGTGTTCACAAGAAAATATTACGCACGGACGACGCACGACGGACGATGCACGACGACGCCGGACATCTCACAGTCACAAAAGCTCACCATGACCTTCGGTCAGGTGAGCTTATAAATGCACACTAATTATAGATTTCACTAACATGAAGTTCCCGGTCACAAATCTTTTCAAATACAGTACTTGTACAAAGCTTAATCAAGGGGAGCAATTTCCAAATAAGAAAATCTGCTGTTGATTTCATGACTTTTAGTAATTACTCGTTATTGATGGTAAATTAAAACTATTTACCACTTTCAAAATCAAAATTTCTAAGTTTACATAAAATATAAAAAAAGACTTATGGGGGAGTGATATTAAAGGAACAAACAGTGATAAAAAATGGGAAAATAAACGCACAATTTCAATTAAATCTAGGCTAAATATAAGTTAAATAGAACTGGTTTCACTGTTCAAAACTACTGACTTGCTATTTTGAGTGCCGATGCACCGATCTCTTAAGAGATAACGGTAAATAAATTATGTCAGCTTATGTAATCTTTACTGGCAGCCAGATCATGTTTATTCTGGGCAGCCAGCTGAGACAGAAAGGGTTATCGGCTTTTTGAAGTTGATGTTTACCGTTAGGTGTCCGATATATTCTCCTGTTTACTTGTTAATTGCTTTCAGCAGAGAAAATTTTAAGTCTGTTACCGTTTACCGCAAATTATAGCTCTAGAAAAAATCGGGGACAGGAAAATTGCAAATGCGGGAGATTCTGTCTCCCGGACGGGAGAGCGGGAGGAATGCTTCAAATGCGGGAGCCTCCCGCATGATCCGGGAGATATCACAGGTATGTAGTTAATATATAGTTAAATTATGACAGACACACATGTATACTAATACTTTTGCAGAAAAAAAAAGTGAGCACAGGGCTTTAGATAATTTTTTTTTCAAAAGAGTACAGTACTCGTCCTTTTTTAAAAAAAGGAGTAACGAGAAATTTTTAAAGAGTACTGAAAAATAAACCAAAAAACTTAATTTTGTAGCCTCGACACAATGTTTTTATGGACTGATTTGTGGCCAGGTGTACTGTTTGTTTTCTTATAGATACACATATTCAATATCTGTGTCTATTAGAAAACAATCAGTATGCCTGGCCACAAATCAGACAAAACAATGCCATATTGAAATCCCTTCTGAGCAGTTTGTTGATGGAGAAATCTTACTTTTGGGGTTCAGTTCTCTTAGCGGATAGCAGGACTTCAATGGCTGATTATTGTGGCCAAAGAGTTTCTAAAAATTTAGAATATCAGCTTCACTTTATTGTCCAAGATATGGAGTGAAACTCCTATTCTTTAAAACTTTTATAATTCCTTTTCAAAACCATATTCTCAATTTCATCATATCCATGGATATTTATTTTCTTCCACCCTTCAATCGTGGGACCCATCGTGTTTCCTTACAGGCAATGTTATAATCGGAACCAGTTACTGGGTCAAAAATCTGTCAGGATCTTTTTCACAAAAAGTGCGGCAGAGACAGACTCCTGATCATCTGAAAAGAACTTGAGGGTTGCAGTGCTCCAGCTAGGATTTTAGGGCAGACGGGCGCTAGGCTGGGCAGGGCACTTTTGCATGAAAAATTTGGGAACCCTTTTTTGGTTTATGAAATGCCATTAAAATCGTTATGATCAATGGCTTCTCACACGTTAGTGAAGCTAATGGTACTGATGTCTCTAATGGAATTATATACATCTATATTTACATGCATTTTACAAGTAAGTGGTGTACTGGGTCGAAGCAATAGCAACGTTTATTATTTAAAAAACATTTGAACATTTAACTTCTAGGTATCTTTTAATATAGAATTATAATATTTAAATAAAAAATAATTTGTTTGATTCATCTGAAAGCGTGTTATTAATGCAATACGAAAGATAACCGATGACTGAATAAGTAATCTGTTCAAGGGAGACTACTCAATAATTATATCCACGTCATTTGACGTTTCAGAACTCAGGCTGAACGTGCGTCTTCACTGGTTGCCAATGATCTGCAAAGACTCTGATCAAAATGCGAAGCTAGTGTTTGCAATATCCCTGCGGCTTGATCAGTCTGCGACAGTATAAACAGTGTGTATACCGAACTGCGTCGCACAACACCTTGCAAAGACCCAGATCAACATGCGCAACCCGGCCAACCTTTTTTCTCACCTATCTCTGAGTAGCCCTGCAAAAGGCTCTTGGGGTCAGCGAAGACTGAGCAGTTTGCAATGATGCGCAGGCTACTCCGAGTCTTCACTGGTCGCACGATACTCGAACACGTAGACCAGCATGCGCAACCACTATGTTAGTCAGAAGAACATGCGCAACAACTACGCAAGTCCGTTTGGATAACCCAGCTTGTAAAATAGCGATGCGCAGACTGATGCGTGTCGATACTGTTGAGCAATGACCTGCTCATCCAATCAATACGGCTAATGAAGGCTTGCGCGCATGCGCTGACTGATCCGATACTTCACTGCTCGCTCGTCTTACTGTAGTTCACATTACTCCGGTTTACGCCCACCTGATTAACGATCGGATCGGCTCTATATGTGATATAATCTTGAAAGGACCGTAACCCCAACCCCAATAAAACTTGATTCCCTTAAAATAATTTATGAATGCATAATTTTTCCGTGTGAGAATTTCCCGCCTTTTATTACACACGTCATTTATTTCACGTGCGTTCCAAATACGCTCTCAAAAAATATTAAATGCGTAATGCTAATTTGTTTTTCGTACCTGATACGCAGCAGATTTGAAAAAAGGAGTATCCTCCCAATTATTTTCGTAATTTACGCGGTACGCAGCTTTATCTAAAGCCCTGGAGCAGCTTTTGCAAATTTGCAAAAGCTGCTCACATTTTTTCAGCAAATGTACCGGAGTATTAGCCCTTATCTTGCTGAATATTCATTTAAGCCACACCCATTTCTGTCTATCAACCAATTAAATTACTTGATGTAATTTATTGCTATAAATTCATAAACTGAATGCCAAACAGTGTAGATCCTGATCAGGTGGCTTCTTCAGAAGCCACCTGATCTGGATCTACACTGTTTGCAAATATAGGGGTTGTTGTGAACAGCAAGATAAGGGTTAGATATTGTACATACTAGAATGGTCAACAATTTGACCACTAACAAGCTCATTAAGCTAATGAGCCCAGGTAATACACAAAACATTCTGCTTAGCCACATATTGTCATGAAATATGGTGATAAAACTGCAAGAATGCACGGACTAATCTGCACCTCTGTTGTTCGCAAATTCATCATACAAAGTCCAAAACTAAAGATGAATATGGCAACTATATTGCTTAATATAGGGGTTGTCTTGAATTTAAAATAGCACCCTTTTGCAAGGTCTGTTTGTGCAGAGGGTCCCTCAAGCCCTAAATTGGACACTGAATTAATGATGAAACTTCGAACATTATCTTAACTAAAATCTTCATTAGCTATCAGAAGCTATCAGAAGCTATTAGCTTCATTGGCCCTTAGATTTTGGTGTTTATTATTCAAATGCTCAAAAATGTAGATTAAATATTACAACATTTCTCTGATTTTTATGTGTTAGCCCTTATCCTGCTGAATAAGAATAAATTAATTTAGCAACACCATTTGCCAACTATCAACCAAACAGATTACTTGATTTAATGCAGAGCTGAAACCGACCGCACACGAGTACTGGTAAACCGCTTAGAGGATCTAAGCCTAAGTGGTGCGATCTAAGTGGTGCGAGTCGGACCGTCCATGCTTATAATCCCTATTGGTTTCATTGGGCGACAGGACTGGAGATGTCATTTCATCTCAATGTCGGGTAAAAGTCCCACATCGCCAAAATGACCTATACAGTGTTGATGGGGACGTTAAACCTCAATCAATTGATTTAATGTATTTCTTCAATAAACTGCATGACAAACAGTGTAGATCCTGATCAAGCCATCTGATCTGGATCTGCACTGTTTGCAAAGGTAGGAGTTCTCATGTTCAGTGGGATATTGGTTAAAAAGCTATAGCAGAATAACCTAATGTACATGTGGCTAATAGGATACAAAGAAAAAGTTACTTAGGAAAAACCACCATCAGAGAAGACGGCCATCTCAAGCCAGGGACAGAATAGAAAGGCTATTGACATGAAGACTAGTGACACAAACAACATGTGCGCCAGTCAGAAAACTGTAAAGATACGACAACCTTAACCCTTAAGATACCAAACACAACAATTGTTGTCTGCTTTGTTGTCTGCAGGTAACTTTAAAAGCAGTCTGATCAGGGCTCACAATGTTTAAATGTGTTTGAAAAGTTTGCAAGAAGATGCAGCAGACGACATGCGCAGATAGCATTTTCTTGGTACATAGCATTTTATCTATCTTCATATACTGAGTCGGTCAAACTTGGCCATTACCTCAGTTGGGTGGTGCGCTAAATTTAGAATTTAGCAAAAAAAAAAAAAAATTTCTTGGTACATGTATCTTGGCATCTTAAGGGTCAAGAATTTTTAGGGGCTTCAACACTGGAGCTTATGAATATATATTTTGCCCTGAATATAGCATTTTAAAATTACATGATGACGTCAAAATGTCACTGCGGAACTGACATCATTGTTTACAACGTTGTGAACTAGCCACCATGTTGGTTTTATGGTCACATTTGAAGAGTGTATATGAAGATTGGGGCATTTTCATCACAATTTGCCATTGGAATCTTAAGTTATGCAAGAATAAGGATCATCCATGGTTCTTTCATTTGCCAGGTCCCTCGGAAGATATTTGAACACTCGGCATTGTAGCCTTGTGTTGAAACAGCTTTCTTGGGACTAGACAAATGTTAATGCATGAAAAACCAGGGGTGATCCCTATAGCCCTCCCAATCAGATAATATGCAGATGCAAACATAAGGATAATGAGTTAATCTGTATGAGTGGATTCTAGCTCAACATTGAGTCATGATAGCGACATGCAGACTGAAACATCCACATATGAATTAAGAAAATCATGAACCAGGCTGGAGACCTCAGCAACAATCTGATGTGATAGTAGAAGAAAAGCAAATTATTAGTGCATGTTTTAAAAAGTTCTCCGTAAAATATTGTCATAAATATATTTTCAAGAACCGTCCCCATGAGCCGTAAACAAAGAATTATGGAACGAAATATGGGTATGGATGATTGTAAAACAGATGGAAGGTATTTTACATTTACGGAGCAATCTTCTCTGAGAAGTTTATTTTAAAAACTTTTTCTTACAAATGTTTAACCCTTTCACCCCTGTGTTTCTGGAGTGGACTGTTCCAATTTTGAATTTGGCCATGTCCATTGGCATTCTTTTAAGGCGAATGGGAATGGGGAATCAGAATACCTTCAGGGGAGGCAACTCCTGCAACAGTATTTTTGTCTCCCATGTCAACAGGGGTCAACTCTTAAAGGAAAGAGTTTGCTCCTGAGGATCAAATTCTTTCCTTTAAGAGTAGACCCCATTTTCAGTGAGACAAGGCTTACAGAAAGGCGAAAAGGAATTCCCAAAAGTTGTCTCCCTTTGAAAAATGGCTGAAAAATCTGCCAGGTATTCTCAGTCCCCTTAAATAGGGGATTTTGTCAAAATCATTAGCAGGATGGCAAACAGTGTTGATCTTGATGGGACCGATTATTATGAGCAATACATTAAATTTCCTATATTAAGACTCTTAAAAAGTACCTTAATGATTCTAAGTATGGAGATGTAAAACCTCAACACAAATAAAATCTCTACTGATTTACAGGGTTGAAAGGGCTAAACTAGTTTTGTATGATTTTCAGGTCTATGCATGTAAAATTATGGGATAATTCATGCCTTGCACCCCAAAATGGGACATTGGCAGACAGTGCCTACCCAGATCAGGGTCTACACTATTTGCTTTAACTACAGAGATTTGTAGGAAAGTTCCAATAAATAATATGAACCTGACATCCCTTATATTGAAAAAAAAAAAATGAACTGGTCCCAAAATAATAGATGGAAGTTTCTGTTGTTTAGAAAATGATAGTCTTTCAGTATGAATAGCGTGGGTACCAAAGCTAGGTTTATATCAAAAATCATTTTTTCTCAAAATTCTATGCACATACTTTGTTGGCATGCTTTGAATTACATGTTGCACTTTGATTGTCAATCTGCCTCTTTCTGTGATATTTCTAGCTACATTTGTTGTTTTTTTTAAATGGTACAATTTAAAAAAAAATGTTGCCTGCTAAATAAGCTATTTTTATAGAGTTCACCTTCAGTATGTATTCTGTTTTTGCCTTTATGAAGAAATCACATTTATTAAATGTCCAATATGATTAAAAATGATATTAATTTCTCATTTGAATTTTGAACAATACAGGATGATTCTGACAAAGGATGTTTTCATATCTTTTACTACACTGACTGGGCCCATTTGTGCAAAACATTGTTAGCAAAATCCTTAATGCACATATCAAAACAGTTGCACTGGCCCCCGCCCATCAGGGCTTAAAGAAATAGATGGGCTGCATGATGCTTCCAGGCAGAGCTGAACCAGACCACGCACGCCTACTGGTAAACCTCTTGGAGGATCTGGGTCTCCCAGGCAAAGCAGTGCGAGTCGGACCGTCCATGCTTATAAACCCTATTGGTGTCGTTGGGCGACAGGGCATGAGATGTCATTTCATCTCAATGTTGGGTAAAAGTCCCACAAAATTGGAAGCAATGTCTCCAAAATGACCTGTACTGTGTTGACGGGGGCGTTAAACCTCAAATCAAACAAACAAACAAAACCATTACAGATGGTATTTTATCATTTTTTGGCAGCTATTATATGATTCATGTGAAAGGTCAAACCTATTTATTCTTTGAAAAAAAAAAAAAACCTTTGAAAAGTTCTGCAGAAGCTGTGTTTACCATTTGAGTGAAAACAAACTAGTGGGCTTATACATTGTTATTTTACATGTGTTAACCCTTGACCTGCTGAATATTTAAGTATGCCACACCCACCACTGATTATCAACCAATCAGATAACTAGATTCAAATTATTGCAACAAATTCACAACCTGAATGACAAACAATGTAGATCTGGATCAGATGGCTTCTTCAGAAGCCATCTGATCTGGATCTACATTGTTTGAAAGATGAGGCATATCCGGGGTCAGCATGACAAGGGTTAAACTGTCCCAGTAAATATATTGTCATCATATACAGGTACACCAGTTTGGTTGAAGTGTGAGTTGCCTTTGCAGTGCAAAAGCTTTCCCTCTGTGTATTTGACAAATAGCATCATTAACCTTTGTCCTGCTGAAAAGAAATCATGGCTACCTTTGCAAGCAGTGTAGATCCAAATCAGATGCCTTCTGAATCCATCTGATCAGGATTTACACTCTGCCCCCTTGAAGAAATAGATTGGCTGCATGATGCTTCCACGCAGAGCTGAAGCCAACCTGCACACGAGTACTTGTAAACCGCTTAGAGGATTTAAGCCTGCCCAGGCAAAGCGGTGTGAGTCAGACCATCCATGCTTATAAACCCTATTGGTTTCATTGGGCGGCAGGACTTGAGATGTCATTTCATCTCAGTGTCGGGTAGAAGTCCCACAAAATTGGAAGCAGCGTCTCCAAAATGACCTTTACAGTGTTGACGGGGATGTTAAACCTCAAATCAAACAAATGTTATTCAGTTTGTGTGTTTTTAGGAACATATTACATCCAGTAAACTGATTGGTTGATAGTCAGAACTGGCTGTGATAGAATTAATTTATTTAGCAGAACAAGGATTGAAGTTGTATTGTCAATACACTTAACCTAAAGGAACCTTGAACAATGGTCCCGGAATGATAAATACATATACGTGTATGTACACACCACTTTTGAGATGACTTACTCAGTTATCAAGAGTTTTCTGATCATTCATTATTCTATATTTCAGTAATATCAAGACAGTATCAGGAAGCTACAGACATCAGTTCCTGTGAGTAGAATATGTTTAACCTGCTGAATTACTAATATAGAAATTATTCATTCTAATGCCCTTGCATATGTAACATGACATCTGATTGGATAATGTCAAAAATTTGCGACAGTATATTCTGCGATATACTGTCTGAAACCCAACGTCATCATGTAATGTTGCTTTTCATAGCTCACAGTGCTTGCCATTTTATGAAAAATAGTCCATTTTTAATAAAATAACATTTTTAATAATAATAAATGGTGAAAGAACCTGCTCTGAACTGATTAACCACTTATGTATAAGCCTGCCGCTAGGAAAAGTGTGGTTAGGTAAACTGACAGGCTGAACATAACCTTAATAGTGTTGCCATAAACTCCAAACTTTTTTTACAAAATGATACTTGTTATTAGCTATTGTGATAGGTCAATGTCCGTTGTGCGTCGTCAGTCGTGCATCGTCAACAATTGTTTTTGTTTTTTTTGGTTTTGGCTTTACGGCCCTTTCAAGATTATTTCACTCATATCATGCCGATCGTTAATCAGAGGTGGGCAAAAACCGGAGTATCCAGAGAAAAACCACCTGACCTTCCGTTGCAGAACTTGGCGTCTCACATGTGACCCGAGCCAGGCTCGAACCCACAGCAGTGAGAGACCTAGTGATTAAGAGTGAGAGCTCTTATCCACTCGGCCATGGAGGCCTGTTCAACAATTGCTTTAAAAGACTACTCCTCCTAAACCCTTGGGCCAGTTTCATTTAAACATCACAGGAATGTTGCCTGGGTGATTCTCTACCAAAATAGCTAAAATGGTTCTGCTCCGATGAACAAGATGGTCACCAGAGCTAAAATAAGAAAAAAAACTTTAAACAACTACCTATTCCAAACCCCTGGGCCAATTTCATTCAAACTTAATAGGAATGATGCTTAGGTGACCCTGTACTAAAATAGCTAAAATCTTTATGCTCCCATGAACAATATGGCAGCTAGAGCTAATAATAGTAAAACCTCGTAAATTTGCTTCATATACGAACTATTCCTGAAGCCTTGGGCCAATTTGATTCAAACTTCACAGGAATGTTGCCCAGGTGACTCCCTACAAAAATAGCTAAAATCGTTCCACTCTGACAAACAAGATGTCCGCCAGAGCTAAAAATAGAAAAAATCTTTAAATGACAACTGCTCCTGTATCATTGGGCCAATTTCATTCAAACTTCATAGGAATGTTGCTTAGGTGACTCTTTACCAAAATAGTTAAAATGGTTATGCTCTGATGAGCAAAATGGCTGCCACAGCTAAAAATAGAAAAAAAAATGTATTTGCTTCAAACAAGAACTCCTCCTTAATCCTTGGGCCAATTTTATTCAAACTTCACAGGAATGGTACGTAGGTGACTCCTTACAAAAATAGGTAAAATCGTTCTACTCTGAATAACAAGATGGCCACCAGAGCTAAAAATAGAAAAAAAATCTTCAAACGACAACTTCCCCCTATACCATTGGGCCAATTTCATTCAGACTTCAAAGGAATGTTGCTTAGATGACTAAAATACTAAAATAGCTACAACGATTCCAATCTGATGAACATGATGGCCACCAGAGCTAAAAATAGAAAAAATCTTCAAATGACAACACCTCCTGTACCCTTGGGCCAATTTCATTCAAACTTCATAGGAATGTTGCTTAGATGACCCTCTACCAAAATGGCTTAAATGTTCCTGCTCTGATGAACTATATGGCCGCCAGAGTTTAAAATAGAAAAAAACTTTGTATTTTTTTTTTTCAAATGCCAACTCTTCCTAAACCCTTGGGTCAATTTGATTCAAACTTCACAGGAATGTTGCCTAGGTGACACCCTATCAAATTAGCTAAGATTGTTCCGTTCTGATGAACAAAATGGCCACCAGAGCTAAAAATAGAATGTACTAGAGACTGACATTCAGGTGAGCGAATCAGGGCCCTCTGGGCCCTCTTGTTGTTCTGATCTTACTTGACCTTTTGTTCTGAATATTTTTTAAAATCATTTCTCTTTATTACAGTCGGCCAGGATTGTACTTCTTCATGACAGAAGGATCAGAACTTGGTCGACGACACTTCTGTGCAGTTCAGGTACGGGAGACACAAAGAGAATTCCGAGTAGAAATTCTAGACAGATCATACCAACCAATGATATTACTGATAGAGGAGGGGGACAGGGTATGGTGGAACTGGGATAAGCAAAAGGTAGGTTTCAGTCATATTAAAAGATCCACAACTTGTTAAAACCAGAATTACAGCAAACACAGTGGAATTAAATACCAAAACAATCCAAAAATGTCGGACACTTTGAGGACTTGATGTAATTCTCCTAAAATCATAACAAACTCGTTTTATGAGCCAGCAAGGAGTCCAAAAGGTGCAGATGGAATGGCAAACAGTGAAGACCCAGATCAGACCTCTCCTTTAGAAGCAGTCTGATCGGGATCTGCACTGTTTGCTTAGGCCGATCTGTCTTAGGATTATTACGGTATTGATATTCCTGGGATAGTATCCAGCCTTAAAAGATTTCATTCAATTTCATACAGATCTTTATTATCTCTGGTTTAATATATTCTGAATGCCTGGATGAATATAGGTAGTATTTGGACTGATATCAGGGGCTGGCTGTTCAGAACAAACAATGTCATTAGTTAAAGTATCATTAAAACTTGGTCATTAAATATTGTTATCCTGGGCTTCTCCAGACTGTTGGATGTGTCTTTAAACCGAGTTCCCAGCTGTTGGTGAGACATAAAACTCAAAGACTCACTCACTCATTAAATATTGCAAATATACTAATATTTTTGCAGAAAAAATGAGAGCTGCTTTTGCAAAAATGCAAAAGCTGCTCAGATTTCTTTTAGCAAAAATACCAGAGTATTGGATATTGTACTTGCTAGAACAGTTTACAGTTCGACCACTAACAAGCTCATTAAGCTAACAATTCTTTGAAATGTTTATGTCTCTCTAGGACCTTTAGTTTAGGTGAGCTTTCTGACCGGTGATATCTATCATTTGAAGTCTGTGTGCTCAAATTAAATTTTCTTTGTTGTTCTTTTTTCTAGAGATGTTTCCTGTAAAGGTATCAATATCTCTATCATGTAAAATAATTTCAGTCAAGGGAACTGGAAACACTTTTAGGTGAGGCAAGTTTGACTGAATTATTCTTTGTCACCCATATCAATACATGGCTGTACTGAAAAAGGAAATGATTTGCTCCTTTGAGCAAAATATTTTCTTCATTGGCTCGAACACATTATTGAGTCAGTAGGGAAATTTCCATATCTACAGATATCAATATATTTTTAGAGAATTTTCTTATTTTATATTGAAATATACATAGTGCATACTCATTAGAATTCTAATGAGTACTCACGGAATAGAGGCAATTCCATGAGTACTCACAACATACTTTATTTTAAAGAAAATCCAAGAGCTAACCATATTACGCCCTCTTGATCTGTCAGTATGATAAACCCTCTGTGGCTGGAACTTTGTTTGTTTATTTGATTTGAGGTTTAACGTCCCTGTAAACACTGTAAAGGTCATTTTGGAGATGTTGCTTCCAGTTTTGTGGGACTTTTACCCGACATTGAGATGAAATGACATCTCAAGCCCTGTCGCCCAATGAAACCAATAGGGTTTTATAAGCATGGATGGTCCAACTTGTGCACACTGCTTTGCCTGGGCAGGCTTAGACCCTCTAAGCGGTTTACCAGTACTCATATGCGGGTCGGATTCAGCTCTGCATGCAAGCGTCATGCAGCCCATATATTTCTTCAAGCCCCGATGGGTGGGGGCCGGTGGCTGGAACTACCCGTTTCGTGGTGCCAGAGGTGTTAGGTTCATTGAAGTTCTACTTATCTTCTTATTTCAGTGTAAGAAGCACCACAGTGTTTACCAGATTGAGGCTCCAGCTCTGAACCAGAGTGATGATGACCCATATGTGGTAAGTTGATCTGAGAAAGAAACTTCAGGCAGAAATCTAGTTGTTCAGCTAGGTTTATACTGTTAACCAGTATACCTAAAGATGCCATATTCACAAAGATATTTAAGGCAAGTCACAAATGTTTTTCACTGTGAACATCATGCTCCTTTGGTCAGAAATATTATGTTTTCAATGGTGAATTGATGACAGTTTTAGAACTGATGTACTGTTACAACACGATTCTGTTCTGCAGGTAATTTCATTTAGTGTAAAAAGTTCTTAACAGGAATGTTAGCAAGTCTATGCAATGAACATCCCTTAAACCTAATTTTATACAGAGGAAACTGGTATACATTATTGTTCTAATTTCTGCTCTAAGACATGGGGTTTGGGTACTCGTTAGAACATTGTAGGGGTTCTAACGAGCACCCACGACCTGTGTTTGAAGTATAAATAAGAAAAATATCACTAATACATCAGAAAGGAAAACCATTTTGGTATGCACTATGTCACACCCAGTTTTCTCTATAAAGTTGGATTTACATTGATGTTCATTACACAGACTTGTTGACTGATGACTTCCCATATGAGCCTTGTCTAGTCTCTGGACTGTCCAAAGAGTGAAACCAGCACAGACTTTAGTGAGACCAGTTGGATATGAATGCTGATCCAAGTCTTTGCTGGTTATATGTCTTGTAGGTTTTGACATGCCCTGGCTAATACATGTACATTATTGAAGACACTAATTATGTGTTTATCATGCAAAATGTCAAGATCCTCTGCAAACCAGATATCTTGAAATTGAATCTGCAAAAATACCTACTGCAGTTTCAATAATTAATGCATATGTCTTCACTATCAGACAGAGTGTGAATGTGTTTGTTTCTGCCCTGCTTTGATGGTTAACCCTTGTCCTGCTGATCCCGGATATGTATTATTTTCCAAACAATGAAGATCCAGATCAGATGGCTTCTTCAGAAGCCATCTGATCTGGATCTTCATTGTTTGTCATTCAGCTCATGAATTTGTTGCAATAATTTGCATCAAGTAATCTGATTGGTTGATAATCAGTAGTGGGTGTGGCATATATAAATATTCAGCAGGACAAGGGTTAAATTCAGTAATTAACTCATTTTGTACCAGAAATCCCAAAAATTGCACAAACATTGCAGACCAAGATCAGATGCCGCAGAATGCTTCTGCGTCGTCTGATCAGGGCCTATACTGTTTTTCGAAATGTTAAACCATTTTCCAATTAAATTTTTTAAGAAAACACAACCTGACACCCCTTAATTTTGGAATGGACTCCTGGTAATCATAAGGAGGAAGATTCCATTTGGTACTTAAAGGGTTAAAATAGCCTCTAGCCCCCAAAAAAGAGTCTTTGGCCATGTGCAGACAGAGAAGACTCATTTGGATAATACCCTGTGCAACATACTGATAGTGAATTTTTCCAAAATGGTTACTTTACTGATGAAAATCTTTTTTTTTCTTATTTATACTGCAAACATAGGTTGTGGGTGCTCGTTAGAACCACCTCATTGAGGCGGTTCTACTGAGTACGAATAATGTATACCCCAGTAAACCCCAGTTGTCTCTTTATAATGTGGACTTTAGTGTGGTGTTTTAGAAGCCTCCATGGTGTAGTGGTTACGCTACTCGCCTTGTAAACCAGGGATCGCAGGATCGATCCCGGGCTTCTCCAGACTTTCGGATGAGTCTTTAAACCAAGGTCCCCTCTCCGTATGACCTTAGCTGTTGGTGGGATGTAAAACTCAAACACTCATTCACTTAGTGTGGTGTTCATTTCACAGGCTTTATAACCCTGAGATGCCTATCACAACAGTTGTCATCTGCTTTGTTGTACATGTCATTGATGCAGTCAGTGTGAATCCTGATCAGATTTCATCTAGGAGCAGTTTTATTAGAGTCCATACTGTGTTTCTGTTTGATGGGAGAGAACTCATCCAGCAATTTTAACAAATAAATACCACAATGAAGATGGTTATCCCTTAACCCTTTTTGTACCAAATGGAATCTTCCTCCTTGTATATAGCAGGAGTCCATTTCAAAATTTAGGGGTGTCAGGTTGTGTTTTCATCAAAATTTAATTGGAAAATGGCTTACCTTTTAGCAAACAGTGGATGCTCTGATCAGATGCCGCATTCTGCGGCGTCTGATCTGGGCCTGCACTGTTTGCCAAGTACCCGTTTGGAGTTTCTGGTACGAAATGGGTTAATTATTGCAGCTATGTTCATATAGTGCCCTGCAAAGACTGTAAGGCCAGTAGGCAAACTAGTCCATGTTAATTTTATGTGGAACTCTCGAAAAACATATTTTAATATAATGATACTCAGACGTATATGCCAGCGCTTTGGTAGCTCAGTTGGATGTGTGCCTGACAGATGTTCAGGATCAGGTGGCAGATTCAGGACCTGCCAGTCAGCAACGTTCCTTCATTTATGCTCGTAACATCTTTTCTATGGTCATTCTCATCCTTCCTCAGGTTCAAGAAAGGCAATTGTCAGTTTTTGGCGAAAGAATGTGCACTTAACTGGTTAATCGCTTTCTTACAAGCCTGCCCATGAAAAGTGTGATTAGGTAAACTGAACAGCTCAATATGACCTAAAATAGTGTTGACTGGGTCATTAAACTCGAAACAAATGAACAAACAAACAAAACTCAAGAGTATAATTTTATGGAACTTGATGCATATTTTGTTTCAAGTATAGTTCGAACAAATTGACCTGAGACTGGTGAACTCTATTACCATAATTTCACACTCGACTGAATGCATGTATTTATCTTCACCGTCTCCTGAAGATGGCTATATTGTTATTCAACACATAGAGGTCGGTAAATGGGTCGCGATTCACGAGCTGCCGAAAATTCACGAGAAGTCTACAAAAGCCAACGTATTAGGCGATAACATGGACATATTTATTCCTTGCATAAAGGTCAGTCTCATGTCAAATTGTTCGAACTACATATATATACATGAAGTTCTTTAAAAATTATACTGAAATTAAAATCTAAGAAACATGATGTGATTATTGATTTAACCCTTCTCTTGCTGAATATTCATTTAAGCCACACCCATTTCTGTCTATCAACCAATCAAATTACTTGATGTAATTTATTGCTACAAATTCATAAACTGAATGCCAAACAGTGTAGATCCTGATCAGATGGCTTCTTCAGAAGCCATCTGATCTGGATCTACACTGTTTGCAAAGATAGGGGTTGTCGTGAACAGCAAGATAAGGGTTAAAACTCAATCCTTATCTGTAACTAAGCTTATTGTATTTTTCAGCCTGTTAAAGATGGTTTCAGATGGACTACCCCAAGGTTAGTATTATGTGAGATTTTCAGAGTGGTCTCTTACTAGGTAAATATATGCAGTGTAATTTCCTGTGTCAAGACCATCTTTGGGACTGTTCAAAATTTTTTAACAATCCTAAAGTTGGTCACCTACTAGAGGACACTGGGTAAATATATACAGTAAAATTCCTATATGAAGACCACCTTTGGGGCTGTTAAACAGTTGTCTTTATGACCATTTTTGAGCAGTCATAAAGGCGATCTCTTACCAGCAGACACTGGGTCCCCCGCCCATCGGGGCTTGAAGAAATAGATGGGCTGCATGATGCTTCCACGCAGAGCAGAAACCAACCACACATGAGTACTGGTAAACCGCTTAGAGGATCTAAGCCTGCCCAGGCAAAGCGGTGTGAGTCGGTCCGTCCATGCTTATAAACTCTATTGGTTTCATTGGTTGACAGGGCTTGAGAAGTCATTTCATCTCAATGTCGGGTAAAAGTCCCACAAAATTGGAAGCAACGTCTCCAAAATGACTTATACAGTGTTGATGGGGATGTTAAACCTCAAATCAAACAAACAAAACAAAACCAGCAGACACTGAGTATAGGAAGCACGAAGAAGGAAAACATGAAACCATTTAAATATATACTTAAAAGAAGAGTGACGAGAAGTATAAATTTTAGTTGGGCATAATAGTGGAATTTCACCTGGTTGGAATCCATGTTTGGATTTCATGCATCAAATGACATATATAGCATGAGTTAACTGAAGAGAAAGAGGTAGTTATTGCATAGGCGACCCAGCAAAGGCTCAGGCAAGCCTTCACATAATTGCAGTCTCACCAGAGGCTTTGCTGCTTGCAGACACTAAAAGAATCCTTTAAGTAGTGTCACGCCAAAATTTGTGCATCTAGCACAATTATTTGGCTGCATACTTGCATTTGAAACATATAAATCATAGAATGGTAAGAGCCTTTTTCTCTTTTGTCAGATCGTAATTTAATTTCAATCTGTCTATAGTAAATTAGACTGATACAAAGTGTTCATGAAGGAAAAATGTGTTAATTTTCATTGCATATTGCAGTTATCAGATTTTAACCACATAGGGAGAAGTAAAGAATGCTTTTTGCAGCGGTCCTGAAATTTCACGAGCATGAACTGTGACATTTGGTTTTCTTGGGTTAAATAATTCTTTTTTTATTTTTTGTTTCAGCAAACAAGGTCTGATGTCTTATGAATTCTTTAAGGCAGGGGTGTACTACTTTTCTGACCAGAACTTCCAAGAGGCAGCAGAATACATTGGTACCATCATAGTGAAACCTAAACAGAAGGAACTATTCGTTGAACTCACAGAGAGTGGGTTCAACCCTGACCTTGTTTATGCTCAGACAGGTGACAGGATATGGTGGACCTGGAATGGAGCTGCTTGTGTAAATTCTAAGAATCCGCAATTATTTGCTCTCATGGAAACAGAGTCTTGCCTAAATCCAACTTCAAGGAAGTCATCTGCTAAAGAAGGTGAAGGTGAGTCCATTCGATATTAACCCTTATCCTGCTGTTCACGACAACCCCTATCTTTGCAATTAGTGTAGATCTGGATCAGATGAAGAAGCCATCTGATCAGGATCTACACTGTTTGTCATTCAGTGTGTTAATTTGTATGAATAAATTACATCAAGTAATTTGATTGGTTGAAATGTAAATGGGTGTGGCTAAATTATATTATCCATTGGAATATGGGTTAAAATTGGAGCAGATGAGTATGGTGTTAATTAGGGCCCCGCACTGAAAGTGTGGGTGCCCTATAGTAATCACTCTGTCTGTCCATCTGTCTGTCTGTCCATCTGTCCGTCTGTCCGTCCACAAATTTTCCTACTCCTCTGATAGCGCTGCCGGGGCCCTAGTCAGTTTCACTGACAGCTCTAGTTATAAATAGTATCTACCATGATTGTAGTTTTAGCCTTGCTAAATAAATTAATTTTACCACACCCATTTCTGGCTATCAACCAATGAAATTGCTGCAGTCATTTAATTTCGCAAATTGAATGACAAACAGTTTAAATCAGAAGCCATCTGATCTGGATCTACACTGTTTGCAAAGGTTTTGGTAACCATGGTTCAGCAGGACAAGGGTTGACCCTTCTACTGCTACAAAAATTACTGGAGCAGAGGACTATTTGATTTTTATGCCCCCGCCATTCGAAGAATGGTGGAAAGGGCATATAGCGTTGCCCCCTGTCCGTGCGTCTGAAACTTAAACGCGGTCAATAACTTTCTTCTTTCTTGATGGATTTTAAAATTACTCTGCATAAATAGTAACCAACATGAGACGACATGTCACGTGCAAAACCCAGGTCCGTACCTCAAAGGTCAAGGTCATACTTAGAGGTCAAAGGTCTGAAACTTAAACGCAGTCAATAACTTACTTATTTCTGGATGAATTTTGAAATTACATGTACTTTGAAGAAATGTTAACCATCATGAGACGATGTGTCATGTGCAAAATCCAGGTCCTTACCTCCAAGGTCAAGGTCATACTTAGAGGTCAAAGGTAAAAAAAGGGTCCGAAACTTAAACGCAGTCAATAACTTACTTATTTCTGGATGGTTTTTGAAATTACTTTTTAAAAATTTTAACCATCATGAGACGATGAATAGAATAGAATAGAATAGAATAATGTTTATTGCTCAGATATACTCACTGAGTGAGTTATAGGCAAACAAGCAACATCAATACATAAAGACAACAACATCAAAGAAAAAAAAAACAACAAAAAAAAAAACAGGATGATATAGTATCAAAACACACAAACATGCACACCATTTGCACACCACAAACTTTATCAGAAATTGGATAATTGATGGTTTGGAGCTTAACAAATTGTAAAAATTTAATGTTATGTTATTGAACAAGCCTGAATAAATTTACCTACCGCTTTCAAAATAAGCACATCATGACTTGTCATTAAACTGAAAAAGGTTGAATTAGGATCTGAATATAATATAAGAGGATCATTGTTAATTTCATCATACATTATTTTCCGTAAGGTTTCGTATTTCTTGCACTGACACAAGAAATGAACTTCATTATCTATAACTTTACATTTGTCACATAATCTTTCCTCTGGTTTTTCACCCTTATATCTCCCTTGTTCAATGCGAAGTCTATGTGCACTTATCCGAAACGATGAAATACATTTTCTTATATTTAAGTCATTTACAGTTTGTAGGTATAAAGATTCCATGCCAAATTTAAGTTTCAAAGTCTTATATGTACGAAGTTTCCTAACCCCTTCCTGTTCAATCATTCGCTTCTCCCAAAATGAAATGAATCTTTCTCTTAACTTGTCTTTAATGGCACTAAGAAGTCCATAAGAATTAAAAGTGCCATGATTGTCCCAAACATGAAAAAATCCTAGTCATGTAGTATATTTTTAACAAACTGCATCCATCGGCTACAATCGTTTGTTCCATTTAATTGCTTGATGTAGGCCTTAGAAAGGATTGAGTCAGTATTTGAATTGATAATATGTAACCAAAAATTTATACAACTTGTCAACGTGGTTATTATCATAGGCATCTGGCCAAGATCACTGAGAACACCCAAATTACATGCTTGTGAATGTACCCCAAGAATATGTTTACAAAATTTCATGTGCACCTTATCAAATTCACTATTATTCTTCAAAGACAATTCAAACAATTCATCTAATGATTTATTATGAAAGCATGGCTTATATATCGACCAGACTTCACTGCCATATAATGCAATTGGTTTTACAAGAGATTCAAAAATGTGTAAAACAGCTGAGGGTTTTAATGCTTTATAAAAAATACCTTGTTTAATTGAAAATAATGCTTTACTAGCTTTAAGGCTCAAATTCCTTTCAGCAACTGAAAACTTGGCAGTATTGGAGAAATTCACACCAAGATATTTATATTGACTTGCATACTCCAAATCTTCCCCGCCAATGACAAACTGAAACTTATCCCTAGATAAACGGCCTGTTTTAGAGAAAACCATTATTTTTTATTTTTCTATGTTAATTTTCAATCCCCAATTCATGCAAAAAGCTTACACTCTATTTAGATTTCTTTGCAGCCCTGTTTCTGATGTTGATAATAAGACTAAGTCATCCGCATATAACAAATGGCTAACTTTAGTATCACTCAACACAGGCGCATCTTCAGATGATAAGTCCTCACCAATATCATTAATAAATATATTAAATAACAATGGACTAAGTACATTTCCCTGATGCACTCCTTGTGTTATGTTAATTGGATCAGTTAAAAGATTTTTATATTTGACTTGAGAAAAAGAACCACTATACATTGATTTTATCAAATGATACATGTTACCATTAATACCTGCTCTTTGTAATTTAAATAACAAGCCATTATGCCATACACGTGCAAACCCAGATCTGTACCTCCAAGGTCAAGGTCATACTTAGAGGTAAAAAAATGGTCAGAAACTTAAACACAGTCAATAACTTTCTTATCTCTGGATGGATTTTGAAATTACTTGACAGAAATGTTGGCCTTCATGAGACAATCTGCCTCACACAAAACCAAGGTCCTTGCCTCCAAGGTCAAGATCATACTTAGAGGTCAAATTTGAAAAAAGGGTCTAAAACTTAAACACGGTCAATAACTTTCTATGGATGAATACAGGCGGGGGCATCCGTGTCCTATGGACGCATTTCTATGAAATATTTTTCATAGTAAATAAGGCTTGACATTACATGGAGTTGTCAGCTAAGCAGACAATTTACATGTAATTCCAGGCCTTATTTTCTCTAAAAAAAAGGAAAACACAGTTTTCAAAATGCCATCTGCTAGTTGTGAGCAGCAGTCGAAGGGTTAACACACGAGAAATCAGGTTAGGTTTCTATGATTACAGAAAATATAGACCATCTTTTGTGCCAGTGTTTTTCCTTTGGAAAGCCATGTCTGATTGGCAGCCTTAAGTGGTGGGCAGCAAATGGTCTGACCAGACTGCATGGATGCATATACCATAAACAATTTTCTTTTGACACAGTTCAACTATTAGAGAATTAAAATGGATAAAACATTTTGCTAAAGATGCCATCTAGAAAAAATTGCTAAACCTGTTAGATTTGAAAAGGTAAGCGTCTATGTCAGATGGTGTTAAAACATTGGCTGTTTTGTTTGTTCAGGCTTTTACATCCCTGTCAACACTATTTGGGCAATTTTGGAGACATTGAGTCTGTTTTCTGGGACTTTTACCCGACATTGAGATTAAATGAGAACTCAGGCCTACCACCCAAAGAAACAGCTAGAGTTTATGGGATGGTGGGACTTGCAACACTTTGCCTGGTCAGGCTTAGACCTTCTACAGTAAAACTTCGATGGCTCGAACACAGATGGCTTGTTTACCATGGCTGAGTCGAACCCGTTCTTGAGTCCCGAGGGAATTTCTCCACATAAGAAAAAGGGAGGGTAATTAAGGAATTTTTTTTCTATTCTCTTGTAAATGTATGCTGTGTGTACTTATTAGAATCGCCTCTCTGAGGCGGTTCTAATGAGTACACACAGCATACAATTTTTGTTATAGAAAACCGAAAAGATGTCCCAAAATTAAGGCTGTTATGCTTCATGGCGGTAACCCTCAGTGACTTGAACTACCCCTGGCTCGAACAGATTTTCATGGTCCCAAAGGTGTTTGAGCCATTAAAGTTTGACTGTAAATGGTTTACCAGAACTTGAATGTTCTGTTGGTTTCAGCTCTGCATGGCAGCACCATGCAGCCCAGTCTGTTTCTCCAAGCCCCAATGGGAAGGGGCACAAAACATTGACTGTTAAATGCAGGAATATATAAACTCGATTTAGAGGTGGACATTGACAAACATTGCAGGCTTAGATCAGATTCGATGGAATGCAGCATCTGATTAGGGCCTCCACAACATGTATTTGCAAAAAGTTTAACTATTTCTAAATAAGTTCTTTAACCCTTATCTTGCTGTTCACGACAACCCCTATCTTTGCAAACACTGTTTGGCATTCAGTTTATGAATTTGTAGCAATAAATTACATCAAGTAATTTGATTGGTTGATAGACAGAAATGGGTGTGGCTTAAATGAATATTCAGCAGGGTAAGGGTTAAAATAACTCAACCTGACATCCTTAAATTTTGAAACAAACTCCTCCTATATATAGTTTGGAAGATTCTATTCTATTAAGAATGGGCTAATTTATTTGGTTTTTATTTCAGAAGCATATCAGTACCTTGATGATGAGTCCTTGACCTTAGTAACTAAAGCTGGCTTAGCAACGACCCACTTTTCAACAATTGGTGTGTACCACTATCGTGTAGCTGAAAGTCCTGACTCCCTGAACACCTGCAGTGTTATTGTTAATCCAGGACCAAAGGTAAACAGTTACTTTGTCACTTAGTTCATAGTTACAGAGAAGAGGGAGTGTTTGGGATAATTTATGAGTGATTTTTCTTAATTTCTCTAAAAACTATACACCGAAACCTCTTTATAACACTGTTAATGAGATCCAAAGCAGAAACTGTGTTACTTAAACAACCGTGTTATAGCCAAACAAAAATGTATATTTTATATAGAAAAATGACCATTTATGGTCATTTTTCTGTATAATCTATACATTTTTTGGATCCATCTTGAAACTGTTTTATATCCCAAACCGTGTTATAATGAGGTTGTGGCTTGAACACCTTTGGGATCATGAGAATTTGTTTGAGACAGGTGTAGTTTGAACTGCCAGGGGTAGTTTGAACCGCCAGGGGTAGTTTGAACCGCCAGGAGTAGTTTGAACCGCCAGGGGTAGTTTGAACATTGATTTAAGAGCCAGGTCAGGAGGCATAATAAGGACATCATCTCGAATTTAACAAAATAAAGGTATGTTGTTTGTACTCATGACTCATGTTATTATGTTATCTTGAAAATGGATGCTATGTGTACTCATTAGAATCTACTCATGACTGCTATGTGTACTCATTAGAATCTACTCATGACTGCTATGTGTACTCATTAGAATCTACTCATGACTGCTATGTGTACTCATTAGAATCTACTCATGACTGCTATGTGTACTCATTAGAATCTACTCATGAGTCATGAGTAGATTCTAATGAGTACACATAGCATCCATTTTCAAGATAATATAAGAACATTATCCCAAATATATTAATATATGCAGTTATGGAAATCTCTTCCTAGGGACTCAAAAATGAGTTTGAAATAGCTGTGGTACACAAGCTATTGGTGTTGGTACTTGTTTGAATCACTTCAATGAGGTAATTCTAACAAGTACCCATCACAATGTTTCTTGCACACCAGACAAGGAAGTCCGTGATTTTACCCTGGGATAGAAATTTATGTTCTGACCCTGGTGTTCCGACCCCAAATCGAATATAATTGCGTGTTTGATAAATGCACTGGTTGATTACAACCTCATGCACGGCGTCGTCATGCGTGACGTCACTAAACATTCCTGTTGTGTCATCACAAAATGGCGGAGGTCGGTAACCGAAGTGACAACAGCAATAAAAATTCGCAATAGAAATGGAAGGTATGCAAGAAAAAGAATCCAATATGGGTGTGAGGGGTGGATAGAAAAATCCGTCCCTCGGGATCACTGTCCGGCATCACTCGGCAAGCCTCGTGATGCCGGACAGTGACCCTCGGGACGGATTTTTCTATCCACCCCTCACACCCATATAAGATTCTTATATTCTTACAAGAAATAAGGAAAATTATCACTTGATTATCCCCATTACTCTTCCTTAAGTGGATCTATCTTAGTAACAGTCTATTTAACCTTATTGGTCAGTAATAATAATAATAATAATAATAGACTTTATTTTACGAGGGTAACACAATTAGTACAATAACTAATCTCCCTTGTGGCCCTCAATATTTACAAATTATACAACAAATGGAGAAGTATTAGATGCGAAGATTTAAGACAATGATCGTTCTCTCTGCCATTCACAATGTTAACACTCACACACATATAACAATTGATTGAATAGACAAATTAATGGACAAAAAAAAAAAAAAAAGTTATAGCATGAAGATAGGCATATCAAAAATGAATGAACAAATGAAATATGTACAAATATAAACAATTATAACAAAATGTTATGGTTGTAAAGTCAGGGTAAAATGGGTTAAAATTGCAGGGTTAGTCTTTCATCCATTTGATACATCTTGAATGAAAAGATTCAAGAGAAGGAGCACTTTTAACATTGGGATCAAGGCAGCCCCAAATAACTGGGCCCGAAAATGCCAAACTGCCTTTATATAATCCTGTCCGTGGCTTTGGCAGCAAAAAGTTGTCTGCAGTCATTGAACGTAAAACAAGGGAGTCATGAGCATTAGTCTGAGCTGGCCTTTTCGAGAACATTTCATTTATGTATTCTGGAGTTATTCCATTTGAAATCTTATACATGAACTTGGCTTTCCTGAAAAAGACTCTTTCAGACAAAGTCAAAATTTTTAAATCATTCATAGACTGGTAAACATTTTTGAAGCTTTTCTATTTTCATTAAGTTTGTTTTAGTTGTGCTTCCCCAGACAATATTAGCATAGTCAAGGTGTGGTTGGATGTAGCTTTTGTAATAAATAACTCTGTGTTCTCTAGACAAATAACCCTTTATTTTAGAGAGCAGCCAAATATTTTTAGCCATCTTTTTGGCAACTTTGCTAACTTGTTCCCCCCATGACAAATTATTGTCAATTTGTACTCCTAAAACTTTATCGCTGGTAACAGTAAGCAATTGTACATTATTTAAAGATAAACTTAGATTTCCGTCAATTCTGTTTCTTTTCTGTCTTGTAGTAACCAGCATAGATTTTGTCTTATCTATGTTGATGACCATTCCATTTTGTTTGCACCATGAGGCTAAGTCTAAAATAGCTGTTTGCAGTTTCATTTCAATGTCTTCCTTTGATTTATTGATTTCATAGAGAGTTGCATCATCTGCGTACAGGTCAGTCATTGCCCTAGTATATAATGGAAGGTCATTAATAAAGAGAAGAAACAGAAGTGGCCCTAAGATAGATCCTTGAGGCACTCCGTATTTAACTGTTTCTTGTTCTGAGAATGTGTTTTTAAAACATACTTTTTGTGACCTTGTTGTCAGATAAGATTTAAACCAATTTAGAGAAATCTGATTTACTTTGTAAATTTCTAACTTTTTCAGCAAAATGTTGTGATCAACCAGATCAAAAGCTTTCCTAAAATCTACAAAAACAACCCCTACTAATTCACCCTTATCTAGAGCCCTTAACCATTTTTCAACCATGTGAAGTAGTGCAGTTTCACATGAATGGTTAGATCTGAAGCCGGACTGTGTAGTGTGCAAAACTTTGTATTGTTCCAAGAAACTAAACAAAGATTCATGCACATGTTTTTCAAAAAGCTTGGAGATAACTGGGAGGATTGAAATGGGTCGAAAATTATTGAGGTCATTTGCTGGTCCCCCTTTGTGAAGTGGCTTAACTTTTGCTTGCTTCCATTTTTCTGGGAACAAACCACTTTTAATGCTTAAATTGCAAATAAATGTTAAACTTTCTGCAATGAAGGGAGAGGCCATTTTTAAAAGCCTTGGGCCAACATCATCAGTCCCTGTAGATTTCTTGACATCCAAGTTATTCAAATATTTCAATACTTTGTCAGAACTAAGAAAGGGCATGTCAAAGAAAACTGGGCCTGGTATTTTTCTGTCACAATAATCCCTGAGCTTGTCATGGTTGGAGGGAGTGATGGGCTCTTTAATGTTTTCGGCTATGTTGACAAAAAACTCATTAAAAGTATTTGCAATATCCTCTGGTTCATAAGTTTCACGGTTGCCAATTTTTATCGAATTAGTACTGTGGGAAGAGTCAGACTTTTGCTTACCTGCCCCTAATTCACTGAAAATTTTCCATATTGTTGTTGGTTCATTTTTCCCTTCTTCAATTAATTTTTCATAGTTGTTCTTTTTTGATCTTTTAATCAAATTGACTACCTTATTCCTCCAAATTTTATAATCAGCAGTGTTACCAACTGCCTTCAAATGATCTCTTGTTTTGATGGCATCTATAATTTCTGGTGTTAACCAGCCTGGCTGTTTTACTTTTTTAACTCTTTGTTGCTTCAAGGGAATATGTTTGTCAATTACACCCAGAAATAAAGAGTACCAGGTATCTAGGGCATCATCAACACTATCAAAAACCTTAATAACATCCCATGGAACTGAGTTCAAATCTTCACTAAAATTTGTGGCATCAAAATTTTTGAAGGATCGATATTTGATAGTATGGTGACATTTCTTTGGACCTTGCAAGTTAACTTTACGGGTAAAGAAAACGGGATAATGGTCACTTATACCTATTTTGGGGACATCAACATATTGTACATTCTCGGAGAAATTAGAATAGATATGGTCAATTAGAGTTGCACTAACATCTGTTACAACCCTGGTAGCTTCATTGACATGCTGGCTTAAACCAAGTGAGTTTATATATTCAAGCCATTGATTTTTTATTTGGGTGTTTAACAAGTCTCTATTAAAATCACCAAGAAGGAAAATTTCTTTTTCTTCCTCTAAAGCTTTCTCA